>JARQOC010000002.1:291856889-292411889 GCA_033576535.1 Allobates femoralis | reverse complement strand
TAGAAATACATAGATAGAAAGATAGATAGATATAGATAGATAGATAGATATAGAAAGATAAAGAGATACATAGATAGATAAACAGATAGATAGATATACATAGATAGATAGATAGATATAGATAGATAAATAGACAGATAAATAGAGATAGCTAGATAAAGATAGATAGATAGATATAGATAGATAAATAGATAGATATAGATAGATAGATAGATAAATAGATAGATAAATAGATATAGATAGATATAGATAGATAGATAGATAAAGATAGATAGATAAATAGATATAGATAAATAGATAGATATAGATAGATACATAGATAGATAGATATATAGATAGATAGATAAAGAGATACATAGATAGATAGATAAACAGATAGATAGAAATACATAGATAGAAAGATAGATAGAGATAGATAGATAGATATAGATAGATAGATAAATAGATACATAGATAGATAGATAAACAGATAGATAGATATACATAGATAGATAGATAAAGATAGATAGATAGATTGGGAGCACCGTCCAAAGACCGACCACAGCCGAGCCCCGTGGCCGAAAATCGAACCAGGGGCTCGGCCATAAATTGCGCGAGATAGCGCTAATGTAGGTCTATGGGAAGTGAGGGCGCAATCTGATTGGTCGGCGTTAGCAGACAGCGACCAATCAGAATCGCGGCGCCATGTTTAAAAATCCCATAGACATACATTAGCGGTGTGTCGGCGATTTTAAGGCCGGGCCCCTGGTTCTATTTTCCGGACCTAAAATCGCGGACACGCCGCTAATGTATGTCTATGGGAAGTGAGGGCGAAATCTGATTGGTCGGCGTTAGCAGACAGCGACCAATCAGAATCGCGGCGCCATGTTTAAAAATCCCATAGACATACATTAGCGGTGTGTCGGCGATTTTAAGGCCGGGCCCCTGGTTCTATTTTCCGGACCTAAAATCGCGGACACACCGCTAATGTATGTCTATGGGAAGTGAGGGCGAAATCTGATTGGTCGGCGTTAGCAGACAGCGACCAATCAGAATCGCGGCGCCATGTGTAAAAATCCCATAGACATACATTAGCGGTGTGTCGGCGATTTTAAGGCCGGGCCCCTGGTTCTATTTTCCGGACCTAAAATCGCGGACACGCCGCTAATGTATGTCTATGGGAAGTGAGGGCGAAATCTGATTGGTCGGCGTTAGCAGACAGCGACCAATCAGAATCGCGGCACCATGTTTAAAAATCCCATAGACATACATTAGCGGTGTGTCGGCGATTTTAAGGCCGGGCCCCTGGTTCTATTTTCCGGACCTAAAATCGCGGACACGCCGCTAATGTATGTCTATGGGAAGTGAGGGCGAAATCTGATTGGTCGGCGTTAGCAGACAGCGACCAATCAGAATCGCGGCGCCATGTTTAAAAATCCCATAGACATACATTAGCGGTGTGTCGGCGATTTTAAGGCCGGGCCCCTGGTTCCATTTTCCGGACCTAAAATCGCGGACACGCCGCTAATGTATGTCTATGGGAAGTGAGGGCGAAATCTGATTGGTCGGCGTTAGCAGACAGCGACCAATCAGAATCGCGGCACCATGTTTAAAAATCCCATAGACATACATTAGCGGTGTGTCGGCGATTTTAAGGCCGGGCCCCTGGTTCTATTTTCCGGACCTAAAATCGCGGACACGCCGCTAATGTATGTCTATGGGAAGTGAGGGCGAAATCTGATTGGTCGGCGTTAGGAGACAGCGACCAATCAGAATCGCGGCGCCATTTTTAAAAATCCCATAGACATACATTAGCGGTGTGTCGGCGATTTTAAGGCCGGGCCCCTGGTTCTATTTTCCGGCCATAAAATCGCGGAACACACCGCTAATTTATGTCTATGGGAAGCGAGGAGCTGTTCTGATTGGTCGCTGTGTGCTGACGCCGACCAATCACAATAGCGCCTCATTTCTCAATGTATCTCTATGGGAAGGCGCCGTCCAATCAGAATGGCGGCGCCATGTTTAAAAATGCCATAGAGATACATTAGCGGCGTGTCCGCGATTTTTAGTCCGGAAAATAGAACCAGGGGCCCGGCCTTAAAATCGCCGAGACACCGCTAATGTATGTCAATGGGAAGTGAGGCGGTGTTCTGATTGGCTGACGGCAGTAGACAGCGACCAATCAGAAGAGCGCCTCACATCTCATACAGATAGAATGGAGGATTTTTCGTCCATTCTCTCTCAATGAGAAGTGAAGAGGACGTCGGAGCCGGAAGATGGCGGAAAGAAGACAGAAGACCCCCGGGGCCGGAGGAAGAGCCGGAGATGGCGGAAAGGAGAGAGAAGACCCCCGGGGCCGGACGAAGAAGACGCCTGGCCGGACGGAGGAGTTGTGGATCGGACGGACGATCAGATGAATAAGAAGACGTAAGTGATCGACGGCGTCGTTAGAGAAGGGTGCGGCGGGGCTTAGGGGGTAGGGGCTTAGGTGCGGCGGGGCTTAGGGGGTAGGGGCTTAGGTGCGGCGGGGCTTAGGGGGTAGGGGCTTAGGTGTGGCGGGGCTTAGGGGGTAGGGGCTTAGGTGCGGCGGGGCTTAGGGGGTAGGGGCTTAGGTGTGGCGGGGCTTAGGTGGTAGGGGCTTAGGTGCGGCGGAGCTTAGGTGGTAGTGGCTTAGGGGGTAGGGGCTTAGGTGCGGCGGGGCTTAGGGGGTAGTGGCTTAGGTGCGGCAGGGGGTAGGGGCTTAGGTGCGGCTTAGGGGTATGCGGCGGGGCTTAGGGGGTAGGGGCTTAGGTGCGGCGGGGCGTATGAGGTAGGGGCTTAGGTGCGGCGGGGCTTAGGTGCGGCGGAGCTTAGGTGGTAGTGGCTTAGGGAGTAGGGGCTTAGGTGCGGCGGGGCTTAGGGGTAGTGGCTTAGGTGCGGCAGGGGTAGGCTAGTGCGGCTTAGGGTAGGCGGGGCTTAGGGGTAGGGGCTATGCGGCGGGCTTGGGGTAGGGGCTTAGGTGGGCGGGGCTTATGGGTAGGGGCTTAGGTGCGGCGGGGGGGGCTTAGGGGGTAGGGGCTTAGGTGCAGCGGAGCTTAGGTGGTAGTGGCTTAGGGGGTAGGGGCTTAAGTGCGGCGGGGTAGTGGCTTAGGTGCGGCAGGGGGTAGGGGCTTAGGTGCGGCTTAGGAGGTATGCGGCGGGGCTTAGGTGGTAGGGGCTTAGGTGCGGTGGAGCTTAGGTGGTAGTGGCTTAGGGAGTAGGGGCTTAGGTGCGGCGGGGCTTAGGGGGTAGTGGCTTAGGTGCGGCAAGGGGTAGGGGCTTAGGTGCGGCTTAGGGGGTATGCGGCGGGGCTTAGGGGTAGGGGCTTAGGTGCGGCGGGGCTTATGAGGTAGGGGCTTAGGTGCGGCGGGGCTTAGGGGGTAGGGGCTTAGGTGCGGCGGAGCTTAGGTGGTAGTGGCTTAGGGGGTAGGGGCTTAGGTGCGGCGGGGCTTAGGTGCGGCGGAGCTTAGGTGGTAGTGGCTTAAGGGGTAGGGGCTTAGGTGCGGCGGGGCTTAGGGGGTAGGGGCTTAGGTGCGGCGGACTTAGGGGGTAGGGGCTTTAGTGTGGGCGGCGGGCTTAGGGGGTAGGGGCGGCGCACTGAGGGGTGGCTTACAGCATGGGGCTGTAGTGTACAGCGCTATGGTATACTACAGTCCCATGGCCATACGCCTGTCAGGCCTGAAGCGCCAGCGGTCATTGCGAGTCGTTGGTGCTTAGGGTTAGGGGCGGACAGGCGTATGGGCATGGGACTGTAGTATACCATAGCGGTGTACACTACAGCCCTATGCGAGTCCCTGCTGGCTGTGGCTTTGTTAGCGGTGCCAACGACTCGCAATGCCCGCGAGTCCGGGAGAAGCACCCAGGACTCGCTAACAAAGCCACCGGAAGTCGCGCCGCTCCGACGGAAGTCGCTACGGCAATTATATAATATCTACTATATAATTGTCTAAGACATTTTTGTGTCGGACCAAAAAAAACGTGCCGTGGATATGTCACACTGTGACGTCACCACGGCGAAGCATTGGCCGCGTAGCGGCCAATGCGAGGCGTCAGCTGCGCGAGCAATGGCCGCGAGGCCATTGCGAGTCGCTAGCTTTAGTGCGAGCAATGGCCGCGAAGCGGCCATTGCGAGTCGCTGGCCGAAAATAGAACCAGAGGCTCGGCCCACAAAGCTAGCGATTTCCCGGTCAGGTAGCGACTCGCTAGCCTCAGCGGGAACTCGCTAGCTTTGTGGCCGAGCCTCGCGAGTCGCTACCACAGTATATCTCCCTATACCTTCTAAGGGGATGATGATATCAATAATCTATATTATTCATCATCAATCATCATCATCATCATCATCATCATCATCATCACCATCCTACTACTACCCGCACAGAACCCCCCCCCTCAATGGCCGCACAGACCCCCCCCCCCTCAATGGCCGCACATACCCCCCCCCTCAATGGCCGCACAGACCCCCCCCCCCTCAATGGCCGCACAGACCCCCCCCCCCCCTCAATGGCCGCACAGACCCCCCCCCCCCTCAATGGCCGCACAGACCCCCCCCCCCTCAATGGCCGCACAGACCCCCCCCCCTCAATGGCCGCACAGACACCCCCCAATGGCCACACAGACACCCCCCCCCAATGGCCGCACGGACCCCCCCCTCCCCCCCTCAATGGCCGCACAGACCCCCCCCCCCTCAATGGCCGCACAGACCCCCCCTCCCCCCTCAATGGCCGCACAGCCCCCCCCCCTCAATGTCCCAAAGTCAGCTGTGACCACCTGGCCCTTGGACACTGGCTCCCATCACTTACCCACTGAGGACGGATCACTTCCAGCACCTCTTCACATGGCAGTGCTCTGAACTTCTGAATCGTCCTCTCCTCACTCAGACACCTGGCAGGTTCCTATCCAGCCTACTCACTCCCAGCTGCAACCCAGTGAGTCAATCAGCACATCTTCACTCACACACAGACCTGACATGTGATTAACCCCCTGTGCACCATTCAGGTTTAGCCCAGCAAAGCACTCCAAAAAGTATAGAACACACCCCAATAAGTATTGAACGCGCCCCAAAAAGTATTGAACGCACCCCAATAAGTATTGAACGCGCCCAAAAAGTATTGAACGCGCCCCAAAAAGTATTGAACACACCCCAATAAGTATTGAACGCGTCACAATAAGTATTGAACGCGCCCCAAAAAGTATTGAACGCGTCCCAATAAGTATTGAACACACCCCAAAAAGTATTGAACACACCCCAATAAGTATTGAACGCGCCCCAAAAAGTATTGAACGCACCCCAATAAGTATTGAACGCGTCACAATAAGTATTGAACGCGCCCCAAAAAGTATTGAACGCGTCCCAATAAGTATTGAACACACCCCAAAAAGTATTGAACACACCCCAATAAGTATTGAACGCGCCCCAAAAAGTATTGAACGCACCCCAATAAGTATTGAACGCGCCCCAAAAAGTATTGAACGCGCCCCAAAAAGTATTGAACACACCCCAATAAGTATTGAACACACCCCAATAAGTATTGAACGCGCCCCAAAAAGTATTGAACGCACCCCAATAAGTATTGAACGCGCCCCAAAAAGTATTGAACGCGCCCCAAAAAGTATTGAACGCGTCCCAATAAGTATTGAACACACCCCAATAAGTATTGAACGCGCCCCAAAAAGTATTGAACGCACCCCAATAAGTATTGAACGCGCCCCAAAAAGTATTGAACGCGCCACAAAAAGTATTGAACGCGTCCCAATAAGTATTGAACACACCCCAATAAGTATTGAACGCGCCCAAAAAAGTATTGAACGCACCCCAATAAGTATTGAACGCGCCCCAAAAAGTATTGAACGCGCCCCAAAAAGTATTGAACACACCCCAATAAGTATTGAACGCCCCCCAAAAAGTATTGAACACGCCCCAAAAAGCATTGAACGCACCCCAAAAAGCATTGAACGCGCCCCAATAAGTATTGAACGCACCCCAAAAAGCATTGAACGCGCCCCAATAAGTATTGCACCCCCCCAAAAAGTATTGGACCCCCCAAAAAAAGTATTGGACTCCCTCAAAAAGTAGCTATAACTACTATAATCAAATTAATGCACGTTCTAGAATCCCGATGCATTTGCATCGGGCTCACAGCTAGTATTATATATATATATATATATATATATATATATATATATATATATATATGAGAACAAATTAAAAAACTTACGTTTTTTTCAAAAAACTCAAAATTCTTATATTTTTGTTTAACATCTGAAGTTCTTAGTACACACATTGGCCAATGTCTGTTTGCTCATCGACTGCGACAGTGACTTCAGGTCCGATGAGTCCTAACCCTGACACCCAAGTCCTCCTTGTCCACCCTACCCCACTACTAAGTTCACATTAGTCTGTGAGTGCTGTGCAGTTTTTTTTCTGTTTTGTATCTTATGGAGTTGTTGGCTCCTTGCTGCAATGTGCACCCTCATTGCCTAGAGGTGATCTAGGGTCTAGATCAGGGGTCTCAAACTCCAGGCCTCAAGGGCCGCACACAGTCCAGATTTTCAGGATTTCCATAGTATTTGACAGTTGTAATCAAATGACCAACTGTCAAATTCTTAAGAAATCCTGAAAACCTGGACTGTGTGCGGCCCTCGAGGCCTGGAGTTTGAGACCCCTGGTCTAGATGGTGTCCGCCCACTTAGTAGTGGGGTAGGGTGGACAAGGAGGACTTGGGTGTCAGCGTTAGGACTCATCGGACCTGAAGTCACTTTGTCGCAGTCGATGAGCAAACAGACATTGGCCAATGTGTGTACTAAGAACTTCAGATTTTAAACAAAAATATAAGAACTTTGAGTTTTTTGAAAAATACGTAAGTTTTTAAATTTTTTCTCATATATATATAGCTTGTCAGCATATGTACATCATTGGTAGTACCTGAGTGCTGCAGAGTACTTTTTCTAGTTATTTGACCCAGCATCCCTGCTGGCACCAGTTCACATTTGTCTGTGAGTTCTGTGCAGTTTTTTTCCTGTTTTATATATACCGTATATACTCGCGTATAAGCCGAGTTTTTCAGCCCAAAAATTGAGCTGAAAAGTTCCCCCTCGGCTTATACGTGAGTCACTGTATACTGTATACACTGTGTACAGTGTATACAGTGTATACAGTATACAGCAGCCCCCTCCCCCATATCAGTATACAGGCCCCCCCTTGTGCAGCAATCCTGAAAAGGAAAACATTATTATACTTATCCCTGCCGCTGCCGCCGTCATCGCGCTCCTCCAGCTTCATCGCGCTCCTCCAGCTTCATCCGTCTTCTTCCGGCTTCCTCTGGTCGGCGCAGGCAATGACGTCATTGTCTGCGCGCCAGAGGAGGAAGCCGGAAGAAGACGGATGAAGCCGGAGGAGCGCGATGACGGCGGCGGCAGCGGGACAGTTGCAGGGATAAGTATGATAATGTTTTCCTTTTCAGGATTGCTGCACAAGGGGGGGGCCTGTATACTGATATGGGGGGGGCTGCTGTATACTACCTCTGGGGCTGCTGTATACTACCTCTGGGGCTGCTGTATACTACCACTGGGGCTGCTGTATACTACCACTGGGGCTGCTGTATATACCTCTGGGGCTGCTGTATACTACCTCTGTGGCTGCTGTATATGCCACTGGGGCTGCTGCTGTATACTACCACTGGGGAGGCTGCTGTATACCACACTGCTGGGGGCTGTATACCTGTGCTGGGGTCCACCCTCGGCTTATACACGAGTCAATAGGTTTTTCCCAGGTTTTGGGGGCAAAAGTAGGGGGGTTGGCTTATACACGGGTCGGCTTATACACGAGTATATACGGTATATATATATATCTATGTATATATATATATATATATATATGTCAGGCACAGTCTCCAAATATTATATATGAACTAGCACAGCCTCTAAATACCCCAGCAGCAGCCTCCACATACACCCTAGCAGCAGCCTCTATATACACCCCAGCAGCCTCTATATGCACCCCAGCAGCCTCTATATGCACCCCAGCAGCCTCTATATACACCCCAGAAGCCTCTATATACACCCCAGTAACCTCTATATGCACCCCAGCAGCCTCTATGTATACCCCACCAGCCTCTATATACACCCCAGCAGCAGCCTCCAGCACACGCAAAAAAAAAAAAAAAAACAATTATACTCACCTTGCACTTTCTTCTCTTCATCCTCTGCTACTTTCTCCCTCCTTTCTTCTTTCCCCTCGCTGGCCCTGCAGTCTGGGAGATGCCGCTGCTTCCTCCTCAGCGTGTCCCGCCCACCTCTCTGCTCAGCTGCCTCCGGATTGGATTGGGTGTTGCTGGGGGAGTCAATTATGGAATCACTCAATTCTGAGGAAAAAATTATGGAATCATGAAAAACAAACACGCAAAAGAACACTCCAATACATCACTAGTATTTTGTTGCACCACCTCTGTCTTTTATAACAGCTTGCAGTCTCTGAGGCATGGACTTAATGAGTGACAAACAGTACTCTTCATCAATCTGGCTCTAACTTTCTCTGATTGATATTGCCATATCAGCTTTGCAGGTTGGAACCTTGTCATGGACCATTTTCTTCAACTTCCACCAAAGATTTTGAATTGGATTGAGATCTGGACTATTTGCAAGCCATGGCATTGACCTTATGTGTCTTCTTTCAAGGAATGTTTTCACAGTTTTTGCTCTATGGCAGGATGCATTATCATCTTGAAAAATGATTTCATCATCCCCAAACATCCTTTCAATTGATGGGATAAGAAAACTGTCCAAAATATCAATGTAAACTTGGACATTTATTGAAGATGTAATGACAGCCATCTCTCCAGTGCCTTTACCTGACATACAGCCCCATATCATCAATGACTGTGGAAATGTGCATGTTCTCTTCATGCAGTCATGTTTATAAATCTTATTGGAACGGCACCAAACAAAAGTTCCAGCATCATCACCTTGCCCAATGCAGATTTGCAATTCATCACTGAGTATGACTTTCATCCAGTCATGCACAGTCCACGATTGCTTTTCCTTAGCCCATTGTAACCTTGTTTTTTTCTGTTTAGGTGTTAATGATGGCTTTTCTTTAGCTTTTCTGTATGTAAATCCCATTTCCTTTAGGCGGTTTCTTACAGTTCGATCACAGACATTGACTCCAGTTTCCTGCCATTCGTTCCTCATTTGTTTTGTTGTGCATTTCCTGTTTTGGAGACATATTGCTTTAAGTTTCCGGTCTTGACGCTTTGTCTTCCTTGATCTACCAGTATGTTTGCCTTTAACAAGCTTCCCATGTTGTCTGTATTTGGTCCAGATTTTAGACACAGCTGACTGTGAACAACCAACATCTTTTGCAACATTTCGTGTTAATTTACCCTCTTTTAAAAGTTTGATAATCCTCTCCTTTGTTTCAATTGACATCTCTCGTGTTGGAGCCATGATTCATGTCAGTCCACTTACTGCAACAGCTCTCCAAGGTGTGATGACTTGTTTTTAGATAAAGAATAACGATCAGATCTAATTTGATGTAGGTTTTAGTTTTGGTAATGAAAATTTACAGGGTGTTTCCATAATTGTTTCCTCAGAATTGAGTGATTCCATAATTTTTTCCCTCTGCTTGGTCTGAAAAAAAGTACCCTTACTGACTACCATATTTTTAATCTTGATTTAGTGTTTCTTGAAGCCATAAAGTTGCCATTTGAAATGACTTTAGTTTTGTGCCATGTCTGTGATCTGCTTTTTTTCTACAACATTAAACAACTGAATGAACATCCTCCGAGCACAGTGATTCCATAATTTTTGCCAGGGGTTGTACATATATAAATATACTAGCTGTGAGCCCGATTCTAAAGAATCGGGAGTCTAGAATCTGTATATAATATTTTTAAGAGTTGTAAATAATAGACTTAAACACCAGATATATGACTAAGTAGGCAATGTAGGCAAAACTGTGAGGGTAGCAATATAGTGGAGGTGTAGAAAGAGTTAATGTCCGACTAACAGGACTATAACAGAGTAGGAACTTATAATGATATCAAAAATGGTATTGAAGGAGTTAATGTCCCACAGGCACTCCCACAACAGAGTCAGCGCTGTAAATTATATCCAAAATGGTGTTCAAGGGGTTAATGTAGCAGTGGCAGTAGTTATAAACACTACCAAATATGCAGTTAATGCTGAACTGGTATATAATGGGTTAATTTCGCAGTGTGATTACAACTATACACTGTGTAATAGAAATAACAGCAATAATGGAATATAAGGGGTTAATTACTGGGAGTAGTAATAGAGACTACAAAGTATGGAGTTAAGGGAGAAATGGTATAGAAGGGGTTAACTTTGTAGTGGCAGTACAACTACACACTGTGTTATAGAAATTACAGAAAAAACGGAATGTAAGGGGTTAATGTTGCTACTGTCATGAGTATAATGAGAGAAGCGCCTCACTGGTCATTGAGATACATGGAGGAGTTTGAGTTTGAAATTTAGTGGTGTAAGTGAGGCGCGAAGGTCATTGGTCGGTGTGTGCTGGCGCCGACCAATGAGCTTCGCGCCTCACTTACAGCGGTAAATTTGAAACTCAAAGTCCTCCATGTATTTGAATAGGAAGGGAGGCGCAAAGCTGATTGGTCGGTGTGTGCTGTGGCCGACCAATGAGCTTGGCGCCTCACTTACAGGAGAGAGGGAGAGGGATTTACTAATAGGGGAGTGCGGTGAAATGAATTGTGTGTATAGAGGTGGCTCAGTTGTTAGCACTGCGCGGTGGCTGAGTGGTTAGCACAGCGCGGTGGGTCAGTGCTTAGCACTGCGGGGTGGCTGAGTGGTTAGCACTAGGCGGTGGTATAGTGGTTAGCACTGCGCGGTGGCTCAGTGGTTAGCAGTGAGTGCGGTGGCTCAGTGGTTAGCAGTGAGTGCGGTGGCTCAGTGGTTAGCAGAGAGTGCGGTGGCTCAGTGGTTAGCAGTGAGTGCGGTGGCTCAGTGGTTAGCAGTGAGTGCGGTGGCTCAGTGGTTAGCAGTGAGTGCGGTAGCTCAGTGGTTAGCAGTGAGTGTGGTGGCTCAGTGGTTAGCAGTGAGTGCGGTGAGATTGGTTAGCGCAGCGTCGTGGGCAGAGTGGTCAGTGCAGCGGCGTGGGCAGAGTGGTCAGCGCAGCAGCGTGGGCAGAGTGGTCAGCGCAGCGGCGTGGGCAGAGTGGTCAGCGCAGCGGCGTGGGCAGAGTGGTCAGCGCAGCGGCGTGGGCAGAGTGGTCAGCGCAGCGGCGTGGGCAGAGTGGTCAGTGCAGCGCCGTGGGCAGAGTGGTCAGCGCAGCGCCGTGGGCAGAGTGGTCAGCAGACACATACACACACACATACACACACTTCGCTATACTTACCACCGGGCCTGCGTCTTCCCCGGCACGTGGATCCGGAGTCGAAATGTCGCCGCCCCCGGACGACTGGATCGAATATTGGGTCTGGGAAGTCTGGGTAGACTTCCCGGACGCCATCTTGGAGAAAGTATGTTGGCGGCTGCGGACGACTGGATCCAATATGTCCGGGAAGTTTGGCGAGACTTCTTGGACGCTATATTGGATCCAGTAGTTCGGGGGCGGCGAGATGTCGACTGAGGATCCAGGCGGCGGACGCAGGGGCACTGGTAAGTATAGCGTAGTGTGTGTGTGTTTGTGTGTGTGTGTATGTGTATGTGTGTGTAGAAAGTGAGGGAAGTGCGGACAAAGTGACGGAAGTGCGGACAAAGTGACAGAAGTGCGGAGAAAGTGACGGAAGTGGCTACATACACACACATATATACACATACTGTACATTGCATATGGAGGGGTGAGGAGAGGTGCAGCTGGAGGGGTGAGGAGAGGTGCGGCTGGAGGGGTGAGGGGAGGTGGGCGCTGGACGGGTGAGGAGAGGTGCGGATGGAGGGGTGAGGAGAGGTGGCGCTGGAGGGGTGAGGAGAGGTGGCGCTGGAGGAGTGAGGAGAGGTCCGGCTGGAGGGGTGAGGAGAGAGGAGGCTGGAGCGGCGACATCACCGCTCGGTACACCTGTCCTCCTCTAGGCTGCACACCTCTCTGTCTTCTTTCAGGCTGCACACCAGCTGGCTCCGTATCCTCAGGGCTACTTGGCCTACTGCTGGCGGTCCGGCACAGGGCTTACCCCCGGAGGCTCGGGCAGTCTAGGAGCGGAGGCCGATCCGTGCGGCCGCCTTTTCGCTGAGAGCTATCAACAGCCCCGGGCACCGGAAGTGAGGGGAGGAGCTTGCACCTGTGAAACTGGCGGGAGGGAGCGCGAGGCACTCGGGAGACGACCGGCATTAGCCGGTCATCTCCCGAAGTGGTGTGTGGCGGGCGGGAGACGACCGGCTAACGCCGCTCATTTCATGGCCGTGATGTGTGTGTGTTTTGGGCAGTGTAGGGGCGGGCGTAAGCGTGGCGGGGCTGCCTGAATCCCGGTCTGCTTAGGGGCGCCATGTTGGTCCCCCTGGGCGTGTGTAGCGCTGTGGTGACGGCACTTTGGCTATGACAAAGTGACGGAAGTGGTGAGCAAAGTGACGTAAGTGAGCCTTCGGGTTTTATATATATTAGATATACATATAGCAGCGCTATGGTATATGGTGGTACATTAAATGACATGTATAGCAATGCTATAGTATATGGGGGTACATTAGAGGACATGTATAGCAGCACTGTGGTATATGGCGGTACATTACAGTACATGTATATCAGCACTATAGTATATGGCGGTACATTACATGTATAGCAGCGCTATAGTATATGGCGGTACATTACAGTACATGTATAGCAGCACTATAGTATATGGCGGTACATTAGAGTACATGTATAGCAGCACGATGGTATATGGCGGTACATTACAGTAGATGTATATCAGCACTATAGTATATGGCGGTACATTAGATGTATAGCAGCGCTATAGTATATGGCGGTACATTACAGTACATGTATAGCAGCACTATAGTATATGGTGGCGCATTAGAGTAGATGTATAGCAGCATTATAGTATATGGCGGTACATTACAGTATGTGTATAACAGCACTATAGTATATGGCGGTGCATTACAGCACATGTATAGCAGCACGATGGTATATGGTGGTACATTACAGTACATGTATAGCAGCACTATGGTATATGGCGATACTCCGGTCCCCGCGGCTCCCCGCTTCTCCACAGTAAAAATAAAAAAATCCTCAGTGAGGATACTCACCTGGCCGGCAGCTTGCTCCACCTCCATCTTCTAGGTAGTACAGGCGTTTAGGACCTGTGGTTGCCTGGGAAACCGATCAGCTGATCGGTCACATGAGCGCTAACTGTCGGGGGGCAGAATGGAGTAGGGGGTCAGGATGGTGACGGGGGGTGGGGGGGCAGGATTGTGTCGGGGGGCAGGATGGCAGGTGGGCAGGATGGAGCCGGGGGGCGGGGCAGGATGGAGGCGGAGGGGGGGGCAGGATGGAGGCGGAGGGGGGGGCAGGATGGAGGCGGAGGGGGGCAGGATGAAGCCGGAGCAGGATGGAGGCAGAGGGGGAGCAGGATGGAGGCAGAGGGGGGGCATGATGGAGGCAGAGGGGGGGCAAGAACAGGGGGGGCTGGATGGAGGGAGCGGGCAGGATGGAGGCGGAGAAGGATGGTGGTGGGGGGGTAGGGTTGGATAGTGGGGAGCGGGGCAGGATGGAGTGAGTGGGGCAGGATGGAGCCGGAGGAGCAGGATGGTGGCGGGGGGGCAGGATGGAGTGAGCAGGGCAGGATGGAGCGAGCGAGGCAGAATGGAGCAGGATGGGGGGGGGGCAGGATGGAGCGAGCACACTTGCAGACACATGCATCATGTACACAGCACACCTGGACGCACATGCATCATGCACACAGCATACCTTCAAGCACATGTATCATGCACACAGCAGACAGCTCTTTAAGTTGGCGCTCATGTATCATGCACACAGCAGACGTGCACACACATGTATCATGCACACCTGCACACACATGCATCATGCACACACGCATCATGCACACAGCACACACATGTATCATGCACACATACATCATGAACACAGCACACCTATGCATCATGCACACAGCACAGCTTCACACACATGCATCATGCAGACAGCACACACATGCATCATGCACACAGGTGTTGAACGTTGCACTCATGTATCATGCAGACAGCACACCTGCACACACGTGTCATGCAGACCTGCACATACATGCATCATGCACACAGCACCCCTGCACACACATGCATCATGCACACAGCAGACCTGCACACACATGTATCATGCACACAGCACACACATGTATAATGCACAGAGCACACCTGCACACACATGCATCACACATGATGCATGTGTGTGCATGATGCATGTGTGTGCTGTGTGTATGATGCATGTGTGTGCTGTGTGCATGATACCTGTGATTGCAGGTGGCAATGATGCATGTGTGTGCAGGTGTGCATTATACATGTGTGTGCTGTGTGCATGATACATGTGTGTGCTGTATGCATGATGCATGTGTGTAGTGTGTGCATGATACATGTGTGTGCATGATGCATGTGTGTGCTGTGTGCATGATACATGTGTGTGCTGTATGCATGATGCATGTGTGTGCTGTGTGCATGATGCATGTATGTGCTGTGTGCATGATGCATGTGTGTGCTGTGTGCATGATGCATGTGTGTTCTGTATGCATGATGCATGTGTGTGGTGTGTGCATGATGCATGTGTGTGCAGGTGTGCTGTGTAGATGATGCATAGGTGTGCTGTGTGCATGATGTATGTGTGCTGTGTGCATGATACATGTGTGTGCTGTATGCATGATGCATGTGTGTAGTGTGTGCATGATACATGTGTGTGCTGTGTGCATGATGCATGTGTGTGCTGTGTGCATGATACATGTGTGTGCTGCATGCATGATGCATGTGTGTGCATGATGCATGTGTGTGCTGTGTGCATGATGCATGTGTGTTCTGTATGCATGATGCATGTGTGTGGTGTGTGCATGATGCATGTGTGTGCTGTGTGCATGATACGTGTATGTGCAGGTGGGCATGATGCATGTGTGTGCAAGTGTGCTGTGTGCATTATAGATGTGTGTGCTGTGTGCATGATACATGTGTGTGCAGGTCTGCTGTGTGCATGATGCATGTGTGTGCAGGGGTGCTGTGTGCATGATGCATGTATGTGCAGGTGTGCATGACACGTGTGTGCAGGTGTGCTGTCTGCATGATACATGAGCGGCACGTTAAAGACCTGTGTGCATGATGCATGTGTGTGCTGTCTGCATGATGCATGTGTGTGCAGGTGTGCTGTGTGAATGATGCATAGGTGTGCTGTGTGCATGATGTATGTGTGCTGTGTGCATGATACATGTGTGTGCTGTGTGCATGATACATGTGTGTGCTGTATGCATGATGCATGTGATGATGTATGTGTGCTGTGTGCATGATACATGTGTGTGCTGTGTGCATGATGCGTGTGTTCCATGTGCATGATGCATGTGTGTGCAGGTGCGCATGATACATGTGTGTGCACGTCTGCTGTGTGCATGATACATGAGCGCCAACTTAAAGAGCTGTCTGCTGTGTGCATGATACATGTGTGTGCTGTATGGATGATGCATGTGTGTGGTGTGTGCATGATACATGTGTGTGCTGTATGCATGATGCATGTGTGTGCTGTATGCATGATACATGTGTGTTCTGTATGCATGTGCGTGCTGTGTGCATGATACATGTGTGTGCTGTGTGCATGATGCATGTGTGTGCTGTATGCATGAAGCATGTGTGTGCTGTGTGCATGATGCATGTGTGTGCTGTGTGCATGATACATGTGTGTGGTGTATGCATGTGTGTGGTGTGTGCATGATACATGTGTGTGCTGTATGCATGATGCATGTGTGTGCTGTATGCATGAAGCATGTGTGTGCTGTGTGCATGATGCATGTGTGTGCTGTGTGCATGATACATGTGTGTGCTGTATGCATGATGCATGTGTGTGTTGTGTGCATGATACAGAACACACATGCATCATGCACACACCAGACACATGCATCATGCACACAGCAGACACATGCATCATGCACACAGCAGACACATGCATCATGCACACAGCACACACATGCATCAAGCACACACATGCATCATGCACAGAGCACACACAGGCATCATGCACACATCACAGACATGCATCATGCAGACAGCACACACATGCATCATGCAGACAGCACACACATGCATCATGCACACACTACACACATGCAGCATGCATACAGCACACACATGTATCATGCACACAGCACACACATGCATCATGCACACAGCACACACATGCATCATGCACACAGCACACACATGCATCATGCACACAGCACACACATGCATCATGCACAGAGCACACACATGCATCATGCACACACATGCATCATGCACACACATGCATCATGCACACAGCACACACATGTATGATGCACACAGCACACACATGCATCATGCACACAGCACACACATGTATGATGCACACAGCACACACATGCATCATGCACACAGCACACACATGCATCATGCACACAGCACAGACATGCATCATGCACACAGCACACACATGCATCATGCACACACTACACACATGCATGATGCACACAGGTATTAAACTTGCCGCTCCCGGCGCCGCGCGGCAGGCAGGAAGCGGCGGCTCCTTCAGCACAGCCGCTTGGACGGATGGATGGTGCGGCCCTGGGCAGGGTGAGCAAGGGGGGCCGCGAGAAGCGGAGAGGGCGGGGGGGGCGGAGAGGGGCAGGAGGACTGGGGGGAGCGCGGGCAGGAGACGGGAGTACCCGGGGGGAGCGCGGGCAGGAGACAGGAGTACCCGGGGGGAGCGCGTGCAGGAGACAGGAAGGCCGGGGGGAGCGCGGGCAGGAGACAGGAGGGCCGGGGGGGAGCGTGGGCAGGAGACAGGAGGACCCGGGGGGAGCGCGGGCAGGAGACAGGAGGACCCGGGGGTAGGGGAGAGAGAGAGTGTCCCGGACATTGTAAGTGAAGCAGATTCGCAAAGCCATTGCGAGTGAGGCTTTGCGAGTAACTGGAGGGTATTGTGTGCAGACTCGCAAAGCCATTGCGAGTTAGGCTTTGGGAGGCAGCCACGTTCACGACGACGGAAGTAGGGCCGAATATGACGGAAGTGAGCTACGGCAATTATATATTAGATATATGCGTGTTTGAGCACGTGTTGCTGCAGGCTCCAAGGCGTTGCACGCTACAAAGTCAGTAATCAATATCCAATGAAGAAATAAAGACTTGCGGCACTCACCGGAGTAGATCTTGTCATTTATTCAATGTTCCATGCCACTGGGCATGAACGATAAGAACGACTTGGCAGCTTATTTATAAATCCCATTGAGAGATACTGTTTAGGCTCTTGAATAGACTCAATCTTTAGACTACTTGTTATACCTCCGTGTTGAGGTTTAGTAATCTTTATGCCAACGATAATTGCTGCTCTGCCTAGTGCTGACTTCCTTACTATGTGTGTATATATATATATATATATAAAATATTTTGGGTAAGAATTATATAAGTATATGTAGATATATGTTAAGATATGTAGTAGATTGTTCATAATGAGCCTATATTAGAATATATACGGTACGAAGCACTGTTCATAGCAGTACTATGGTAACGTTAAGGGTAGCTTTACACGTCACAACATTGCATGCAATTTCACTTGAAACTTACTGGTTGCAGTGAAATCATGGACACATTGTTCCATTTTGTGGCTGTGTACAAATGTAACAATGTGTCCATGATTTCACTGCAACCAGAGATCTGTTCAGAAGTTGGTCACATCAGTTGGTGTGTGTAAAGCGGCCCTAAGAGTATTAACTGCTTGCTCAGGTACAGTTTGAAACACGTGTTATTATACAACGATGTATTTAAAACACATTAGTACTCATCGATGGCATTGTTATGATTGTTTTTGTATATAATTGTTTTTAATGTATCACGGCAATGACGTTAATACACTGGGTTATTTAATGACATTATGTCAGACGCCATTCAGGACAGGTGAAAGCGGTATTAGCCGCGAAACGGCAGGCCGTCATCCGCCGCCCCCGCAACCTCTTCCCCGCTAATTTGCTCTTTGGAGATGTATGGAACATTGAATAAATGACAAGATCCACTCCGGTAAGTGCCGCAAGTCTTTATTTCTTTATTGGATATATATGGATATATATATATATATATATATATATATACATATTTAAAAGTATACATATATGTTCATACAAACTTGTGTGTGGGCATATATATTTAGTTATATATGTCTACATGTGTGTGTGTGCATGTATGTATGTCTATATATATATAGATATATACAGTTAGGGCCAGAAATATTTGGACAGTGACACAAGTTTTGTTATTTTAGCTGTTTACAAAAACATGTTCAGAAATACAATTATATATATAATATGGGCTGAAAGTGCACACTCCCAGCTGCAATATGAGAGTTTCCACATCCAAATCGGAGAAAGGGTTTAGGAATTATAGCTCTGTAATGCATAGCCTCCTCTTTTTCAAGGGACCAAAAGTAATTGGACAATGGACTCTAAGGGCTGCAATTAACTCTGAAGGCGTCTCCCTCGTTAACCTGTAATCAATGAAGTAGTTAAAAGGTCAGGGGTGGATTCCAGGTATGTGGTTTTGCATTTGGATGCTGTTGCTGTGACCAGACAACATGCGGTCAAAGGAACTCTCAATTGAGGTGAAGCAGAACATCCTGAGGCTGAAAAAAAAGAAAAAATCCATCAGAGAGATAGCAGACATGCTTGGAGTAGCAAAATCAACAGTTGGGTACATTCTGAGAAAAAAGGAATTGACTGGTGAGCTTGGGAACTCTAAAAGGCCTGGGCGTCCACGGATGACAACAGTGGTGGATGATCGCCGCATACTTTATTTGGTGAAGAAGAACCCGTTCACAACATCAACTGAAGTCCAGAACACTCTCAGTGAAGTAGGTGTATCTGTCTCTAAGTCAACAGTAAAGAGAAGACTCCATGACAGTAAATACAAAGGGTTCACATCTAGATGCAAACCATTCATCAATTCCAAAAATAGACAAGCCAGAGTTACATTTGCTGAAAAACACCTCAAGAAGCCAGCTCAGTTCTGGAAAAGTATTCTATGGACAGATGAGACAAAGATCAACCTGTACCAGAATGATGGGAAGAAAAAAGTTTGGAGAAGAAAGGGAACGGCACATGATCCAAGGCACACCACATCCTATGTAAAACATGGTGGAGGCAACGTGATGGCATGGGCATGCATGGCTTTCAATGGCACTGGGTCACTTGTGTTTATTGATGACATAACAGCAGACAAGAGTAGCCGGATGAATTCTGAAGTGTATCGGGATATACTTTCAGCCCAGATTCAGCCAAATGCTGCAAAGTTGATTACGGCGCTTCATAGTACAGATGGACAATGGCCCCAAGCATACAGCCAAAGCTACCCAGGAGTTCATGAGTGCAAAAAAGTGGAACATTCTGCAATGGCCAAGTCAATCACCAGATCTTAACCCAATTGAGCATGCATTTCACTTGCTGAAATCCAGACTTAAGACGGAAAGACCCACAAACAAGCAAGACCTGAAGGCTGCGGCTGTAAAGGCCTGGCAAAGCATTAAGAAGGAGGAAACCCAGCGTTTGGTGATGTCCATGGGTTCCAGACTTAAGGCAGTGATTGCCTCCAAAGGATTCGCAACAAAATATTGAAAATAAAAATATTTTGTTTGGGTTATGTTTATTTGTCCAATTACTTTTGACCTCCTAAAATGTGGAGTGTTTGTAAAGAAATGTGTACAATTCCTACATTTTCTATCAGATATTTTAGTTCAACCCTTCAAATTAAACGTTACAATCTGCACTTGAATTCTGTTGTAGAGGTTTCATTTCAAATCCAATGTGGTGGCATGCAGAGCCCAACTCGCGAAAATTGTGTCACTGTCCAAATATTTCTGGCCCTAACTGTAATATACTAGAAAAAGGGCCGATGCGATTGCATCGGGAGTGCGGTGAAATTAATTGTGTGCATCCTTAGATGTGCTAACAGGAACAGTAAACATGTATGACACTCTTTGCACTTGAAAAAAGCATAGTTTTTATTAACATTTGCAAAATAAGGGCAAAGCATCATACTATAAGGTAATAGTGACAGAAAAATAATGTACATAAGTTTATTGAGTATATACAGGTAGCTCTGTGGGTAGCATAGTATACAGTCAGCTGCATGGGTAGCAGAGTATACAGGCAGCTGCGTGGGTAGCAGAGTATATACAGGTAGCTCTGTGGGTAGCAGAGTATACAGTCAGCTGCGTAGGTAGCAGAGTATATACATGCAGCTCTGTGGGTAGCAGAGTATACATGTGGCTGCGTGGGTAGCAGAGTCTATACAGGCGGCTCCGTGGTTTGCAGAGTATACAGCCAGCAGCGTGGATAGCAGAGTATATGCAGGCAGCTCTGTGGGTAGCAGAGTATACAGCCGGCTGCGTGGGTAGCAGAGTCTATACAGGCGGCGCCGTGGGTAGCAGAGTCTATACAGGCGGCGCCGTGGGTAGCAGAGTACACAGCCGGCTGCGTGGGTAACAAAGTATATACAGGTGTCTCTGTGGGTCGTATTCTGACTAGATGTGTCCGGTCTCACTCAACTCATTTTCATTGATTGAGACCTCTCATATCTAATCAGCATGTGACTGAATCTATGTAAATGTCATTGGAAGAAAAAAAATTGACAGAAAACCTGCACTCCACATCCGAATAATGTAAGATGAAAAAATATCTTTATTTGAGGCAAAATGACACACAGATTAAAACCATTTAAAACCAATAACAAACATTACAAAAAGCCACAACAATAATGGGTATAATACCACATAGGGGAAAGAGGGCCCCTTCAAACCCTGTATTCATGCCTGATTCATTAACACCAATGGTACAACAGTAATCATACACTGAAGTATACAAGTCTACACCAAATAGTTAATCTTATTGCACTTTGCCCCTGGAATCAGTGAGCTATATAAAATGACAAATTGTACAAAGATCAAATAGTGCACAGAAATGATGACAAACAGAACCTAATATTTGGTGAAACTAAAATGACAAATTGACATTCAGCCTTTTGCAGCTCCTCTGAGCTGTGCTGCCTGTCAGCTAAAGAGTCAAAGCTGGAGATTTTTCCCCTCACCTGTCCATAGACAGCATGGAGCTTGCAGCACAGCAAAGGAGATCCCTATATCCCTCAGTGATCCCAGGGAATAGGAATAGGTATTTGCTAGTAAGAAGCACGGTGTGTCCAGGCATGAGCAGTGGGGGCCCCTGGATCCCACGCGTATCGCCGCACTGGGCGGCTTCGTCAGGGAGGCGTGGCTATCAATTGTGCCATGCTGCCCCTTATATCCTAGATAATGAGCAAATGAAGACAGCTGCGGCCGGCGCCATGGCAACGACTGGGACACCAGAAATGATGTCAGTGTGGGCGTGTATTGAGAACTGCTCTATAAACACTGCCCACTATGAGGAAGTGGTGGAACACACATGACTGCACATAACATAAATTAAATAGCTCGCTTTAGAAAAATTCAAAGTAAAGGAATTGGTGTAGGAAGGAGGGGTTTGGGTTCCTGGAGAACTGGGCCGACTTCTCTGTTGGCTACAGGTTCTATGCTAGGGACGGGCTGCACCTCAATGGGGAGGGTGCAGCTGTGCTGGGGGAGAAAATGGCTAGAAGGTTGGAGGAGTGTTTAAACTAGGGATTGGGGGGAGGGTATTCGTTGTATAGGAGGGGAAGATAGTGTAAACAGTAACCTGGGCACAAGTAATAGAATTGGGGGTGGCATGGGGGGTGGGGTTAGAACAGTCAATCTAGTAGGAAGGAATAGAGGTAAAGAGAGATGCATAAAGTGCATGTACACTAATGCCAGAAGCCTCACCAACAAAATGGAGGAATTAGAATTGATTTTGTTGGAAAATAATTATGACATGGTGGGGATTTCGGAGACGTGGCTGGACGAGAGCCATGACTGGGCTGCTAATTTAAAGGGCTATTGTCTGTTCAGAAATGACCGTACAAATAGGCGAGGAGGAGGTGTTTGTTTATACGTAAAATCATCCTTAAAACCCATCCTGCGTGATAATATAGGTGAATCTAATGGAAATGTAGAGTCCCTGTGGGTGGAGATAAGGGGAGGGGGAAAAAATAATAAATTACTGATAGGGGTTTGTTATAAGTCCCCAACAATAATGGAAGTGGAGGAGAATATCCTCATAAAGCAAATAGATGAAGCAGCGACTCAGGGAGAAGTCATTATTATGGGGGACTTCAACTACCCTGAAATACATTGGGGATCAGAAACCTGCAGTTCCAGCAAAGGTAATAAGTTTTTGAAAACTATGAGAGACAATTACCTTTCACAACTGGTTCAGGATCCAAAAGAAGGGGGGCACTGCTGGACCTAATATTAACCAACAGGCCGGACCGCATATCAAATATACGGGTTGGAGGTCACTTGGGTAATAGTGATCATAACTTAATAAGCTTTCAAGTATCCTTTACTAAGATGTGTAGTAGAGGGGCTACAAGGACACTAAACTTCAGGAAGGCAAATTTCCAACGGTTGAGAGATGATCTTAGTGCAATAAACTGGGACGATGTCCTGAGACATAAAAGTACACAACACAAATGGGAGATGTTTATTAGCATCCTGAATAGGACCTGTGCACAATATATACCCTATGGGAATAAGCATGCTAGAAATAGGAGGAAACCACTATGGCTAAATAAAGCGGTAAGAAGTGCAATATGTGACAAAAAGAAAGCATTTAGGGAATTAAAGCAAGTAGGTAATGATGAGGCATTAAATAAATACAGAAAATTAAATATCATTTGTAAAAAGCAAATCAAAGCAGCAAAGATTGAGACAGAGAGACTCATTGCCAGAGAAAGTAAAAAGAATCCCAAAATATTGGGGATAGGGGAAAATATGTGTAAGTGGGTTAAGAACTGGCTTAGTGATAGGAAACAAAGGGTGGTTATTAATGGAACACACTCAGAATGGGTCACAGTTAACAGTGGGGTACCACAGGGGTCAGTGTTGGGCCCGCTTCTATTTAATATATTTATTAATGACCTTGTAGGGGGCATACAGAGTAGAATCTCAATATTTGCAGATGACACTAAACTCTGCAGGGTAATCAATACAGAGGAGGACAATTTTATATTACAGGAGGATTTATGTAAACTAGAAGCTTGGGCTGCTAAATAGCAAATGCGCTTTAATGGGGATAAATGTAAAGTCATGCACTTGGGCAGAGGAAACAAAAGGTATAATTATGTGCTTAATTGTAAAACAATGGGCAAAACTGTCACTGAAAAAGACCTGGGTGTATGGGTAGATGACAAACTCACATTTAGTGGCCAGTGTCAGGCAGCTGCTGCAAAGGCAAATAAAATAATGGGATGCATTAAAAGAGGCATAGATGCTCATGAGGAGAACATAATTTTACCTCTATACAAGTCACTAGTGCAACCACACTTAGACTACTGTGTACAATTCTGGTCTCCGGTGTATAAGAAAAACATAGCTGAACTAGAGCGGGTCCAGAGAAGAGCGACAAACGTCATTAGAGGACTAAGGGGTCTGCAATACCAAGACAGGTTATTAAACTTGGGGTTATTTAGCTTGGAAAAATGAAGGCTTAGGGGTGATCTTATAATAATGTACAAATATATGAGGGGACAGTACAGAGAACTTTCTAATGATCTCTTTACTCTTAGGCCTGAGACTGGGACAAGGGGGCATCCTCTACGTCTGGAGGAAAGAAGGTTTAATCATAATCACAGACGCAGATTCTTTACTGTAAGAGCAGTGAGACTATGGAACTGCCACATGCTGTTGTAATGAGTGAGTCACTACTAACATTTAAGAAGGGCCTGGATGCCTTTCTTGAAAACTATAATATTACCAGTTATACATACTAGATTCTTTGATAGGGCGTTGATCCAGGGAATTAGTCTGATTGCCGTACCTGGAGTCAGGAAGGAATTTTTTCCCCCAATGTGGAGCTTAGTGTTGCCACATGGGGTTTTTTTTGCCTTCCTCTGGATCAACATGTTAGGCTATGGGTTGAACTAGATGGACTTAAAGTCTTCCTTCAACCTTAAAAACTATGTTACTATAAAAAAAGCTTGGCGGTACAGTTGGAAATGGGTCAGAAGAGGGTGGTGAACTCTGGGGTCACAATTTGTGACACCCAGCTGTCAGACCACTCCCCCTGTCTGGGTTTTTTTTTTTTTTGTGTGTGTGTGTTTGGGGCGAATTATAAGGGGATCAACATTGCAGTTGATGAATAAATAGAGGAGAGTGGCAGGCTCTGGGGTCTTCTGACCCATTTCCAACTGTACCGCCAAGCTTTACTTTGAATTTTTCTAAAGCGAGCTATTTAATTTATGTTAAGTGCAGTCATGTGTGTTCCACCACTTCCTCATAGTGGGCAGTGTTTATAGAGCAGTTCTCAATACACGCCCACACTGACATCATTTCTGGTGTCCCAGTCGTTGCCATGGCGCCGGCTGCAGCTGTCTTCATTTGCTCATTATCTAGGATATAAGGGGCAGCATGGCACAATTGATAGCCACGCCTCTCTGACGAAGCCGCCCAGTGCGGCGATACGCGTGGGATCCAGGGGCCCCCACTGCTCATGCCTGGACACACCGTGCTTCTTACTAGCAAATACCTATTCCTATTCCCTGGGATCACTGAGGGATATAGGGATCTCCTTTGCTGTGCTGCAAGCTCCATGCTGTCTATGGACAGGTGAGGGGAAAAATCTCCAGCTTTGACTCTTTAGCTGACAGGCAGCACAGCTCAGAGGAGCTGCAAAAGGCTGAATGTCAATTTGTCATTTTAGTTTCACCAAATATTAGGTTCTGTTTGTCATCATTTCTGTGCACTATTTGATCTTTGTACAATTTGTCATTTTATATAGCTCACTGATTCCAGGGGCAAAGTGCAATAAGATTAACTATTTGGTGTAGACTTGTATACTTCAGTGTATGATTACTGTTGTACCATTGGTGTTAATGAATCAGGCATGAATACAGGGTTTGAAGGGGCCCTCTTTCCCCTATGTGGTATTATACCCATTATTGTTGTGGCTTTTTGTAATGTTTGTTATTGGTTTTAAATGGTTTTAATCTGTGTGTCATTTTGCCTCAAATAAAGATATTTTTTCATCTTACATTATTCGGATGTAGAGTGCAGGTTTTCTGTCAATTCTTTTTCTTCCAATGACAATTATGTTTCATTGACAAGCAGCACCCCATCCTTTTATTTACTCTAATATCGCATAACGGTGGTGCACCCATAAGTAATCTGAATCTATGTAAATCACATACTTGGGATTACATGATCTCCAACTATCTCCGCCAGCACCAGAGAATCCTGACAGCGTGCAATGTGCGCAAGGTGAGAATTCAGAAGTCTGCAGTCACATAAAGTGACACATAGAGTGACTGCTGACTTATCACATACTAGGACAACCCCTTTAATGCTCCTAACAAATAAAAACATAGTAAACATAGCACAATACTTTATTAACATAGCCATATCTAATGTAATCTTACAAGTTATAGATTGTTAAATGAGTACATGATCAGAACCAATAACTACATCACCAGAAATAACTACATATCACCAGGTGGTATGGCAAGATGGCTTTCAACTAGCATCAGTAGATGTTGAAAGTCTGTATACCCGGATCCCATAAGGCCGGCAGTGAAAGTGGTGGAGGAGGTTTTGAGGGCCACAGATAAATCCAATCCACTCATAAGCTTCATTGTAGAAGCTTTAGACTATGTACTTAGCCATAACTCATTCAAGTTTGTAGACCAATGGTATACCCAATGTTATGGTACTGCAATGGGGACACCAGTAGCTTGTGCTCTAGTTAACATCTTTTTGGTGGTGTTTGAGAACAAATATATTCAGCGAGTGTCCCATTGCTGAAAAATATAAGGGCCTATCATCGCTATGTGGATGATATGTTCCTTATATGGGATGGGGAGAAGGAGGATTTTGAAAGTTTTGTGATGTATCTGAACGAGGCGAATCAAATGAACATGAAATTTACACATGTATAGGGAGGGGATGTTCTGTACGTGATGGTAAAATCGATACTGAAAATTTTCGGAACTCAACTGCCACGAATGAAAGTAACCATCCCTATCACGTGAAGAATAGAGATGAGCCAGCACCCTAGTGTTCGAATTCGATTCCTAGAATTGGTGGTGTGTTTGTCAAATGTATGTCGAACACCATTGAAAACAATGGCAGATAAACACAAACGCATACAAACACATAGAAAACACATAGAAAACACCTTCTAAGGTGTCCAAAAGGTGAGAAACTACTCAGAAGATACAAAAAACACATGGAAAAGTGACAAGTACATATAAAAATGCAAAAAGAAAAGAGATGGACGAGTAAAAGGAGGAAGAGACACAGATATAGGCATGTCATGCCCTTCTAAAAACTGGAGTTAGTCTTACCGGTAACGATGTTTCCAGGAGTCCACATGACAGCACCACAGGAGGAGTAATCACATATCCTTCTGTAGGGACATCCTTCTGTAGGTTAAAATCCCTCCCCTGTCCCCACCTCCTCAGTGATTTTCCCAGAACCACATTGGCAGGGTACAACACAATTTTGTTCTAGTAAAGTCATACATATGTGAAATTCACATACCGTAGAACACTAGGGAGGGAACTAAGGGTGCTGTCATGTGGATTCCTGGAAACAACGTTACCGGTAAGACTAAGGGCCCTTTCACATCAGCTTATTTTTCAAATCGCGGCAGATGTGGTGAAAAAACGCATCTGCCGCGATTACCGCATACCGGCTGCACTTGCGGCACGGTTGCGGCGCGTTGCGGTAAACGCCATACAATGTATAGGCGGACTTGCGGCAGGTGCGACAAGTGCGGTTTTGGCACTTGTGGCAGGTGCAGGCCGCGAAAAAAAATGCTGTCAGCTGCGTTTTTTTCGCGGCCGCACCTGCCGCAAGTGCCAAAACCGCACTTGCCGCACCTGTCGCAATTCCGCCTATACCTTGTATGGCGTTTACCGCAACCGCGCCGCAACCGTGCCGCAGTGCAGCCGGTATGCGGTAATCGCAGCAGATGCGGTTTTCACCGCATCTGCCGCGATTTGAAAAAAACGCTGATGTGAAAGGACCCTAACTCTGGTTTTCCAGTACGTCGCTATGACAGCACCACAGGAGTATACCTAAGAACTCATAGCTTAGGGTGGGACAATAGCCTGAAGCACTTTACGACCAAACACCGTTCTCTGGTTTGAAAGTACATCTAACTTGTAATGTCTGCAGAAGGTCGTAGGGCCTGACCAGGTAGCTGCAGCACAAATCTATTCAATAGTAGCACCTGCTCTAGTAGCCCAAGACGTGGAAACAGCCCTAGTAGAATGTGCCTTGACAAATATCAGGGGGAGACTGCCCTTCGGAAAGATACGCTACATTAATCATGGACTTAATCCATCTAGCTAAAGTTGGCCTGGAAGCTTTCCTGCCTCTATTTTTACCCCCAAACTGAATGAAAAGATTAGAGTCTAATCTCCAGTTCAGAGTGGCTTCCAAATATGCCAGCACTGCAGCGCGGACATCCAGATGGTGAAATTCTTCCTCCTTCTGATTCTTAGGGCTGGCACAAAATGATGGAAGAACCACCTCTTGGTTCAAAGTGAGCGATGACACAACCTTCGGGAGAAACTTGGGTCCAGCTTAAGAATGAGACAATCATCCTGTATCTGCAGATATGGCTCGACCACGGAGAGAGCCTGAATCTCACCCATTCGTTTAGCAGAGGTGATTGCTACCAAGAAGACCATCTTCAGAGTCAAAGTTTTTTATGTCCAAGTCCTGAACCGGACCAAAGGATGGACTGCAAAGGACGAAGCCTCTGGACTGTCTTGACAAATCGGACAACCAACGGATGTGCAGACAATGGTGTGTCGAAGAAAGCACTGAGTGCTGCAATCTGAACCTTCAAGGTACTGGGACATAGACCTTTGTCAAATTCGGCTTGTAGGAAATCGAGTATCCACGGAAGGTCTGGGTGAGAGGCGTCGACAGATTTATGAAAATGACAGAACATCTTCTTGATCTTGAGTTAAATTGCCTGAGTGACAGGCTTTCTACTAGCCTGCAAAGTCAGGATCACCAGATTGGATAAACGCTTAGCCTTCAAGATCTCCCTTCAGAAGCCAGGCAGACAGCTGGAGCTGTTGAAGGTTCTGATGCAACAATGGCCCTGCGTCAGCAGATCTTCCCTCAGAGGCAGCAAGATCGAATCCGCCACTGCTAGGTGCCATAGAAAGGAGAACCAGCTTCTCCTTGGCCAGAAAGGCACAACTGTTATGATCATTGCCCTGTCCTCCTGAATTTTTCTCAGGACCCTCGGGATCAGAGGGGTAGGTGGAAAAGCGATGCCAGGCTGTCTCCCCACTTCTGGGAAACAGAGTCCACAGCCAGAGGATGATCTCCTGGGTCAAGAGAGAAGAAATAGGCCGTCTTCGCATTTGCCCTGGATGCAAACAGATCTAGGCGAGGCTGACCCCACCTGCGAGTCAGCTCCGTGAACACTTCTGCGTTCAGCTCTCATTCTGAAGCTCGCATCTGATGCCTGCTGAGGTAGTCTCCTTCTTGATTCTTGGATCCCCGAAGATGAACCGCCGAGATGGAGCTCACCAAGGGTGCCACGTCCTTGAAAATCTTGGTGGTCAAGGACTGGAGCAGCGGATGGCGAGGACCGCCCTGATGTCTGATGAATGAGACTGCAGTGATGTTGTCTGATAGAATATTCACATGGCAATCCCTAAGGACGGCACTGCTGTGACGTAGGGCTTCCCAAATCGCCTGTAACTCCCGATAATTTGAAGTCCGAGACTGAATTGTGGTGGACGAAGTCCCCTCAAAACGGTCCCCCACCCGGGCTCCCCATCCATAGAGGCTTGCATCTGTGGTGACTAGAAGACAAGGCTCCAGGTTCCATTCCACTCCCAACCGAATATTCCTCGGGTCCAGCCACCAATATAGGGAGTCCTGGACGTCGGTTGAGAGAGAAAATGTCATGTCCAGACGCTTCTGGTGTTTGTCTATCACTGCCAGGATGGAACTCTGTAATGCCCTGGAATGGAACTGGCCCCATCTGACGCATGTGATGAACGAGGTCATGATTCCCAAAATACTCATGGCCTCTCTGATGGACGGACGAGTCTTCCTCATAAAGGACCGAATTCTCTGAGGGATGGAGAGCAATTTGTCCTCAGGGAGATAGGATGTTCTGGTATGTGAATCCAGACGAAGTTCACCATCTATCCCAGGCTGCCCAACGTCCACCGGACAAATTCCAGCTGATGAGTCATCTGAGGGGATTGTGCCACTATCAGGAAGTCGTCAAGGTATGGAATAATGGTAATATTCTGGAGTCGAATGTAGGCCACCACTTCCGCCAGGAGTTTGGTAAAAATCCTGGAAGCAGATGACAGGCCGAATGGAAGACATCAGAACTGGTAGTGGAGAACCTGACTGCCTACTGGGAGAGCAAACCTCAGATATTGTTGGCTGGAGGAGTGAATCAGCAGGTGGTAATATGCATCCTTTAAATCTAAAGTGCACATTACCGCCTCCGGGTCTATCAGGGGAATGGCCGATCTTAACTGATTCCATGCGGAACTTCTTGTACTGAACCCACCGATTTAGTGGTTTTAGGTTGATGATGGTACGGAACTCCCCGGATGGCTTTTTTATCAAAAATAGAGAGGAGTAGTGTCCCTGACCGCGTTCATGTAGGGGAACGGGAACAATGACCCTTTGTGCAAGAAGCCGCTCCATGACCGTATGCAGCTGGGAAAGAGAGATAGGGAAACCCTTTGTGAGAAGAAACACCCTCAATGGAGGCTGAGAAAACTCTATTCTGTAACCCCGTGCAATAGTGTTCAATACCCAGGGATTTTGAGTAATCTGACGCCAACCCTGTGTGAACAACTTCAGCCTCCCCCCCACGCTGGCATAGTCATTGGCGTCTTGTACAGGTGCCAGTACTGGGTTGGAACTTTCTATCTTTATTCCGCTTATTAAAACTCCAGCTCGTGGAACCCCTTCTTTTGAGTGTTAGATCTACAAAAGGGAAAAGGTTTACAAAAAGGCTGCTCTTTCTTTTTATCCTCCGGGAAGCCCTTCTTCTTATCGGATGCTTTGTCTAAAATATCATCTAGCACAGGACCAAAGACTCTGAACGCTGAAAATGGAATGGAGCACAGCTTATTTTTCGAAGCTGTATCTCCAGACCATGTCTTCAACCAAACCACTCTCCTAGCGGAGTTGGACAAAGCATTACTTCTGGCAGAAAATCTGACCAATTCTGCGGAAGCGTTGGCCATAAGTCCGTAGCCAGTTTTAACAGAGGCAAAGACTCAAGGAGAGAGTCACTTGGAGTGCCACACACTCGAGTTCATCGAGCCAGACCTTCATAGATCTGGCAATGGAGGTAGCTGCGACATTGGATTTCATAATCGCCGCTGATGCCTCCCAGGCCTTTTTCAAAAGCCCATCTGCCTTCCTATCCATAGGATCCTTCAAGCCGGAGGAATCCTCAAATGGGATAGAACAAGAAAAATAATATTGTTGCGCCACTCTGTGACTATCTTTGGAAGCAGGTTATATGAATGAGGATCTCACCTGTGCTCGTTGTGCTGTCTGCACAACAAGATACTTTGTTCAATAATGTTTATCCCCCTGTTCCTTTGGCTGTCAAACTGCTGTGGATAATGGAGATTTTTCGGCGTCCTTGATACTAACTCCTCACACGTGAGCCGTCACGTAGCGGGTCTGTGGGCATGTCTAAGACGTCATCCAAGGTCCTATTGCCCGGAGCTGCTCCATACCTCTCTCCACCAAGCGGAGGATAGAATGTATTTCAAGAAAGTAATAGGTATTTGTGTGAGCGCTGGGGAATCAACCGGCACCAAGACTATTATGAATAATTACCTCTCAGCTTTATTTGTGCAATAAAAAGGCAGGGTCCTTTAGGCCACAACGCGTTTCCACGCTCTCCAAGCGTCTTCCTCAAGTGGAATTCCTCCACTTGAGGAAGACGCTTGGAGAGCGTGGAAATGTGTTGTGGCCTAAAGCACCCTGCCTTTTTATTGCACAAATAAAGCTGAGAGGTAATTATTCATAATAAATAGAATTTTGGGGTTCAGCGCACTGAATATAAAAACGGCGTATAAAAATTAATCTATATTCATTAAAAATTAAAACAATATTTTATTGATTTTTCGTGCTGCCATGTATTATATGAAAAACATTAAAAGCGATAAATATGTATCAAAGTGGATCCATTCAGGGAATATGTCCCATCAGAATTTTTTGTAGGCCTTTTCCTATAGTCCTGGCGTAGGTGCTATGGATTACTTCGTTTGTTTTCTTTTATTATTCTTTTGATAATCCTATAGGAAATGAAATTTAGTGTGTAAGAATGGATATATGAGACCTGCATAAAGGAGATGTCTTTTGAGAAGGTGAGCACGACGGTTGCCTACCTTTCTGATGGATAGGGGTTATTTGTCAGCTGTCGTATTGTTTTCTACGGTTCTCCCAGTATGCGATAGGTTTATACTTAAAATCTGAACCACGAGTGAAAGTATAACTTATAAGGTCTATGGGAGTAGTTTTACACCCTAAATGGTGCAGACATTGCTAGAAAATAAAGTATAAAACCAAAAATATAGCGTTGATACCTGTATACAAAGGGATGTAACCTTCTAATATTCTCCTAGGATCGAGGATGCAGTTCTTAATTCTGAAGATACAGATATCAAACACTATAAGTCACTTGTTGTGTAATCTAATATAACATATAGATTAAATAAGCTGTTTTTTTCTTTTTTTCTATTTTTTTTTCTTTCTTTTCTTCTTTTTCTCTCTTTTTCCTTTTTATTTACCAGGGGGATCTTAATTAGTGGATCTTTAGTAAGGTGATCCTCCCATGTGTATAAATCTGTGGAAAGAGTGTCAGGATTAATTGTGTGTTTTTTAATTCCTGTGATTCTTCAACATAATAGCCTACAGGAGATTGTTGGTTAATCTTATGTGGTCTAACCTTTAGAAGGATGCCATATTCATAGTAAAAGCAAAAGGTAGAAAGATTGTTCAAATGTCCTGTGTGGTGTCCCATAGACCTTATAAGTTATACTTTCACTCGTGGTTCAGATTTTAAGTATAAACCTATCGCATACTGGGAGAACCATAGAAAACAATACGACAGCTGACAAATAACCCCTATCCATCAGAAAGGTAGGCAACCGTCGTGCTCACCTTCTCAAAAGACATCTCCTTTATGCAGGTCTCATATATCCATTCTTACACACTAAATTTCATTTCCTATAGGATTATCAAAAGAATAATAAAAGAAAACAAACGAAGTAATCCATAGCACCTATGCCAGGACTATAGGAAAAGGCCTACAGAAAATTCTGATGGGACATATTCCCTGAATGGATCCACTTTGATACATATTTATCGCTTTTAATGTTTTTCATATAATACATGGCAGCACGAAAAATCAATAAAATATTGTTTTAATTTTTAATGAATATAGATTAATTTTTATACGCCGTTTTTATATTCAGTGCGCTGAACCCCAAAATTCTATTTATTTTACGGTTAAGGGCGAGTGTCTCAGCCATAGAGGTATTCCTACACGGAGGTCCTCAGGGGTTTCCTAGCAGCACACGAACACTCAGTGGTGTATGAGCACACTACTTCGTGTCCGTCAATATCTTTACGGCCAGCTCCAGTGTCATCCTGTACATAATTAATTATTCATAATAGCCTTGGTGCCTGTTGATTCCCCAGCGCTCACACAAATACCTATTACTTTCTTCAAATGGGATAGAAGTCTTTTTCGCCACTCTGGCCACTGAGACATCGATCTTATGGACAGTGTCCCACACCGAGACGTCGTCTGGATTGAACAACAGGCGAGAGCGACATTCCCTAGGAACTTAGAGTCTTTTTTCCGCATCCTCCCATTCTTCCAGGATCATGTCCTTAACATGGGAGTTAACCGGAAAAAACAAAGATTGCTGAGACTTAAGTCCTGCAAACATAATATCCTGAATGTTCGTAATCTGTTCCGGTTCCTCCACCTGCATGGTGTTCCGACTGCCCGCAGAAGAAACTCCATGCCATCTGCGTGAAACAGATACCTCTTACGTTCCCTGCCCCTTGCAGGGCTAAGGGTCACATTAGAGTCAGACTCATCCGATGGATCAAGTTCACTCTCTGAAGATGGCATGACATCGACTCTGGGTCTTTTGTTTTGAGTAACCTGGACCCCAGGGGTGGAGGGATGTAGCGATGTTATAGAAGCGTGAACCTCCTCCTTAATCATAGAATGTATCTCGTTCAATAAGGCTTCGTGCTCCTCTTTTAGCATGGAGTCTCTACATTCAGCACAGAGACGCTTAGTGTAGGCGTCCGGAAGCTTGACATTACAATCCAGGCACCTCTTGGATTTCCCCGTGACCTTCTTCCCCACCTCCTTCTTAGAAGGTGGTATTTGCCCCGATACATCGTAAGAAAAAAGGGGACATATAAAAAGGGCCTAATGAGGGCAATGTCCATTAAACCTTACTTAGGGTAATGGGGCACTTACATGGCTGTGGGGCGAACCAGGGAGGGTATCATTATGGGACACATGCCATAATGAAAAACTGCCAGGTGCCAGGGAGCTAAAACTGCAGCATGCCTCAGGTGCTCCCAGACCCCCCTTTATAGTATACCTGGTTGTCCTGCCATGTTTTCCTGCTCCATAAGTGCCCACCGCGTCATGCGCTTGAATTCCCCGCCACAGACTGTGGACCGGAAGTGTGTAATCCGAACTTCCGGTTTTGCGCAGAGCGGTCCCTGCAGCCCAGAGCCTCCCACGGAGGAAGCAGCATTTCCGGAGGTTCCTGCTCCCCATAGGGCTGAGGGACTACTGGCAGGGAGTGTCGGCGCCAGGAGTCCATGCACACGATGAGTATTTGGTGAGTTTTACTTCAGTATCTGTAAGGCCTTGTGCACACGATGGCTATTTGGTGAGGTTTTTAACTCAGTAACTCTAAGGCCTCGTGCACACGTTGAGTATTTGGTGTTTTTTTACCTCAGTATCTGTAAAGCCTCGTGCACACGCTGAGTATTTGGTGTTTTTACCTCAGTATCTGTAAAGCCTCGTGCACACGCTGAGTATTTTGTGAGTTTTTTCCTCAGTATTTGTAAGACCTCGTGCATACAATGAGTATTTGGTGAGGTTTTTACCTCAGTATCTGCAAGGCCTCGTGCACACGATGGCTATCTGGTGAAGTTTTTACCTCAGTATCTGTAAGGCCTCATGCACACGCTGAGTATTTGGTGAGGTTTTTACCTCAGTATCTGTAAGGTCTTGTGCACACGCTGATCACTGTGTCACATTTAAGGGACTACAACAAGAGTCTCCATTTTTTCCAAAAATTTGGGCACAGACACCACTTAAGTGGCATCAATTGCCCCACAGTTGCAAACTTAAAATGATGGACTTGAATGCAAAAATCCACAAGCCTTTAGTCTCCCCAGGATAATACAGGGGTAGAAAAGTCCTTGCGGATCCATGCCTTGTTCATCTTGATGAACGTTAGTCTGTCCACATTCTGGGTGGACAGTCGCTTGCGCTTCTCTGTCAGCACACCACCAGCAGAACTGAAGACACGTTCCGAGAGAACGCTGGCTGTGGGGCACGACAAGATCTCCAAGGCGTGAGTGGCGATGTTAAGTTGGAGATACTCGTGTACCATCCGCTCCAGGCGTTGACTATGTGTCAGACTTCTCGTGCCTTCAGGCCTTGCAAATGATGGTCTAAAAAAATTGTGAAACGAGGTCTCAAAATTGCTGTTACCACCACCAGATACGATGTTACTGGTACGGTGTAAGTGATGATGACTCGACAGTCCCACGGTTGACAAGTTAGAACTGTGAGATTCACTCTGTGTATCACTGGTGCTTTGTGGAAAAGCCAATCTAAGATTATGTATCAGCTTCTGCCGATACTCCTGCATGTGTGCGTTACTTTGTATGGCAGGAATTATTTCGGCAAATTTGCTCTTGTACTGGGGATCTAAGAGTGTGGCAACCCAGTAGTAGGCATTACTTTTAATTCGGACAGTCTGAGGGTCATGTTGCAGGTAGTGCAGCAAGAAGGCGCTCATGTGTCTTGCGCATCCAGGAGGACAAAGTCCTTGTTGTATTGGTGGCGGGGAGCTGAGAATCATGCTTCCTTCCTCTGCCTTCTCCCTCCAACCTTGCACAACAGAAATGTCATCAAGGTCTCCCTCATCAGCTGAGTCTTCCATGCCCATCGCCAGTTCGTCCTCCATTTCGTCCTGGACTCCTGCACCTTCCTCAACAGTTTGGTTGCTACCATGCGTCCTCGTTAATCCCTCTCCACCACCCTCCCATGCCTGCCGTCTTGGTGCTGCCGACCATGAGGACCTTGTAAATGTTGTTATCCCTTCCACATAGGACTCCTCCTGTACTTCCTCCACCTCCTCTTGTCCCACCACCTGACTCCTAATATTGTTTAGAGTGTGCTCCAGCATGTAGATGACCGGAATAGTCATGCTGATAATGGCATCGTCAGCACTAAACATCTTCGTTGCCATCTCAAAACTGTGCAGAAGGGTGCATAGGTCCTTGATCTGAGACTACTCCAGCAGTGTGATCTGCCCCACCACTGGATCTCGTTGGCCCAGGCTTATACATCATAACGTATTGCAGCATGGCTCGGCGGTGCTGCCACAGTCGCTGCAACATGTGCAGAGTAGAATTCCAGCGTGTCGGCACATCGTATTTCAGCCGGTGAACGGGCAAGCCGAAAGACTTCTGGAGTGAAGCAAGTCATTGAGCTGCGGGATGTGAATGCCAGAAGTGAGCACACAGCGACCGTGCCCTCTGCAGAAGCCAATCTAGGCCGGGATAGTGTGTCAAAAATTGGTGGACAACCAGGTTCAACACATGAGCCATACAAGGCATGTGTGTGACATTGCCCCGGCGAAGGGCCGTACCCAGGTTTGCAGCATTGTCGCACACTGCCTTCCCTGGCTGCAGGTTGAGTGGAGACAACCATTGCTGAAACTTGTTCTCCAGTGCTGACCACAACTCCTCAGCTGTGTGACTTATATTTCCCAGGCATTTCAAGGTAAAGACCACCTGATGGCGTTGAGCCCTGCTGCCAGCATCGTAAGGAGGTGTGCAGGATTCTTTCTGTGCAGTTACAACGCGGGTGGCATTACTAGACAGGCTTTGGGCGGAGGTGGAGGACTGAGACAAGGTTGAGGAGGCAGAAGCAGTGGAGGAACTTCTACCTACAGAGGATTGACGCACAACTCGTGGGGACGGCAAGACTTGGACAGCAGACCCTTCTCCAGCTCTCACCATAGTTAATCAGTGCCCAGTCAGCAACATGTAACGCCCCTGTCCACGCTTACTCGTCCAAGTGTCTGTGGTGAAATGCACCCTGTCACACACAGAGTTTCTCAAGGAAGCGGTGATGTTGTCTGCGACATGCTGGTGTAGTGCAGGCACACCTTTCTTGGAGGGATGAGTGGCGACTGTGCATCTGGTACTGGGGCACTGCGACGGACATAAGGTCTCGAAAATCCTCTGTCCACCAGGCGGAAAGGCAGCATTTCTGTAGCCAACAGCTTGCAGATGGTGAAATTCAAGCGCTTAGCTTTATCATGGCTAGGAGGAAATGGTCTTTTAATTGTCCACATCTGAGGGACAGAGGGCTGGCTGCTGTGCTGAGACGAGGTTGAGTAGAGTGTCTCCGGCAAACTGCTGGTCTGTGAGGGAGGTGCAGGCGAAGATGTAATGTTGCCTTCATCCAAAGGGGGTGGTCTCGATGTCTGAGAGAGCTCAACACCAGCATCATTTTCCACTTGAAAACATAGTGACGACCTGCCAATCACACTGCCTCTTGCGGGTAAAGAGGTGGAACGTCTGCATCCAAAAGCATGTGTGACAGCTGTCCCCACAGTCACAGACTATGAAGAGCACACGGATGCACTTGATGGGGCAGATGATGGTAGGCCCGCCCAGCTAGCCCGCATTCTAGCACAGTGAGCTTCCCACTGCGACTTGTGCTTCATGTCCATGTGGCGGTTCATGCATGAAGTACTCAAGCTAGTGAGTTTTTGGCCTTTACTCAGAGATTGGTGATAAATCTTGCAGATGACATGAGTTGGGAGATCCTTGGCGATGTCAAATAAGGCCCAGGCTAGGCAAGGCTTAGAGCCCATGCAAGCTGCAGAGCCACCACGACTTCTGCTCAGAGGCAGAGCTGTGGCTGTAGATGCAGTTGTTGACGTGCTGCCAGTACTATGTCTGTGTCCAGAAAGGCGCAACCTAACCTCGTCGTCAGTAGCATCCTCCTCCACCTCCTCTGCTGACCTCATCGACTGGCTGACTGTGAGTTGACAGTAAGTGGGATCTCCAACCTTATCATCACCCTCTGTGTTCTCACACCCCTCGTCCTCATAGACAACCTCTTCCTGCCTTGACCGAAAAGTTAATTTGTCAATCCAATCCGGTATCTGTATCTCATCAGCATCATCCTCATTGTCTCCAAGAGGAGTTACAGTTTGGGAATGAGGGGCTACATGAAGCTCTGAACCTTCTTCATCTGGGCCTGGATCTGACTCACAAAGCTTCTGGGCATCAGGGCAGATCATTAACTCGTCTGGACTCACTGCAGCTTTGGAGCAGACATCTGATTCCCAGGCTATTGTGTGACTGAACAGCTCTGCAGACTTAACCATGTCAGTTACCCCAGACTCAGTAGGGCGGCAGGAGACTTGGGAGCTTGGAGGAATGAAGTGCGATTGGGCTGACACCTCAGATGACTGGAGGGTTTGTGATGTAGTAGTTGAGGTGGAGGAGAGGCCACTTGATGGAGCACTTGCGATCCATTCAAGCATCTGCTGTTTTTTTGCCTCATTTACAAGTGGTATCGATGGTCGTGTCCGTAATAAAGAGATCATATCCGATTGGCCACATAAAGAAGTAGACATCTTACTTTGGCTGGAAGATTGTCTTTCTTCAGCAGATGTTAATGTAGCTTTAGCATCTACCCCACAGACACAAACTTTTTTTTCCCTTTCCACCATGCCTATTCTCCTTTCCACCAGCAGCAGGCCTTTTGCCACTCATTTTATAGGTGACCAAATTGGCAACTGTGCAGTTGTTGGACAAGAAAAAGTAGGATGTAAATCGAGCAGAAGTGACTGAACAAACACTGCTACTAGGCCCGAAGTGAGACCTGGGCTAGGTGCAGTTAAAAATTACTAGGAACTACACAGGCGGTGTAGTTTGTTGTATCAGAAGTGGCTTCCACCACTGTTTTTTGTGACACTGCTACTGTGCCCAAAGTGAGACCTGGGCTAGGTGCAGTTAAAAATTACTAGGAACTACACAGGCGGTGTAGTTTGTTGTAAGGCTGCCTTCAGACTTGCAGATGCCTCCGCAGCGTTTTGCAGAGGCATCTGCAAGTATCTGCATGCAGATAGCGGCCCCTATGTTTATAATGGAGCGTACGGCGGTCTGCAGATGCTTGCAGACCGCCGTGCGCTCTCATTGCCCGCCATTAGTGATCTGTGCGCAGGCGGATGCCTGCGTACAGATCACACACTCTTGTCCGCACCAGGGACGCGAGATGTTGCGTCCCTGGAGCGGGCGAGAGTGTGTGATTTGTGCGCAGGCATCCGCCAGCGCGCAGATCACTAATGGCGGGCAATGAGAGCGCACGGCGGTCTGCAAGCATCTGCAGACCGCCGTGCGCTCCATTATAAACATAGGGGCCGCGGTCTGCATGCAGATACTTGCAGATGCCTCTGCAAAACGCTGCGGAGGCATCTGCAAGTCTGAAGGCAGCCTATCAGAAGTGACTTCCACCACTGTTTTTTGTGACACTGCTACTGTGCCCAAAGTGAGACCTGGGCTAGGTGCAGTTAAAAATTACTAGGAACCACACAGGTGGTGTAGTTTGTTGTATCAGAAGTGACCTACACCACTGTTTTTTGTGACACTGCTACTAGACCCGAAGTGACACCTGGGCTAGGTGCAGTTAAAAATTACTAGGAACTACACAGGCAGTGTAGTTTGTGTTTTCAGAAATGGGCTTCACCACTGATTTTTGTGTCACTGCTACTAGACCTGAAGTGACACCTGGGCTAAGTGCAGTTAAAAATTACTAGGAACTATACAGGTGGTGGGTGTAACTTGTTTCACAAGTGGGCTACACCACTGTGTAAGTGACACTGCTACTAGCACTAACAAATTGCCTGGACTAGCTGCAGCAAAAAATTGGCTGCTAGATAGACGGGCGGTGTAGCTTACTTTACAGCTGCGCTACACCGCTGACTACCAGACACTGCGACTAGCCCGAACAAATTGCCTGGACTAGCTGCAGCAAAAAAACGCCTACTTAAGACAGGTGGTGTAACTTTCTTCACAGCAGTGCTACACTACCTGCCCTAAAGGATTCCCTTAGCTAGATTGGGCCAGACGCTGTGAAAAACACTTGCACAGCACTGGCACACACCTGCCTGGCAAAAACTGCTATGAACTGCTCTAACCTAGCCCAAAGGGCTGAGATTACAACTAGTTCCTACTTGTATGAAGTAGCCCTGAAAAGGGCTGATATTCAACTAGTCCCTACTCCCTACTCTTATGAAGTAGCCCTCAAAAGGGCTGATATGCCTACAATTTGCACCCTCCCTCCAGTCCCTACTCTCTAAACCTATCTATCTCTCTATCTAACTTGATATTCGCTCACTAGCTGACTAATAAGTGAAGTGACACTGTTTTAACTGTATAGCGTCCGTAGCAGCAGTGGTGCCATCTGACACAGAGCTGCAGCAATGAGAAAATGGTGGTGATGGAGAAAATGGCCGGGTCGTATAGGGCAAGGACATGTGACTTACACAGCCAATGATGCATGACCTTGCTTGTGTGCAAAAAATGCACTTTGCTGTGTGTGAGTGTGATTGGTTGACAGCCTGCACCGCCCCACTGTATATGCAGTTAGGAGAAAAAAAAATGGAGATCGGTATTATTTCTGCAGCACTGATCTAAACACCCCCCCCATCCCGCACACTATACACTGAGACTGGATATTAAGATTCATTAACAGGGTTAGGTTTAATCTTTTGGTGATCGAAGCGTTATCGAACATAACCTTGAACTGCCGAATTTGAAGCAAATTGTTCGAATTCGGCGAATGACTCGAACACCGCCCAAAACAGGTCGAATTTAAGATTGGTGAACAATTCGAATCGAACACCGCTCATCTCTAGTGAAGAAAGCCTTGCCCTATAATCAAATTTTACGTTTAAGAAGAATTAACAACAACGATGAGAAATCTTAAGAACAAGTAGGGAAGTTAAAAGACTGGTTAAGATCTAGAGCATACCCAGAAGAGAGGATTAATGAGGCTTATAGGAAGGTAGATGAGGTGTGGAAAAAGGGATGGAAGAAGACTGTTGGGAATAAGAAGGAACGTAGTATCATTTTTAATGTTAAATATGGCCCAATGGATAAAGCCATCCGCACCGCCATAAAAAAAAACTGGTACCTAATTGAGAGAGACCAGCATCCAGGGAAATAGTCTTGCGTAAACCCCTAATCACACATAAAAGGTGTAAAAATATAGAAGATTTGGTGGTACAGAGAAGGATGCTACCCGAAAGAACATGTCTGGAAAGGCAGTGCCCAGCAGGGAACTATAGATGTAGAGATTGTTGCTTTTGCTCTCAAGATGTGACGCATAATCCTATGATGATTGGTCATGTCCTACATAACGTAAATACCTTTATCTCCTGAAAAGCGAAAAATGTAGTGTATGCCATAACGTGCCCTTGGTATACTGGGAAGACAATAAGATGCATGTATGTATGTTTCAGTGAACACGTGAAATCTTTAGAGTCAGGGGTGGGCTCACCGAGACTGATAGATCATGTAAGAAGTATGCATAAAGGGGAACCTAAAGTACTATCTTTTATGGATCTAGAGAGGATAGAATTGCCGCCAGCAGGAGTCAATCTGCATAGATTACTCCTGCAAAGAGAAGCAAACTGGATCATAAGACTGAGGGCACAGGGTGCTGCTAGTTTTAATGATAAAAATGATTGCTGTGTTTTTGTAAAAAAAAAATTGAATGGTAAGGGGACACTTATGGTATACTTTTATGACGTGCTTGATTTTTTCTTTGTTCTGTCTTTTGTCAGGCTTTTTATAACTTTTTTGTAGGGATATTTGACAATGACTTGGTGTAAGAAATGTCACCCAGGGTTTTAGATGATTATGCTCTTGTGTATATGTTGCTAGGTAACCAATTTGATGCTGCAATGAGAGAGTGGGTACAAATACAGGGAAGTACCCTCCCCGTATTGTAGATTGTTACCTGTTGAAGCGCCACTAGGTGGACGTCGTATTTGGAATCCCCCATACTCCCACCCGCAACCCCCGCTGCAAAAACCTGATGTCCGTTTGATTAAATAAAGTAAGTAAACTTGGAGGACAAGTGCGTCACCAGAACCTCATCAGTATAGAAACACTATGTCAAAACCTTTATCATTAAAGAAATGCATCCATATAACCCGCATCAGTACAGAAACACTATGTCAAAAACTTCACCAGCACAGAAATATATCACCAGATCCATCAGAGGTACAGAAATTCATAAATAGAACCCTCATCATTACAGAAATCGCAGACCCTCATCAGTACATGGTAAAACAATTGTGATGTCAGGTGAGACCCATACACATTTGTACTGCATAAACCTACTCCTATTACATTCTTAACAATGGTAAGGAGCTACTTGGAGTTGTTGTTACCAGCTGTCAATAAAAGCATACAGGAACCATAGCACTGTCTTGCTCTTTTGTTATTGTACAGACACCATAATGACTTTTCACATCCACAGCATGTCTCTGGAGATGTCCATCTTCGCTGATCCTCTGCACCACATCCCGGCACGATACCCTTAAAAATACAATGATCAAAATACTCCTAAGTAAAAATATCTGCCCTATACTGTGCCTCTGTTTAAATAATTGCTCCTTCTCACTGTTCGCTGCACGAAATATGATTTGCACACTGTCTCATGTGGTACATGCCCACCACACTGCCCTTTCCTTTCCATACTAATCCGCCTCTTCACACTGTTCTCTACACTGTGTCCCCCTATGCTGCCCACTGTTTATACTGTTTTCCCTCATCAAACTCCCCATCCTCCACATACTGTCCCCTCCTAGTTTTGGCCTTACACTGCCCACGAATGCTGTCCCCACTCCATACACCCCCACACTATTCACTCTCTATTCTGTGACCTTTTACATTTTTCTAATCCCCTACTGTTTCTTCACTACTTCACTCCCTCCTTTCATTCCATATAATGTGTTCACACCAATCTTCCTCTCACGCCACATACTGTATCTACACCCATCCCCCCTCACTCCACATACTTTACCGCAGCCATCCTCCCTCACTCCTCGTAATATCCACATTGATCCCCCCACTCCACATGCTGTGCCGCAGCCATCCCCCTCACATCTCATACTATGTTCACACTGATTCCCACCTCACTCCAAATACTGTGCCACAACTATCACCCTCACACCTCACACTGTGTCCACACTGATCCCCCCTCACTCTACATACTGTGCACAGCCATCCCCCTCCTCATACTGTGTCCACACTGATGTCCCCCTCACTCAACATACTGTGCCACAGCCATCCCCCTCACTCCTTATACTGTATCCACACCCATATAACCCCTCTCATGCCATATGCTGTGCGCAGCCATCCCCTTCACTCCTCATAGTGTCCATACCCATCCTCCTTACTCCTCATACTGTGTCCATACCCATCCCCCATCACTCCTCATACTTTGTGCATACACATCCCCCTCACTTCTCATACTGTGTCTATACCCATTCCCCTCACTCTGCATACGGTCTCCACACCCATACAATCCCCCCTCACTCCACATACTGCTGAACAGCAGTCTTTCTCTTACTCTTTATATTGGATCCTCAAATTCACCCTCTTGCTTCCCATACTGTCCTACTGTCACGCGCTTAGATGGCGCTGACATTGCTGGATGCTGCTGTGTATGTTGTTTGTTTTTAAGAGCTCCATGGTTGATAGTTGTGAAGGTCCTTGCCCCTTGTGGTATGCTCCAGAACTCCAGTTACTATTATTTTCAATTGCTGGTTCAGGAGTTAATGTGTGACTCACCTGGAATCCCCTCCCTCTGAGTTTAAATAGCCTTCCCTCTCCTCTGTCAGGTGCTGCTGATAGCTATGTGCTCTAGGTCTTGGTGCTGTGCTGATGCTTAGCTGCTGAGCTAAAGTTTTTCTTTGGGAGAAGCTGTGATTCCTGACCCATGGGTGGAGGTAGGGGCCCTGAGCCTAGGGCTAATCAGGAGTTTTAGGGTACAGGTTGGCGGCTTGGAACTCCTCACCATCAGAGGTACTTCCGAGATCAAAGTGAGCCAGGGATCCCAGCATCAGGGTCAGATTAGGTTCTCCTGACCCCCTTTTGCCCAATTCACCTACCTGTTACCTGATTCCCTTACCGCCCAAGTGTGACACCTACACATACTGTGTCTACACTCATCACCCCTTGCTCCTTATTCTGTGTCCCCAAATCCCCCATTTGCTCTTCATGCTGTGTCCACATATAATCCTCCACCCTCTACCCCTCGTTTCCTCCTTTTACATCCCCCATCTTCTGACCCCTGTTTGGTTCACATATACTCTCCCATCCTCTTCCGCAGTTTGCTCCTCACATTCCCCATCCACTCCCCCCAGTGTGCTCCTCACATTCCCCCATCCTCTCCCCCCCCCCCCGAGTTTGCTCTTCATATTCCCCCTACCCTCTCCCCCATTTTACTCCTCATACTCCCCCATCCTCTCCCCCAGTTTGTTCCTTGTACCCCCATTCTCTTCCCCCAGTTTTCTCCTCATACCCCCATCCTCTCCCCACAGTTTGCTCCTCATATTAACCCCATCTTCTCCCCCCCAGTTTGCTCATACTTCCCCCAACCTCTCCCCCCAGTTTTCTCCTCATTCTCCCCCAACCTCTCCCTCCAGTTTTCTCCTCATACTCCCCATCCTCTTTCCCCAGTTTGCTCCTCATACTCCCCCCAACCTTTCCCCCAGTTTTCCCCTCATACTCCCCTCATCCCTTCCCCCCAGTTTGTTCCTCATACTCTCCCCAACCTCTCCCCCCAGTTTTATCCTCATACTCCCCCATCCTCTACCCCCAGTGTGCTCCTCATACTCCTACATCCTACCCTCCAATTTGTTCTTCAAATTCCCCCATCTTCTCCCCACAGTTTGCTCTTCATATTAACCCCATCTTCTCCCAGTTTGCTCATACTTCCCCCAACCTCTCCCCCAGTTTTCTCCTCATACTCCCCCAACCTCTCCCCCCAGCTTTCTCCTCATACTCCCCCATCCTCTCCTCCAGTTTTCTCCCCATACTTCCCATCCTCTCCCTCCAGTTTGCTCCTCATACTCCTCCATCCTCTTCCCCCAGTTTACTCCTCATACTCCCTAACCCCCTCCCCCCAGTTTGCTCCTCATACTCCGCCCAACCTCTCCCCCAGTTTTCTCCTCATACTCCCCTCATCCCCTCCCCCCAGTTTGCTCCTCATAGTCCCCCCAACCTCTCCCCCAAGTTTTATCCTCATACTCCTCCCACCCTCTCCCCCCAGTTTGTTCCTCTTACTCCCCCATCTTCTCCCCCCAGTTTGCCCCTCATATTCCCCCCCTCCCCGGCCCCCTTCAGTAATTACATTGATCTTCGATCTTAACCTCTGTGGGCACTGCCAAGTGACATCAGCAGCGTGAGCACCTGACCTGATCATGCTGCTGAGGTTCTCCTGATCCAGAAGTGTCGGGAATCGGGGTGCTACTTCCCTTCTACAGTGCGTCTGTACAATAGATTGCAGGGAGTCAGCGTGCTGCAGTTTCTCTGGTCCCGCTGTCATCTGATTGCAGGAGCAGAGAATAGTCGACTCCCGCTGTGGGGGGCGCAACATGCGGCCAGTGGGGAGACACCAGGCACTGCAGCAGGAGGCCTGGCGGTGCCCCCTTGCCTGCTGCGCCCTGGGCAAATGCCCTGCCAGCCTCCCTAGATACGCTCCTGCATCAGCACAGTATTTTTTTTTTTAATTCTTTATTTTTGAAATATTTTACATCGGAACATAGAAAACAAATCAGACAATCATTTGTCTTAATAAAACACTTGAACTCCCACTCTGGTATATAATAGGATAAACACCATGGTAAACTTATACAAATTAGTAACAAGGATATATAGTCTATATCCGCTAATAGATTTTCCATATGCCCAAATCGAATAACTATAATATACTCTCTGACTATCTTGACCAAGACAATTGGGTGGGAGTCAACAAGTGGACTGAGAAAGATCAGACGACAAAGACATAAGGAAAGAAAGACAGAAAAGAGAAAAAGAAAGGAAGGAAGCGTCCCAGCCAGGACAACCAACTGTCCATGCATGTTTATGTTTTTACTCATCACCTGCTCCTTGGCACTCTTTATTTACATCTGTTTATTGAAACTCCAACCAGCACCATGTATCTCTAAACAGGGTCGGCTACAGGTTTCTGTGGGCCCCGGGCGAAAAGGTCTCAGTGGGCCCCCTTTAAGTACATATCGCGGACTATATATATATATATATATATATATATATAGTCCGCGATATGTACTTAAAAAAACCCCGCATCTGCCGCATTTTCCGTCTAGCGGCTGCACTTGCTGCACGTTTGCGGCAAGCCCCATGCATTGTCTATGGGGCTTGCGGTAAGTGTGCGGCTATATATATATCTACTATATAATTGCCGTAGGCATTTTTGTGTCGGACCCCGAAAACGCCGTGGCTATGTCACGCTGTGACGTCACCACGCGCGAGCAATGGCCGCGAAGCGGCCATTGCGAGTCGCTGGCCGAAAATAGAACCAGAGGCTCGGCCACAAAGTTAGCGATTTACCGCTGAGGTAGCGCGAGCAATGGCCGCGAGGCCATTGCGAGTCGCTACCTCAGCTGCCGCACCTGCCGCAACTCCCCCTATACTTTCAATGGGGATCTATTGCGAGTCGCTGTGTAGCGCGAGCAATGGCCGCGAGGCCATTGCGAGTCGCTACACTTGCGGCGCGGTTGCGGTAATCCCCATAGAAAGTATAGGGGGACTTGCGGCAGGTGCGGTTTTGCAGGTGCGGCAAGTGAAAATCTATTTGAAAACATCAAAAAAAAAAAAAAAAATATTCTAGACACCCGATGCATTTGCATCGGGCTCACAGCTAGTATATATATATTGCCGCACACTTACCGCAAGCCCCATAGACAATGCATGGGGCTTGCCGCAAACGTGCAGCAAGTGCAGCCGCTAGACGGTAAATGCGGCAGATGCGGGGGGTTTTTTACCGCAACTGCCACATTTTTAAAAAAACGCCTATGTGAAGGCAGCCTTACAGGAACAGTGACTGCTGAAACCAGCAAGAGCTGTTCCTGACAGTGAGCATATTACACGTTGTTAGGGCTAAAATGCGATTGCGTTCCCTTGAGCTTTTTAGAAATACCCTTCAAATGCAAAATGTTGCATTTTTGTGCGTCTGAGGATTCTTGGTATATACACAAGCATCCTCAAGCACACAAATAATGCAAGCAGCTCAATGGATCCACACTGCATTATGGGTGGCACCGCAGCCAAGCGGAGTGTCTGGCCGTCCAGATCTCTCTTTCTCCTCACCTTTCTTCTTGCCACTCCGGTCTCCTCCGGTCTCCTCCGGTGAAGATGTTAGGTCCTCCAAAAACATGAGGTCATTTACCTTCTCGATCCACATAGAGATCGAAGAGCATGCCGCCTTCTTTCATAGGATTGGAATGCATGCTCGAGCCGCCATAATCAAAAATCTCAGCAAGGAGTGTTAATACCTGTGCATGGGAATCTCGCAGTGATAAAGCATAAACAGATCAGGGCCTAGGTCTCCCCTGTAATCTGTGACAATTCTGATGATTTCTCTCAATTTGGACCAGAAAAGGTGAAGAGTTTTCCAGTCCCAAAAGATATGAATCAAGATACCCTCAGCCTCGCCACATCTCCAGCACATTGTGTCAATAGAAGGGAACATTTTATGTAGTCTGAGGGGACTCTATACTATCTTGTAAGCAGTTTGTTATTAGCTTCTTGAAGTCGTGAGTTAATTGAGGTAGTGTGTGCTAATGTATATATTTTCATTCTTTGCTCTGGGGTTAGATTCATATCTAAGTCAACCTCCCATTGCAGCATAAATTGAGGTGTTGGTAAATCCAGGGGAGAGGCCAACAATGTGTAGTTTCTGGAAAGGGCATGTCTTCAAGAACCAGAGCTCTGACACAAGGTCTCAAAAATCATTTTGGGTCTACAATACGCTACTTTGGGAGGTAAACTCCGAAAATGATGAGTAAGTTGTAGGCATCTCCAGAATCCTAGAGGACTCGGAGTTAAGATGGAACCTAGTTCTTCCAGAGACGGCCATGTCTCCCCCTCTTCCCAGCTCTCCACTTTATCTATACCCAACGCCATCCACTAGCCAAAAAACGGGTCTTCAACACTTGGTTTAAATTTCGGATGACTAAGAATCGGGAATAAGGTCGAGTCAGTAGAGATCATTGTAGAGCGGACCAGCCTGTGGTTACATGTAGAACGCGTAGCACCAATAGTTGGATGGTCACACAGGGCCTCCCTCGTCTCCATCGTCACCCATGGCAGTGTATGGAGCTGGAATGGAGTAAAGCTCTGTTCAATCTGGACACAGATTTTATTGTCTTTATGTCTGCACCAATCTATTACCCGAGCGAGGTGACTCGCCAAATGATACAGCTTAATATCTGGCAGACCCACTACACCCTCTCTTTTTAATCTACATAATACCGATTTTGCCAGTCGGGCTCTTGTATTGTTCCAAATAAAATTTGTCTGAATTTGGGAAATCGTCTTAAAAAAAGATGATGGAAGTTTAATGGGTAGCGCCTGTATATAATACAAAATCTTAGGTAGAATGGTCATTTTAAAAAGCTGACACCTGCCCGTCCATGTAAAAGTCGATTTTGTCCACCTCTCACAATCCACACAAATTGAGCTTACAAGGTCAGAAAAATTAGCCCCATAATGGTCTTGGACATCTGCCGTAATCTGTAGTCCCTGGTAGCATATGGTTCGGCGATCCACAAGCCTGAGAGGGAGAGTGATGTTTAGGGTCTCAGACTTACAGTAGATCTATTCATTTTAAAATGATAGAGATTGGAATAAATTTCCAGTTCCTTAAGAAGGTTAGGAAGGGAGATCTCAGGGTTCGTCACAAAGAACAACAGGTCATCGACGTACGCAGCTATTTTATGCATACACGATTTCACCTGCACACCAGTAATGTCCAAACTTGCCATAATACGTCTCAGCAATGGTTCAAGAGTTAGAATAAAAATTAGTGGAGACAGTGGACATCCCTGACGGTGCCATTTGTGATATAAAATGACTCAGATAGGACGCTGTTCACACGAACTCTGGCCGATGGTACCGAGAACACGGACAACACCCACCATCTTTGTACCCAGGCCAATATAGGCCAGGGTCTCTTCCAGGAATGGTCAGTTTACGCGATCAAATGCCTTTTCCACATCCGTCCACAAAAGCATCAACGGAGTGTTAGAGAGTTTGGCTTTGTATATTAAATTTATTACTTTGGTAGCGTTGTCCCTAGCCTCCCGCCCCACTACAAAACCCACCTGATGTAGGTGAATGACTTCATTTATCAAAGGAGATAGTCTGCTCGCAAGAATCTTAGCAAATAATTTGATGTTAACATTTAGTAACGAGATTGGACAGTCACTGGAGCATTGTAATGGATCCTTCCCAGGCTTGTGAATTACGGCAATAGTCGCCCGTAACGCATCTTTCGGAGGTGTTGCCATTTCTGCCATAGCATTGAAAGAGGCTCTTAAATAAGGGAGTAATCTCTCACATAGCTTCTTATAATATTGGACCGTAAACTCATCTGGGCCCGGTGCTTTGCCAGATATAGAAGAAGAGATAGCCCCCCCAATTTCTTGATGCGATATCGGGGTTTCTATGGACTGTATTGTCGACTTCGACAGGGTAGGTAAACCTGAAGATTTAATATAATCTCGTATGCAAGATTTAAAACACGACAAGACATCTACAGACTGTTTCTTATCTATATTGTATAGGGAGGCATAATACTTTTGAAATGCCTCAGCTATGTCCAGAGGGAGTGTCGTTCGATGTTACCTTGTTGAAGAGACAATTTCCGGAACATATGTGGCTGCTCTCTGTATACGCGATGCTCTAGCTAAGGATTTGCCTGCTTTGTTGCCATGCTCGTAATAATGGCGACAGCATCTGGAGTGGACACCATTTGCTTATTTAAGCAGTACGGCCTGTAACGCTTCCCTGGCATTGAGTAAATCTCTCCTCAGATCTGCTGAGGCAAGTTGCTTATGTTGAGTTTCTAAAACTCTCAATCAGAATAGTAAGTCTCTGGTCTCCACCTCTCTCTCTTTTTTCAATCTGGCTCCGTGCTTTATTAGGGTACCTCTTACTACGCATTTATGGGCTTCCCATATCGTCACTGGCGAGAGATCAGTGGAAGCGTTAAGGTTACAGTAATCTTGTATTGTTTTAGTTATGTCTCTGAATACTATAGGATCATTTAGCAAGGAAGCATTCAGTTTCCATTGTCATTGTCGCGGAATGGGAGAGATGAGCGAGATCGAAATCGAGACCTGGGCATGATCGGAAAAGGTAATGGGTTCAATTTCTGCGTCCTTTAGTCTAGTCAAGTCAGTATGTCATAAAAGGAAGTAGTCAAGTTTAGAGTAGGTATTATGGGCCATATAGTAGAATGTGTAATTCCTATTTTCAGGATAAAGTAGGCGCCACGCGTCCAGCAGCTGATAATCATGTAGTGTTCGTCTCAGTCGTCGTTGCGCCGCTTTAGATAGTCCAGATCTACCTTTTGAAGTATCTATATCAGGGTCAAGGACGACATTAAAGTCTCCCCCTAGTATTAAAGTCCCCTCCGAAAAGTCCTCTACCTGTTCCAGGAATTTCAATAAAAAAGATATTTGGCCTGTGTTTGGGAGATAAAGCGAGGCAAAAGTGTACATCTGGGAGGCAATTTTACCTTTAACCATCAGAAGTCTTCCATCTCCATCTCCACGAGAGTCTAAGAATTCCCACGGCAACGAACTTGCTATCGCGATGCTGGTACCATAAGAGTGGGTATCTGCCGAAAAACTGTGATACACTGTGAGGAACCAATGATTTGAGAGTTTGAACAGCTTGGCAGCACATAGGAAGGCAACATGTATTTTATTAGATTTTAGATAATTAAACAACATTGACCTTTAGCCTGGGTCGTGTAGGCCTTTCACATTCAACGTACCCAGTTTTAATTCAGTTAGATCAGTGCACAACATAATTTAGCAGTAGCTGGGACAAAGAAATAAGGGAAAAGAGGGGGGTAAAAGAAAGGGAAAGAAACTACAAAGAAATAGAAGAAATCAGAAGGAGAGAAAAGAAGAGAAAAAAAAAACATGTAAGTAACAGCAAAGTCAGAAGTGAAGAAATACTAAAGAGACGTACTCTGTCTAAACCGATCAAGCCGGAAAAACGAATCCTCTCAGAAAAGGAAAAGTAAGAGGATCCTAGGGGTTGTAGATGACCATGTAATAGCCCTTTGCAGAACCGGGACATACCAACAGTACAAAAATTTGAAAAAACATATGACCCCATCCAAAGGCGTCACAACATCTTACCGTAACTCACCCTCAGCTCCCATCACCTCGCCCACGACCAAACACCCTTGGTAACCCCCCCAACATTCAGATGCCTTGCTGCATTGCTGAGCAAAAAGTCATCACCGCCTAGTCAAATTATCAGCGGGTTAAGATACAAAAATAAAAGATAAAAACTAGAAAATATTAATAGTAGTGATGAGCGAGCACTAAAATGCTCGGGTGCTCTGGCCGAGCATCTCAAGATACTCGTGTACTCGGCTGAGCACCGAGCCGAGTGTAAGTCAATTAGTGACAGGCTCCGCCCACAGACTTCCGGTTATAAAACGAGTATTGCTGGGAAAGGGCGGGAGGGGGGCTTTTTGAAATCGCTGCAACATACAACACCTTGCTGTGGCCCCCAGAGGGATCCTAACAATGATTCTGCTCTCTGTAAGGTGCCAGCTCACTGTGTGCACTGAAGGGAGCTGTGTACATGTGTCAGATCACTTATTATTACCGAGCAGTCCGAGCATCTCGGCGGTACTCGGTGCTCGCCGAGCATCCCGAGTACCGGGATACTCGTGCGAGTAACGAGTAGCGCAGAGCATACTCGCTCATCCCTAATTAATAGTAATAATGGAGAGGGTGTATAGTAGTGAAGCTTTTTTACACCATTCCAGTTCTACCATTTACAATGGATTCAGATCAGAAAAGAAAAAAAAAAAAGCAGACAAACCAACTGTTATTCAGGTCGGGGAACTAGCTAGGGATTCCCTCCTCCATCTTCTTGGGCTTGCAGTTGAAGGTAGACGGGGGCTACCTTTGGATGACCTTCTACTAGCACAGTATTTTAAACAAAAATTGAGTTTATTAGGCAGTTAGAAGGGTCAGAAATTAATACAAAGCAAAAGCCTAATCGCAATAATGATTAGGAAGGAACAGGGCCGTATTTGGAGTTCCTGCCACCCTAGGCACTTTCAGCGGTTGCGCCCCCCTTTCCCCCCGATCAGTCAGACTAAGAGTATGTGCACACAGCATTTTATTTTTCAGGCAGATCCGCTCAGTATTTCACCTGAAAAAGCAACAAATAAATGCTAAAAGGAATGAACTCATGAAGGGCAGTGTAAAAACGGATTGCTGTTCATGTGTTCAGTCTTTTGAGGTTTTCCTTTTTACCTGTGTGTCCTATCTTTTATCTGAACTCCAGCACTCAGGGGGTTCACAGATGTCAGTGCCCGTAGCCTTCAGATAGTAGTGAAGACCTCCATACACATGAGACTAAAGTTGGCTAAACCTGCAAGGACAGTCTAATGAGTATGGGGGCTCTAACTGATGATTGGTCAAGTGAAATAAGGATCCAGCATTGCCGATTACAGGCTGTAAATCCTTTTCTCCTCTAAGTGATAAGCTGCAGCCAGAGATGTTTATGACCCCTTTCAGATCAGCCCATCTGGCAGATCTACCACATCTGCCGCCTAATGGTCGACTTGCGGTTAATTTGCGTCAAGCCCTAATTTATTCTCTATGGGGCTTGCGGCAATTGCGGTTAGCAGCAGGGTTTTTTTGCCACAGCAAGTGCTGGATCCGGCACAACCGCACTTGCCGCATCCGACCACAAGCCCCATAAACAAGGCATGGGGTTTACCGGATAGGTGCCGCAAGTCAGCAGTTAGGCGGCAGATCCGGCGCCATCTGTTGAATCAGCCGGAAATATCAGCAAACTGCTGATGTGAAAGGGACCTAACAGCAGCTTCCATACAGTATACAGTATACAGGAACACTGGGAAGAATGAGTGCTCCTGTATATGGGAAAGACGAGCAAGCTTGCTGCCGGCTGAACGATCGGACACCTATCTATAGTGCTTGGGGGCTTTAGTCAATTGTTTGGCTGACATTCAGCTGTATTTTTAGTCAAGCACACTTGCCATATAATGTTTTAGGATCAAGTTTGTTAAGTTAAAGATTACAACATCCACATGATTACATCACCAGAACCATCGGCAATACAATAATACCTAACCAGAACCACTGTCAATACAATAATACCTGACCAGAACCATTGTCAATACAGTAATACATCACCAAAACCAGTCAATACATCACCAGATCCCCCATCCATACAATGATATATCATTACTATAACCCCTGTCAGTACATCACCAGAACTACCGGCAATACAATACTACATAATCAGAACCACCGTCTATACATCACCAGAACAGTGCGTTCCCTATATAAATGTGTATGCAGATTAAATGTCCCATACTGCTCACCCTCCTTCCACATGTCCCATACTGTTCACCCCCCATATGTTCCATGCAGCTAATCCTCACCCCCCATTTCCCTGAATTCCATGTTGCTTATCCTCCCCCCATACCTCTCATGCAGCTCATCCTTCCCCCCATCCCTGTCCCATGTTCCATGCAGCCTCTCCCCTCCCATGTTCCACACAGCCTCTCCCCCATCCATGTAGCTTCTCCCCCCATGTTCCATGTACCTTCTTCCTTATCCCCCATCCATCCATGTACCTTCTCCCCAATCCACCAAACCATCCATGTACCTTCTCCCCCATCCATCCATCTTCTCCCCCCTCTTCTATGCCACCCTCATCCATCCATCTTCTCTCCCCTTTTTCACACCGCCCCCACATCCATCCATCCAGCTACTCCCCCCTTTTCCATGCTGCCCCCCCATTCATCCATCCGTTCTCCCCCCTATTTCAGGCCACCCTATCCATCCCATTGTCCCCCCCAGGTCTATCTTCAGCTGTAATAGCTCCTTACTTGACTCCACTCTCCTGATCCCGGATCCTGGAAGCTTCTTCCTCTGCTGCTCCTGCTCTATTGCTCGCCGTCACCAGCCGCCACCCTGCACCAGCCGCCCAGCACCCAGCCACCCGCAGGAAGGCACCCGGCGGCCCGCCGCCACAGCACCAGGTAGCTCGGACACCAGACACAGCAGCACCCGCCAGCACCCGGCAGCAGGTGGCAGCCACAGCACCCAGCACCAGGTGGCAGCCCCAGCACCCGGCAGGCGCAAGCACCCTGCAGCCAGAGCCAGGTGACAGCCACCATATCATCCTAGATACACAGGTAGGCAGCCGCCGCCAGCAGCCAGCACTAGGTGGCAGCCGCCAGCTCTCGGCAGTTGGCACTAGCCTCCAGCACCCAGCAGGCAGCACCTGTCAGCCGCCAGCACCCGGTAGCCAGCACCAGGCGGCAGCCGGCAGCACCCGGAACCAGGTGGCAGCCGCCAGCACCTAGCAGCCGGCACCGGCTGCCAGCTACCTGGCAGCACCCAGCAGCCGGCGCAGCTTCCAGCACCCAGCAGCTGCCAGGCGGCAGCCGCCAGACACCCGGCACCAGCCGGTGGCCGCCAGCACATATTGCCGGCACCCGGCAGCCACCAACACCCATTGCCGGCACCAGGCGGCCGCCAGCCACACCAGCAGCAGATGGCAGCCGCCAGCAGCCAGCACCAGTCGCTAGCACCCGGCAACCGCAAGCACCTGGCCCAGCGCAGCCGGCACCCGGCAGCCATCACCAGGTGGCAGCTGCCAGGCAGCCGGCACCAGGGGCAGCTGGCACCACCCGGGAGCCGCCAGCAGCCGGCACCAGGTGCACCCGGGAGCCGCAGTCACCCGGTACCAGCCACGGCGATGTGCTGCCCGGCGCGCGGGACATACAAATTTCCTCCCACCCTCCGAATCTCCTTCAGCGCCTGTGAGCTGAGATGCAGCGGCAGCAGGCCGGGTGGGGCTGGGCGGATGATGAGGTGGGGGGGGGGAAGGCCCAGAAAAAAAAAAACATGCTAAGGCGCCTCCCCCCCCCCCATCCCCAAATTCCGGCGCCTACAAGTGCTAAAGGGTAAATACGGCCCTGGAACGCATGAACTCAAAAGTCACAGGGCCTTGCATGTAGATCTTCACTAATAAGAACCGGAACCATGACAAACAGAGAGCTTCGAACACTGAAATAGATCACCAGTTGAATGATCTGTATTTTCTTTATTTTTACATAATTTGAACTCTTTTGAATATTAAATTTCAAGTGCCTATATTAATACACTGTGAATTTCATATATGGGCAGGTCACAGTTAAGTGCGAGCCGATGAACGATGGATTTTCTCTTTGTGGCTTGTCACTGCGTCTTTACTGGTTAAAACAAATGTAGTGAACCTTCTTCTAATTTTGTTGCGCTTTTTTCTTGCTCATTGAAAATCCCAAAATTATGAATGTTTAGTCAACACATAACTTAATGATTTTTATGAACATTAATTAATACAAATATTTATCATTATATGTATATGATGTGTTATTCTGATTCTGACTACCTCCCATTTCTAATCTGTGAGTTGTGTAGGGTGCATCTGGTTGGCAAATCTAAAAGAATAGGGAAAGGAGAAAAATTTGTGCTCACTAGTAATGAGCGAGCACTAAAATGCTCGGGTGCTCGGTGCTCTGGCCGAGCATCTCAAGATACTCGTGTACTCGAACAGAGCACCGAGTCCAATGTAAGTCAATGAGTGACAGGCTCCGCCCACAGACTTCCGGTTATAAAACGAGTATTTCTGGAAAAGGGCGGGAGGGGGGCTTTTTCAAATCGCCGCAACATATAACACCTTGCTGTGGCCCCTGAGGGATCCTAACAATTAATCTGCTCCCTGTGTGGTGCCAGCTCACTGTGTGCACTGAAGGGAGCTGTGTATTAGTGTCAGATTGCTAATTATTAGCGAGCAGTCGAGCATCTCGGCGGTACTCGGGCTCGCCGAGCATCCCGAGCACCGGGATACTCGTGCGAGTAACGAGTAGCGCAGAGCATACTCGCTCATCCCTAGTGCTCACCTGTGCAAACGGAGAAGTGACTGGCTCTCACATGTAATTAATCCAAAAGAAGGAAACTCCGATGGCACTTTTCATTCATTTCCATCCTTTATTCTTCACCCCACATCATAAAAACATCAAAAGGGCTCCCACTGTGGGGGGTACCCCATAAACGCCAGACACGTTTCAGGACCTTGTGTCCCTTAGTCGTAGGCATAAAACAAACCCTCATACCACATATATAGGCATAACATAGACCTATACAGCTGCTTGCCGTTTGTTAATCAAGCAGTAAGAAAGGAGGACCTAACCCTCATAGTGCCATCTTGATAGAGAAAGTCTTTATCATTGCTGCAAAAGCACATTGACACATATACCACTATAGAATGGAAAACCGCAACTCTAATATACTTCATCAAAAAGTAGCATAACGTTGCTACATTGGGCCCTGCTCTGCTCCTTTCTAAGCAGCTGTCCAATTAACGTCTTAGGCCCCCTTCACATCACGTTTTTTTGGGATCCGTATCAATCTTTGTATGACTGATAGCCACGGATCCGGTTTGGCCTCCATGTATCCCTATAAGCACGGATTGGTCCTTAATGGCCATCCGTGTGTGCAGGGATCCAATTGTGTCTGCTTTTTCGTGTCCCCAAAATCGGAGACTGCTCTGATTTTGGGCGCTGCAAACACAATCAGACAGAATCGGCCATCATCAAATCCGATGCTGTCCGATTCAAATAACATGGGGGTCTATGGAGCTCGGATCCAGGAAAAAAAAAAGGATTGTTTCCTGTATCCAGTTTTACTGTACTGATCATGCTAAGTACTCTAAAACTGCTCTGTTCATTGTAATTTCACTTTAGCAGTGCATCTACATACACTGCTAAAGTGAAATTAAATAAACCAATGTGTTAAAAATAAAAAAAAAAATGCTCACCTCTCCGTTGAGGGTCCCGAGATGAGAGGCGTCCACCTCCGATGGCTGCAGGACCTTAAATAGCTGACTGGGAAGCGGGCGGCACCCCGATCAGCTGATGTGTCACATGACAGCATAAGTCGGGCGATTTAAACCACTTTGCTGATGCTGTCATGTGACACATCAGCTGATCGGGTTGCCGTCCGCATCCCAGGTCAGACGATTAAGGCCCTGCAGCTCTCAGAGGTGGACGCTTTATATCGCGGGACACTCGGCGGAGAGGTGAGCATTTTTTATTTTTTTATTTTTAACCATTGTTTTTATTTCACATTTGCAATGCATACATTGCGAAAGTGAAAGTACAGCCCCGCTTGCCTGTGCTTTGCAGGCTTAGCTCCTCCCAGCTCTTTCTGTGTTCGAATCCCTCAAAATCACGGATCCAGACACAGAAATGGCATCCGGAGTTAACAATCCGGACCTGTCTATTCGGTCCTCCAAAAAACAGGATCCCAATGGACAGGAAAAAACGTGATGTGAAGGGTGCCTTAGAGAGGCCCCTCTGGTTTTTCTGCGCGGCACTGCAAGTTTTGGTAGCTCTGTCAGAGAGGAACTTGGAGAGTGGGATGCTAGTAAAAAAGTTGTCAACATAGAGGTGATGGGGGGCGTGGCTAGGGCAGTGGAGGAGACGGACGTGCTGGGCTAAAGCTCCTGCACAAAAAGCCACAAAAAGACACCAGAAAGGGGCACAGATTGCCTGCAAACCGGAGATCCCGACTCCTGCATGCCTGGAGAGCAGGAAGGACCTCATCCCCCCCGGTGAGGACCCGGAGACTGCAGCCTGGGAGCCCCTGGGGCGGCCGGGAGAGAGAGTGAGCAGCGCGCACAGAGGCGCCATCTTATTGCTAGACCCACCTCGTGGGTCTCCTGCCTCCACATATTGAAGCTGCAACTGCTGGAGCGAAGGAGAGAGAGAGCCCCGGGAGCCAGCGGGTGGAGCAGAACACAGACGGCACCGCTGGAAAGAATCATAAAGGGAGATAAGGTGCGGAGACGGAGGTGGTGGGAGGAGGAGTGGAGGGGGCTGAGGGGAGAGGAGAAAAGCTGGAGGAGACCGGCCGGGAAGTAGTGGGAGAGCAGCGCTGACAACGGCTGCACATGTAAGGAGACACCAGAGTGCCCCAGAAGCTGCAAATCCCCCAGATACCAGGGAAGGATTTAATAAAGTGGATGTGCCATAGTAAAGAAAAAAACTCCCTCCCCTGCAGCTTCCCCACTAGAAACAGCCTCCATATTGTGGTGTCTGTGCAAGAGAAAAAAATTAGAGACGCCACCTGGTGGTCACTCTGAGACTTTATCACCTATTCTGCACATTAAGACTGCCACCTTGTGACCGGTGAGAGAAATTACACCGAACAGAATATTGCACCCTTTAAAGATAACACATAATCTGCGGACGTCGTCTGGGGGCTCTCTAGATGTTTGGCCAGTAGTCAACTTGAAGCCCTTCACAAAGCATAAAATGCTAGTTTCTTCAAAGAAAGCATACAAACCATAAATATGATGCCATAAACTGTAAACCGCGAGTGGTGTTACACTAAAGTCTGATCAATACAGTTCAATAATGGTGCGCACAGCCTAGCGCTCCATGGAGAAGGTCGCCTGATCCAGGAGCTCCCGGACCCCAGGAGAATAAAGCAGCTTTACAGCACCCCAGACCAGCGCGATCTATCTGCAAAACCTCTCAAGTCTGCCTGAACCTTCCCTGACTTGATGGGAAAGGTGAGACCTCTGCATCCCAACCTCCCGAAGCGGGTTTCGGACTATTTCTCGCCGGGCCGTTCAGATCCTGCTTTACTATCCAATATGGCGCCGCCCTCCCCCAGAGCAGCCCGCGCTTCCCGCCGAGAACACCAGGCGCAGGAGGCTGACACAGCGTCCGTCTCCCCTAATTCTCCGGTCACTTATACTACGATGAAGGACCTCATGACTAACCTCCTGTCAGACCTTAGGTCCTCTCTCCAGGACGACATGAAGGAGATGGTGGCGGACCTGCGGGGCGAGGTGACCGAGCTGGGTGCCAGGACGGACCACCTTGAAAATAAGGTGGCCGAACTGGTACGCTCGCACAATGATTTATGGGACGAACACGAACGCCTGCAGGACACAATGGCTACGGTCCAGGCGAAAAATTGCGATATGGAGGATCGTAGCCGCCAAAACAACATCCGCATGAGAGGGATCGCTGAAACGATTCCGGACGCAGACCTCAGAGGATTTCTACGCGACTTTCTACAAGAGGTATTACCAGAGTTAGACCCTCGCGACTTAAAGATTGACCGGATCCACAGGCTGCCCAAGCCCCCTGGCATTCGTCCTGAACTCCCACGCGACGTAATTGCCAGAATTCATTTCTTTGAAACGAAGGAAGATTTTCTGCGAGTCCTGAGACGAGCGCCGACGCTCTCCGATCGCTTCTCCGTCCTGGAAGTATTTCCGGACTTATCCCCTGGGACTCTGGCGCTACGAAGAGCGTTTAAACCTTATACCTCTATTCTTCGAGACAAGGATATACAATATCGTTGGGGCCGGCCGACTCGCCTAATTGTGCGACGAAATGACGTCTCCCATGTGTGCCTTTTTCCATCACAGGCGGCGACTCTTCTGAAAAAATGGGATCTTCTCCCTCCTAACTTTTCTGAACCGCCCCAACGAGACCAGCAGGATCGACACCAGAAGTCGCGCCCTCGTCGTAGGAGGATCGATCCGGAATGGTCTAAAGTCTGAACTTTGCTAACGCCCGGCTGGGCTCAAGGATTTATTTTTTCTCTCCCCTCTCCTGGGGTTCGCCTTCCTGGCTCCCGAACAGCACCTCCAGGTCGTACGACTCTCCTCTTCTTCTATCTATTCTAGTCTGCCTCTCTCTTGACTTCTTCTTTCCAATTATCTCACCCTTTCTCTCTTCCTCTCTACTGGTCATCCTCTACAGGGTTGTGACCTCTCTCTTTCTCTTTACCAACCTTTGCCTTCCTTCCTACGTCTTTTCTGATTCTTCTAACTAAAAGTCCTGCGACCGATGGTCACGTGCTACCCCTTTGAGCGACCTTTTTCGCTCTGGACAATGACTTTTTTTTCACTCTTCAGCGTTCATTCTGCGACGCTAAGATCACCTGCACATGCTCTTACCTCGGTGATCTGTTTGATTGTTTGGTTTTATTGGTTTTATTTAACTTTTAATTTTTCTAACCTCTCTCCCCAGTCTGGCCCCGTCTGCTCCCTGCCCTGGCCGTGTTGGGCACCAGGGGAGATGTCGGGTTGTGGGCCTTACTGATTTCCTACCCTTACCACCTTCCTTTCCCTGTTGTGACACATTTGGAGGCAGCTTTGCTAGTGATTATTGTAAAACATTTTTACCTGCATTTCTCTGATAACCTTTTATGCCTACTAAGGTTTTAGCACTTAACGTCAATGGGCTTAACTCGCCCCAAAAAAGATCGCTCCTGCGCTCCCAACTTAGGAGGGCCCGGGCGGAAGTGGTATTCCTCCAGGAGACGCATCTCCGAGAGGAAGATAACTGGCGTTTAGCCTCTCCCTTCTTTCCCCACCAATTTTTCTCTAACAACCCCGAGAAAAAAGCTGGGGTGGCATCTCTGATTAGCGCCTCTCTTACATTTGAATTGATTAGCACTCTGTCTGACCCTGAGGGGAGGTACCTCTTGATTAAGGCTAAATTAAATGGAGCGTTGTTCTCCCTATTGGTAGTGTATTCTCCCAACAGAGGCCAATATAAATATTTTAAGAAATTACTTGAGGATGTCACCCCCTCTATGGAGGGTCATACAGTAGTTGCAGGAGACCTGAACGCTCCTCTGTTCAAAAAACTCGACTGCTCTACCCCCACTGCATTCCGAACGGACCTAGCACCCCTGGTGTCCGCGGCTGGCCTTCATGATGTATGGCGCTACCTACATGACAACGAACGGGACTATACTTTTTTCTCCCCCAGACACAAGTCATTTAGCCGAATAGATTATATCCTGGTCAATGACTCGCTCCTCCCCCTGTGCTTGCAAGCAGACATTGACATCATTACCTGGTCTGACCACGCCCCTGTCTCTCTCATACTGTCTGACTCCACTCCACGCTCTCCTAAGACCCCATGGAGACTCAATGACTACCTACTGACGTCCCCGAAGAACCAGGAACTTTTGACCTCTCAAATAAAGGAATATTTCCTTTTAAATGCAACACCAGATATTACTCCAGAGGGTTTATGGTTTGCCCATAAAGCGGTCATTCGTGGGCACTGTTTAAAGTTGGCGGCTCACTCTAAAAAACTGCTGAATGCTAACCTGAATCTCCTCTTAATGGAAGTGAAATCTCTAGAGAAAGCATACTTAGCTAATGCTGATCCCGCAACTCTGTCGGCTCTCTCGTTGGCGCGTGGTCGCCTTCGAACCCTCCTGTTGTCCCGAGTGGAACACCAGTTAAAGAAGGTCAGATCTACGTATTATGGCATGGGTGACAGGGCTGGGGCCTTGCTGGCACGCAGGGTCAAGAAATTGGAAATACGTTCTAGGATCACTTCCTTGAATTCCAATACCGGCACCCAGATTCGTAACCCTATACAGATCGCTGAGCAATTTAGGAACTATTACGGGGAACTATACAACCTCTGTAATTCGACCTCCACTCCCCAACCTTCTGCCGATACTATCTCTACTTTCCTTTCAAAACTTAACCTTCCGGCCCTGAATGCTGACCAATTGGCATTTTTGAACAGCCCGATTTCCCTTGAGGAAGTCCTTGGAGTGATTCGTTCCTCCAAGAAACACTCAGCACCCGGTCCGGATGGCTTCTCTTATATCTATTATTCATCCTTTACCCCCTTACTGGCACCTCATCTCCTTGAACTGTTTCGGTTCTGGCAACGAGAGGGACGAGTCAGGCCGGAGGGTCTGATGGCGGCTATCTCGACCATTCCCAAGCCGGATAAGCCCCCGACTCTCCCAGGCAGTTACCGCCCGATATCATTGCTCAACTGTGACATCAAACTTTACGCTAAGCTGCTGGCGGACCGTCTTAAGACCGTTGTTACCTCCCTGATCGCCTTGGATCAGGTTGGCTTTATCCCTGATAGGCAGGCGAGAGATGCGACTCGGAGGGTGATTAACCTCCTGGAGGTTTTGGAGCAGAGAGGGACCCCCAGTGTACTCTTGTCCCTTGATGCAGAAAAAGCTTTTGACCGAGTGCACTGGGGATACCTGGCAGCCGTCCTAGACAAGTTTGGTTTCCAGGGTGATATCCGTTCTGGGATACTGGCCCTATACTCCTTCCCGTGTGCCTATGTGAAGGCTGGAGGTTTTTCCTCCACCACGTTTGCCATCACCAATGGGACGAGACAAGGCTGCCCCCTCTCTCCTCTAGTATTCGCTCTTGTGATGGAACCGCTGGCGGCTGCAGTCCGAGCTTGCTCGGATATCTCGGGTGTGAGGGTTGGTCAGATGGAGCATAAAATTACTCTCTATGCTGACGACGTCCTCCTCTCTTGCACGAACCCTACTACCTCTATTCCAGCTGTGCTCTCTATCCTTTCTGAATTTTCTGCCATCTCCTATTATAAACTGAACCTCACCAAATCCTCATTGCTACCGGTGAACTTAACCCCCCTCACGCAGTCTGGGCTACGCTCTCAGTTTCCTTTCCTCTGGGCCCCCCGGGGATTCCATTATTTGGGCATCCAGATTGCCCCCATGTCTACCCTTCTTAGAGTAAATTGCGAAGCTCTATTGACCACTTTGAAATCACTGTGTGCTCAATACTCTAAATCCCAATTGTCTTGGATCGCTAGGATAAACTTGACCAAGATGATGTTGCTCCCCAGGCTTATCTATGTGTTTAGATGTATTCCCCTCCTATTTTCCAGACGGTATTTGAACCTCTTCCAGTCTCTTCTGGGGAAGTTCATCTGGAATGGTAAGCCCCACCGGGTGGCCCTCTCAACTCTTACATTGCCGATATCACTGGGGGTTTGGGAATGCCAGACATTTTGACTTACTATCACGCTATCAAATTGGATATTGCCAAGATCTGGTGGGCTGAAGGCCCCCCCTCGCGATGGCTCCAGATGGAATCTACTTATGCCCCTCATAATTCCACTAGACTTCTCTTAGAGATGTCATACCTGCGCCCCTCCCCACCTAGTTCTCCGTTGAGATCTATGCAGGCCTTACTGTCAGTATGGTATAAACTAGCGAGAACCCACATGCCCTACCTATCCAGATATATCTCCATTGGGGCGATAGAATCATGTATGACCAACATATCACTCGCGAAATGGAGAGAGGCAGGTATCTTACTTCTGTCAGACATCCAAACCGGGGGTAGAGTTGTATCATTCTCAAACCTATCTCGAAAATTTGCTGTCCCGGGCTCGACTTTCTTTACCTATTTGCGGGTCCACCACTTTCTTGCTACATGTACCCTACCGGAGTGGGATCCTTTAGCGGTAGACTTGACTCTCCAGTCCCTTTTCAAGCAGGTGGGTCATTCCCGGAGTGGAGTGTCCATCGCTTATAGGGCCCTGACTGCCAGTCGTGCTACGGCCAAACTCCCATACATGCTTCGCTGGGAGACTAAGCTTAGTTTCACTGTGTCTCTAGAGGACTGGCAGGAGGCTTCGGGCCATGCCGCTAGGTATACCCGGTGCATAAACCACCTGGAGCAATCTAAAAAGCTTACACTAAACTGGTACCTGTCCCCTGCCCGAGTGGCAAGATTTGGAGGCCCGGGTGCCTCCACTTCTTCTCCTCTATGTTGGAGGTCTTGTGGCTCCACCGGCACCGATGCCCATGTTTGGTGGGAGTGCCCGGTTGTCCAGACTTTTTGGACGTCCCTAAACTCTCTCTTGACAACCTTGACGGGCCTCCCCATACCCCTGACTGCCCAACTGGCCCTTTTTGGTGTGGGCCTTGGCGCCTTCCCTAGTCCACTGAGGCCTATCATCACGAACACCCTGATAGCCGCCCGCCAAACCATAGCTGCGCTCTGGAAGTCGACCTCTCCCCCCACCACTTCAGCAGTTGTCGCCCGTCTCAACAACCACCTGACCCATGAGATAGCCCTCTCCCATGACCTCCCTCACAGGACTAAGGTTCTTAATTGGTGGGATCCGTGGATCGCCGCCCCCTATAACTCGGTTGTTGTCCCGGAGTAACACCCTCGGACCTCTACAGCCCTCGAAGTGCTGGGGACCTTGCGCCCTGTGACACCTATGAAGTTCTGATGTTCTCATACACCGTCTTCTATTTGTATGATACCTTAATGTTAAAAGTATACATGCTTATGTGTATCTCTGCCTCCCCCACTCCCCTCCCTCCCCTACCCCCAATACTTCCCCCCTCTCTTTCCTTCCTCTCCCCCTTCCCCTATAAGTTTTATTTCATGTCTAATTGCTTTTTGTGTGTTGTTTGATGTATAATGTTCTTTATACTTTCAATAAAAAAACACTGGTTTAAAAAACATAGAGGTGATGACATTGATCCAGCAGTGGATGCACAAAATCCCACACAACTTTCCCACTCCAGGGACAGGGGGGCATTCAGAGGGTTGAATTTGGGTTTTCTTCCCTAAACTATAAACCTGTGGGTGTACCATGAGGTGCTCTCACACAGTATGCAGTTTGATCCCATACCTGTCCCTGTGGAATTTCAGCCTCCCCTTGAAGTGGAAAAGGAACTCATTTATGCAGATATTTCTTTAGAGAAGGTGCACTTCAGCAATCTTCTTGTTGAAGTGATTGCTGACCAACCTAACTTTGAAAATTCGGTTAACGTTAGGGTCATTTTTGGGAAGACAATGTGCATTATAATTGTAATGCAAAAATTTGGTTATGGCTTTAAAGTGTGTCTGGGGCATAAACATGCAGAATACTGGAGTTGTGTATAAAACATCAACACTCCAATATTGACGAAGTTCTGGCTTTTCCACTAACCCCACGTGAAGAACTGACTCGCCCTTGGTGGGGACCGTGGGGTATGACCCACCCCAAGGCCGTGGGGACTCGGTACCCAGGCGGTTTCTGTAAGGGGAATGTCACGGGTGGCCTGCCTAGGCCCGTGGCCCTGGTGGTCGCTTAAAAATAAATAGAAAATAAAAATAAAAGAATAAAGTCTCTTGACGCCACCTGCGGACTTTGGTGAAGGCACCAGCACTGCCGGCAGACCTCTGGGGATGGTGGGTAGGCAGCCAGATGTTGCAGCTCCCCGCAGGAGGAGCAGGGTCCCCAGGGAAGGATCTGGAACACTTGTTGTCACAGTACTTATAGGAATAAAATACGGGAGACTGGATAACTCTGTACTGATGTTTACTGGTAACTTGTCATGGCAGGTCAGGTATACAGTTATAAATAAAGAGATTAATTGCCGCGACACTGATCATGGTGTAAATGAACAAGCATATGGCTATGTTTAAGGCTATGTACAGCTAAGGTGGTATATATGACAATGAAACACAGTAAATGCTGCTATAGAATATAAGGAAAAAAAAGAGAGTCTTAGCTTCAACAATAGCTATTGGGGAAGAGCCCGGTAACTGCGACAAAGTGCTCTCTACCTACCGGGTCCTAACGCACTAGTGCTTCATGCGGTATGTAGTTGCTAGTTTGATATTTTTATGTCTGTGAGTTGCAATTAAAACCTGCTGGTATAGTGTGTCTGTGGACTGGGGCTACAGCAAGATGGAGTCAGGTCACAGCCACTGGGCTGGGGGAGGGGAAAGGGAGCTCGTCAAAAAAATTATACTATATATATCAATAAATGACGGCATCACCTGGACATTTGCCAGCACCTTTTCATGTCCAGGTGATGCCGTCATTTATTGATATAGATAGTATAATTTTTTTGACGAGCTCCCTTTCCCCTCCCCCAGCCCAGTGGCTGTGACCTGACTCCATCTTGCTGTAGCCCCAGTCCACAGACACACTATACCAGCAGGTTTTAATTGCAACTCACAGACATAAAAATCTCAAACTAGCAACTACATACCGCATGAAGCACTAGTGCGTTAGGACCCGGTAGGTAGAGAGCACTTTGTCGCAGTTACCGGGCTCTTCCCCAATAGCTATTGTTGAAGCTAAGACTCTCTTTTTTTTCCTTATATTCTATAGCAGCATTTACTGTGTTTCATTGTCATATATACCACCTTAGCTGTACATAGCCTTAAACATAGCCATATGCTTGTTCATTTACACCATGATCAGTGTCGCGGCAATTAATCTCTTTATTCATGTATATTTTTTTGCCAGCACCTTTTCATGTCCAGGTGATGCCGTCATTTATTGATATATAAGGTATACAGTTACACAGGATCGGGAGCTGACGGGTAGTCACCGAAGAGTGCAATGTCTCCCTGAGGCTCTCTTAGATGTTCCTTCACTTTGCTTTCAGTCCCTCTTTGTCTTTCCTTGTGCTCTCCTTTCTATCCGTGCGCTGCCCTGCACAAACCCGCTTCCTACCAGGCCTGTTGGGTGTAGTTGTGGCGCCCCTATGGGAAGGCGCCACAGGGAGGTACTGCACCCCAAACTGATGGTGTAATGCCTCCGTAGCCATGGATATGGGGTTTCATACAGAGTCTGTCATAAGCACCCATTCACTAGGCCACCTTAGCATAGGGACCGTATATTCAGTAGGTACAGGGGGTGGAGCCTAGAGTAGAGCGGGAGACTGAAGTGACAGATAGTTAGTCAGCATGAGAGGAGCAGGAGGACGGATGTCAGGAGACAGCGTCTCTGACAGGAGGGCACCTCTTAGGAGAGAGGTGACCCAGACACAGGAGGGGCAAACCAGGATCGGTTGGAGCCGGCTGGGGAGTCCGGGGTCGACACCGGCATACCGGAGCTGAGGCAGTCAGTCGGTCTATCCCTGACTGCGAACGGACACGCTGTGGAACTGACATAAGGAAGCTATTGCGCCACAGACTGAACCCCTACCTCATTCCAAATTGGGTCCAGGACAATTTAGGTAAAGAATCTTGAACAGAAAAGACGGCACTCACCAGTGTGGTTTTTCTTGCTTTATTGAAGGTATCGCATCACTTAGTGCAGGGAGGGGGACAGTGCTGAGGTGACGACGGCACCGTTTCGCACTACATGCGCTTCCACGGGTCACGAGCTAATGGAGGTGCAGCTTACCTCCTATATAGGAGGAGTCTGCAACATACACTGACATCACCATTAGCTCCTAAAAAATACTTACAAAATCTTAAAATCATGATTCTACTTATCACTGACTGCATGATAAAGAACGGTCATTAAACATACATATACAATAAGACCTTTTTAGGCAACCAACTAGCAAACACTTGCAATGAAGGTAATAGAGGATGGACCTGACACTGGGCAGGAATACTGTGTAACCATGAGCACAGATCAATCTGCGCAGCTAAGGGAAAGTGGGTTAAATAGAAGGCGGGACCACGCCAAACATTTATCTCAAGGTATGTGAAATTAAAGGAATATTACTATTAATCCATTGTTGACACAATCGATACTTAGCAGAATGCTATGACCGAAATCCACAGTCATTAAATTTATACTATAATATCCTGTGTCCGGCAATACACCAGAAATCTACCCACAACCGGATACAGCAAATCCCATATTATAACCTATATCACCACAATTATTATGGTATACATATTTTGATCTCTATCCTCATGATCCACCTGCCCGGTGTCAGTGATCATCCACTAGCACGGTTATAAGAGAACGTGGATTAATGACAAACTCAGATGATCCTATAAGAAGAGAAAAATAGAACAATACATAGAGAGGGACGATAATCAATAAATAGCAATCACATCACCTGTAACAAACAAAACAAACATGAAAGAGATACAAATGTTCATTGACATGACTATCACTGTATATTAATCATCATTATCCATACTCCAATGTATATCTAGCAGGAGTCACGTCAAATCCAACAACATAATAATGTATGTACCATATCTAGCCCATAAACCATAATAATAATCGGGCAGCAAAGAAAACGACCTTAAGCAGAGAAGGTTATGCCTATCAGTATATGAAAAACACTGAAGGTAGTGAACCTGCTCTAGAAGCAGACCGGTCACAAAAATACGGCCATATCGATCTTATCATTTAGACCCGCCGGTCCTTGAGCATTAGAATTCAGAATCCAATTGGCTTCTGCCTGCAGTAGTTTCTTATGCAAATCACCTCCCTTCTTCGAGGGAAATATTCTTTCTATACCAGCAAATCGCAACACTGTTGGATCACTATTATGATGATCGCGGATGTGTTGGATCAATCTAGGGGACCCTTTTCCAGTAAGAACTGAATTGAAATGCTCTCTTACCCTGACGTTCATTGAACGAATGGTCTTACCTATGTAGTACGTTTTACAGGGACACCACAAAACATACACAACCCAGCTGGTGCGGCAATTCATGAATGCTCGTGTTTTATTAATCATAGCCCCAATTCTAACTGAAGGGCCAGTCTCCATATATCGGCACCAGTTGCAATGTGCGCACTTAAAGTTCCCTTTTAAGGGATTGGGATTTAACCAAGAAGGACTACTACGCAGTGCTTTAATCCTTTTTTGTACTAGCAGGTCACCGATATTTTTGCTTCTTCTGTATGTCACTACTATTTGCGGGGATATTTTAGAAAAGGCTTTATCATTTTCTATTACATGCCAATGACGTTTTACCGCTGCACTGATTATATCGTACATGGGACCATATTTGAAATTGAAATGAAATTTCCTTATTGCACCGTTGTCATTTTGGGTGCCTGCTTTTAATGGACCTCTATCAGTACCTACATATTGTTGTACTCTTTCTTTCGCCTTATTCAGAATTGAAGAGGAATACCCTCTATGGGTTAAGTTTTCTATGAGGGCTTCTGTTTGAATTTTAAAGCCTTCAGGGGTATTGTTCAAGCGTTTGATACGTAATAATTGACTAAAGGGCAAGCCGGCTTTAGTGTGCTCTGGGTGTGCGCTTCTGTAATGGAGTAACGAATTGGTGGCTGTATTTTTCTTGAAAACCGAACGAACAAGACCTTTACTAGTCAGTTCCAATTTCACATCCAAAAATTCCAAACTGGACCCTCCAAAAATAGACGTGAAAAACATATTGAACGTGTTGTTATTAAGGTATTCAACAAATTTACTGAAGGTGATGTCATCACCTTCCCACACCACCAATACGTCGTCCACGTAACGAATGTAATATTTTATGTTTGTCAAAAAGGGGTTGCACTCACTATAAATATATTGATCCTCAAAGGCAGCCAAAAATAAATTGGCTAGGGTACATGCAACGGGCGTACCCATTGCAGTCCCCTCCTTTTGGACGTACCATTGATCCATAAAACTGAAGGCATTATTTTCAAGTATGAGACTAAGTGCATTGGTAGCGAAGTTAATGACATCACTATCGACCTTATTGTTTTCTAGTAATTTTTTAATGATTTTGACTGCTAGAGATTGTGGGATCCTGGTGTACAGACTCTCCACATCAATTGAAGTTAGATTTACATTTTCACCCCAGGCTATATGATCAACCGTTCTAATAAAGTCGTAAGAATCCTTTACTAAAGATGGAACTGCGGCCAGATAAGGATGTAAGAACCAGTCTAAATATTTGGAGAGAGGTTCAAGCAAGGATCCCACTGCAGACACAATAGGTCTCCCAGGGGGATCCCTCTCATTTTTGTGAATTTTAGGCAAATAATACCAGTGAGGTCTTATGGGATTTTCAGGAAACAGTTTTTCAGCCTCAGCTAAAGTGAGGACATTTTTATCTACCGCAGTTCTCAGTAAAGATTTTAATTTGTCAGCATATTTAATGGTGGGATCCGCAGGTAAAGGCCTATATGTATTTAATTGACCTAATTGTCTTACTGCTTCTTTAATATAATCAGCCCGTGTTAGTACAATAACACTTCCACCTTTATCTGCCTTACGAAAAACGGTATCATTCCACTGGCGCATTTCTTTCAATGCTGCCTGTTCTCCATTAGTCAAATTTCTTACCGGTTCTGGATATATCAAAGCTCTGACATCACGATCCACTAGTTCACAAAACAGATCCACATTGTCATTAGGTAACGCCGGGGGCATATAGGTAGATTTCACTCCTCCTCTAAAGGGGGGGCGAACAATGTCCTTTTTTTTTAATCAGATAAATTTTTATTCAAAATTCAAAATGAAAATAGTATACACAACACAATCAGCATATTCACATTATAAGGTATTTCAATTACTTTATAACTCACAATCCCACCCCCTCCCAAACAGCGTACATTCCCACCCCTTTATAGCATTGAGCATATAACTACATATGTGCATTTATGTGCATCTTTAATCAACATACCACTACAGGTGGAGAGAATCAACGTCATTCCCTTTATAACTACTCAATTTAGCCATACTGTAACCATGGTGACCATATCTTCTCAAATAATTGAATTCTCCCTCTCTTGTTATAGACTCCTCTTTCCAGTCCGATCATTTGGTTAACACAAGATATAAACTCCCCTCTAGTTGGCGGGTCTTGCTGTATCCAGCGTCTGGCGATCAGTTTACGTGCCACATATAACAATTTAGCCAAAGCAGTTTTAAATACATTGTCAATCACTATTTCCTCTACGTATCTCAATAAGCAAACCAGTGGTTCCCTGGGTATAACACATCTATAAGCGCCCTCTATCCTGTTAAGAACTGTGATCCAAAAGGCTGACAGTCTGGGGCATGACCACATCATGTGAAAAATACCCCCCTCTTCTCTCATGCATCGTGGACACTCAGAGTCAGGCCGCAGACCCATCTTGAATAACAGTATCGGGGATCTATACACCCTATGTATTACATACAGGTGAGACAACCTGGATGGTTCGCTCACAGACAGCTGAGGCACTCCCTCCAACACACTTTCCCAAACCTCATCAGTAATGTGCCCCACTTCTCTTTCCCACTTAGTCTTGGTTCTGATCGGGTGTTTGAGCAAGAAGGAGTGCAATAGATCCTTGTATGTGCTGGAGATGACCCCCCTCGAGAGGCCACCACCACAGACATAATCTAAAACTAAATCTGCCTGTAACGACAGGCTTTCCTTCGCATTTTGCGCCAAAATGGCGTGTTTCAGTTGTCCGTAGTGGTACCACTCAGAGGGAGACAATCCAAACTCTTCTCTCAACTGCGTGAAGGGCTTCAGTCCCCGTTGAGTAAGGATCTGAGACATGTATATGATACCTTTTCGTACCCATTCCACTAATGTACCTATTTTTTCAATCTCTGGCATGTTACTATTCTCCCATATTGGTGTATACTTAGTCACCTTTGTAATTCCTCTCATCTGTTTAATCTTAGTCCAGACCCTATTCACAAGATCCAGGGTGGGATATAACCTCCCCAATCGGCGGAATGAACCATCCTCCAACCCCAGCACCAAAGGAGACCTATTCAATATGTATCCCAATACTCTCTGGATCGGAGCCACCATGTCCTGATCTACCCAGCCCCGCAAGTGTTGGCTCTGTGCCGCCAAGAAATATATTCCCGGATTTGGCAATGCTAGTCCACTGTCGTCCTTTGGTCTCTGCAAGATCTCTAGTCTAAGTCTCGGTTGTTTTTTCCCCCATATCAAGTCTCTGAATAAGGAGTTAACTCCTTTAAAATGACCCTGAGGGATCCATACTGGGGCGTTGTGAACCACATAGAGCACCTTGGGCATCAGCACCATTTTAATAAGATTGATCCTGCCCACCACCGAAAGGCGCAGCTTATTCCAAGCCGCTACTTTAGATTTCAGTTGTTTCAGTAGTGGTGTTAAATTGAGTTTAAGATACTCCGCTATTGGTAGGGACACCTGGATGCCCAGGTATCTAAACTGGCCCACAACGCGCAGTCGACTGGCCCCCTCTTCGCTGTCTGACCAAGTTACCCCGTCACCTACCCCAAATAAATTTGATTTTGTCCAGTTAATAGATAGACCAGAGAGCCTCCCAAATATATCAATTATGCGCATGGCATGGTCCAATGAGGGCCCCGGGTCCCTTAAAAACATTAAAATGTCATCCGCATAGAGTGAGATTTTTTCTTCCAAAGCCCCATACCGAAATCCCTGAACTTCCTTGTCTTGCCGGATAGTGGCCGCTAACGGCACGACTGCCAGGGCAAAAAGAAGAGGTGAGAGCGGGCAACCCTGTCTAGTCCCCCTGTGTAACTCCACAGTTGGCGACAACATACCGTTAACTCTAATCTTAGCTGAAGGTTGAGCATATAATAGTTTCACCCATGATATAAAAAACAATGTCCTTTTTTAAACAGATTTTCTGCCTGACTGTCAGCGAGACCCAGTAACAATTGAATATCAGCCTGAGACTGGGAGTGTTTATCTGCATCAACCATAAACCCTAAAGGACCTATATTACCGGCACTAGTCAACACTTTAGATGTTTTCTGCACATTATCAGTATTTAATGAATTTTTTTGATTTTCAAAATGCTTATAAAGATACAACTTCCTAGTAGACTTGAACAGGTCAGATCTAAACTCTGCATAATTAAAAGTTTCAGCCATACAGAAGTTCAAACCCTTCCGGAGCACGGCCTGCATGTCTTCAGACAACTCATGATGAGACAAATTGTATACCCATAGAGTCTGTAAATCTAGTCCCTCCAGGAGACTTGCTTCCTTTTGAGGGAGGTGGAAGCATGGAATCCTCTTCCTCTCCTCCTATTCCGACCTCCTCTCCTTGTTCTGTGTCTAAAGGGGCATCTTCATTCCTATCAAAATCTTGACCAACGTCATATAAGTCATCATCTTCATCAGAAACTATACTGAGCGGTTTCCTACCGGATTTTTTTGGGTTTTTATTATTAGAACCGGAGTTATGTGGGGTTCCTGGGGTTTTCGGCGTTTGCAGGGTTTTTGGAGTAGCACCACCGGGATTTTTCTTTTTCTTTCTTTTGGGCGTATCAAATGATTTACTCCAGTTAAAAATGCAGCCCTGCTCATAGTCTGCTTTATCCCTTAAAAACTTTTCTCTTTTTAAGGCTTTGATCTCATTCTGAAGTGGTACTAATTTTTCATCAAGCTTTTTTATGAAAGAGGACCACTTTGTTTTCTTGACCCTCTTTTCTAGTTCTCTTCTCAGAGCAATTAATTCATCGGTAATCCTTAAATGATCCTTTTCATTTTGCTCTAATACTAAAGACAGGAATTTCATGGATGAATCATGTTGAATTTCTTCCCACCTCTTTATGAAATCAGGGCTGCAATTCTGGGAAGCCCTATTCTTGGCTACTCTTAACCCCCTCGGGACCCTGTTACAAGCCACGTAAGTTTTTAATGAAGTCACAGTCCAAAATAACCGGAGTTCTTTTTCAGCCAGAAAGGTAATTTTTTGCTCCAAGTTTTTATCTCTTAGAACACTAATGCTGTCCTACACAGGATATTATAGTATAAATTTAATGACTGTGGATTTCGGTCATAGCATTCTGCTAAGTATCGATTGTGTCAACAATAGATTAATAGTAATATTCCTTGAATTTCACATACCTTGAGATAAATGTTTGGCGTGGTCCCGCCTTCTATTTAACCCACTTTCCCTTAGCTGCGCAGATTCATCTGCGCCTGCGCTCATGGTTACACAGTATTCCTGTCCAGTGCCCAGTCCATCCTCTATTACCTTCATTGCAAGTGTTTGCTAGTTGGTTGCCTAAAAAGATCTTATTGTATATGTATGTTTAATGACCGTTCTTTATCATGCAGTCAGTGATAAGTAGAATCATGATTTTAAGATTTTGTAAGTATTTTTTAGGAGCTAATGGTGACGTCAGTGTATGTTGCAGACTCCTACTATATAGGAAGTGAGCTGCACCTCCATTAGCTCGTGACCCGTGGAAGCGCATGTAGCGCGAAACGGTGCCGTCGTCACCTCAGCACTGTCCCCCTCCCTGCACTAAGTGATGCGATACCTTCAATAAAGCAAGAAAAACCACACTGGTGAGTGCCGTCTTTTCTGTTCAAGATTTTATGCTACAGTTGCCTGTTGGACTGGCACCGCAGTGTCCTGGATCACGTACTCCATTTATTCCTGCATCCATAATTGGACCGCACCGGTGCCCCATTCCTCCTGTTGCTTCAATTTAGGTAAAGGACCGAATTCCGTTGGGGGAAAGATTACTGTACTGTCACTCCCGTCCGTACCGGTAAGGAACCGACTATACCTAACAGCAGCAAACCAGGGGACTGGCGAAAGGGCTCTTCAATGTGGTTAAAGAGATTTAAAGAGGTACCCAGACCCAGAAAGCTATTACAAATAGGAACCACCGACAGACTCTGCAAAGTTACCTCAAAATCTGTGGCTATGTCCCCGCCAAACCAGAGCGTACTGTGTACTTCATCATCTGCCCGGTTCCAGTAAAGAACTTCTTGAGCTGATCTGGTGTCGGTACTCCATTTCTCCGCCGCCCAGAGGGCTCCCACAGCATCTAAGAGGTGAGGACAACAACCCCCCTCATCTTCCCCGCTGCCTGAGGTAAAGCTCCACCTGTGGGGGGCTGTACTATTCTGAACTGCACCTCCATCACCTCTGCGGCCAGCCGCAGCGCTGGTATCCACGTTAACAGGTACCACAGGTGGCGTTACATTACCGTTTCCCCATTCATCATCATCATCCCCCACCTTCTCCGCCATTGAGGGTCCAGGGCACGGAACCGGGAACCAACTAGCCGTGATCCCCCCATCTAAGTGACCACCTGTCCCGGTATCCGAGTACCCCCCTACCCTGTCGACCAACTCATTTCGAGGATACCCATTTTCTCTAAGGGGTTCAACCTGGTTTGGAGCTCCTGGTGAGAGCTGTGCTTCGTGGACAAGGTCGAGGGCTGCTTAACAGACCTGTGAGCCACTGGTGTTGGCGGCTCATGGTTGGACTCGCCTGTACCGCGACTCAGAGCCGGTTCCCCGTTCGGGACTGGGAGTCCCCCAGACCGTGCAATCGGAAGGTCTGAAACTGGGTTTCCCCCTTTTTTTTTTTTTTTCTTTTTTTAACCATGCTATCATTCCTTTTGTTCCTTTGCCCACAGAGGGTGTGCTGAAAGTGTATATATATACATATCCTTACTGGAAAATCTGAAATAAGTCCTTCATTTATGGACCACAAATCTATGTTGAGCTCTTTCTATCTAAATTGCTACCTTTATATTGGTATACTGCCATATGTATGTAAAGGCTGCATTTTCTGTATATACTTTTCGCTACCTGGATGATTGTGCAATATTTATCTGGCTCATGAAAGCAGGAGAAGGGATACCTGCTAATATATTTGTATTAGAGGTTGCATGGGGCTATTTAAAGCCAGATTTTAAATGTTTTTAAATGTTTGTGGACTTTATATGTTGTTTGCTGTGTGTATAATAAACTTGATCTTTGCCTTTTGAAAAACAAACTGGAGGTTGTATCGCTTATTGACATATTGTTTTCTCCCCTTTATATGTCACTACAGTAATAACTAATCTCTGAAGTGCAGAAAACAGACTGTAATAACGGAAAGTAAATATAATAATATTACTTCTTACTGGTAGTAAAGAGAGGTCAAAACAATCCGGGGTCAGGTCCAGGAATTGGCGCAGTAACAGCTAGGGATATTTAGAAGCGAAGTCCTATTCAAGCTGAAGTTAGGAAACCAGAGGGACAAAACTGAATACAGAGGTGTAGACAGAAAGAGAAATCAGGTCACAAGCAGAGAGTCAAGTCCAGGTATAAGGTATCTAATCAGACAGGGTCTGGCACAGAGCACAGAGAGATCAATCCTACACATCCAAAGGCAAATGTTCAATTGACACAGAATAGGGCAGCAAGCTTGCTTAAGTAGAGTTCTAATCAAATGAGCTGAAATGCAGGTGAGTTGCAGCACAGAGCCAGCTTAGACTGACAATCTGACAGTGTGTAGATTGTGACACATACCAGCCATTCACAATATAGCCAATTGTCAGCTTACAGTGTTCTATAAATGAAAGACATGGAGAGAACACATTTGTGAACACTTGACAACTAGCTTTGGCTTCATTTGAGACATTGCTAGATTTCATTTGTCTGCAATCTGTGAGGACATCATTTAATGTACCCAATATTTTTGTACTAAACTCCCTGGGAATTGCAATGCACTTTTACATTTTCATTTTTTTTTTTACCTGTCTGCTACCTTACTACCAATCTTACATTCCACATTTATACTACTTGTACTTTGCTCCGGGTCTTTAATATTATTATTAAAAACTATAAGGGTAAGTTCACATTACCCGGCGGGTTGGTCGGCGGCGGCTGGGCGGGTCCCGCCAGGAAGCTCCGGCGCCGTCCACCGGCTTCCTGGCGGGTATGTGCGGGCGGTATCCGGCGGCTGCCCAGCGGGTTCTCGGCGGCGATTCTGCAGCGGCTGGAAGCAGCACATGATTCTGCTTGCAGCCGCTGCAGAACCGCCGGTTTTTAGAACATGGTCATTCTTTGCTAACCCGCTGGGTAACCTGCGGGTTAGCAACGGATGACGCTGGGTAACCGCCGGTGTGTGCACAGCCTTGGGCTGTTTACATTAGTTTTAATGTTAATCCAAACGCCGGTTTGGATTAACATAAATTAACATAAAACTAATGTAAACAAAATGGCGGTTTACACAGGTAAACCGCCGAAAACCCGGCCAGTGTGCACTTACCCTAAAACCTGTACATGTATACATTTCCTGCTGGCAGAAGAAATGCATTGCATGTGTTTAAGGTAACAGCACATAGAATCTCCCAACATGTCATGACAACTTTAAAGAGCTGTCAAAATCTGCAGCTGTTCACTGTCAATTGATAGGGCTCTGGTCATATTTCGAATAGTTGTTTATTGTCAGGTATCTGTTGATCTTTAGCAATCAGAAGAACGCAGTGTAGTGCACTGTATCTACTATGGAAGCCAAAGGGTCCCATCATAAGTCAAAATCGTTTACAAAACATAACATGTCCATCATACCCATCATTGTACTTGTACAAATCTATAATGCTAGCTGTAATAATGGTAAAAAGCCATGCGTGATAACATGCAGGCATTACCACTTGCAGACCTCTCTTCAGGAACAATACTACCACAATTTCATGCAATAAAAAAGAGCATGTGGACATTTTGTACATTCCATATCTTTCTTTCTACCAGTACAAACAGTATATTTTTTATGCACCCAATGAAAATAGGAGAACACTGCAGCCTTTTTAGACATCAAGCGTAGTGCAAATGAACTGGTATTTGTAAAATAAAAATATTTTAAAACTTCATACACACTTGAATTCTTAAGTTATGTAACATTTTGATTATTAAAAGTTAAATTTGTGGTGTGCGTATGCTTTAATGCTCATAACTTTTTTATTCTAGGTGATCCTATTGGCAGCATGTTTATTGCACCTGGAGTATCTCCTTGGAAAACAACTTTACCTGGGGTAACTAACGGAGCTAACAATCCTGGAATTAGAGTTTTTGAGTATAACCGGAAAAACCTTCAAGTCCTAGTAAGTAGTCTTCACAGAAGCACAAGGCACATATTAAAAAGCTTGTCTGGGATTCATTTATATTTGCCCATGGGTTTGTAGTGATGGAAAATCACACATGGCTATATTCACTCTTCCTGGGTCCAGTGTTGTGCCTTTGCCACTGCCCCAGTCTTCGTTGACAGAATGCTACATGGATGTCATGAGTGCAGCGACAACTGCAGCCAGTCACTGGGGTCATCGGTGATGCTGATACAGACAGCACAAGCCACTGAGCTTAGTAATTGGCTGCAGTCAACATATTTACTGGAGTCGTGACATCACTGCTACTACCTGTCAATAGAGAGCAGGGCAGCAGATGAAAGACAGCCATGGACCTGTAGAGGTTGAGTATAGCAATTTGTTATTTTCTACAATATGTCAGTAATCCTATGGTCAGGTAAAATTTAATTCTAAACAAACCTGTGGAGACACGGGGGTTAGTGGGTGCTCTCGTCCACTGGCCGCCTTTAGCAAGACAGCCTGGACCAGTGCTCATCCCCAAATTGAGCGCCCGAGCTCCTTAACCGTGGGCGGAACACTACTCAGACAACACAGGGTGATAGAACCACAATATTAAGGCTTTATTTGATCCCCAAACAGTTAACAGCATATAACACATAACCAGCAAAACACAACAATGTAACAGGCAACAGAGTCTCACCCTTCCGCTGGCTCACCAGGGATTAGAATATAGCACAGCAAACTCTGTAGCCAGGTGACTAGATCGTTCCAAACAGGGTTGCTTCCTTATGCAGTCTTTGTCATCCCAGCCAAATCCAATCATTCAATGCTGAAGTCCTTGTAGTCTTATAATCCAGGTTCTGATCCCATTGCCATTCGGACCCGAAGATCCTAGATTAGCTGCCTGTATCCAATCCAGTGCACCTCTAGCCGGGACCAAAATCCCTAGACTGAGGTCACTAGACAGCATCAAAATCACCCTGGTTAATCAACAAGTCTTCTTATATACCCTCAGTCCTCATTGCAGGATATTGGGGACTTCACGATTGATGGAATAAAACTGTCTTCTCATTGGCTGGATCTCAAGCCTAAAACATTTCTAGTAGTATTGCAGACCTGTCAAGGGAGAGCCACATACTGATTGACATAGCACATAGCAGGATACATTTAGTCTGCAATCCATGACATTAAACAATGGTGGCTGAGGCCATTAACAATCCACATAATAATACAATGGCGTTATAACAGGACTAAGTTCCTCTGACCTTCTAGAGGAGAGATAATTGCATTACATACGTCAACATCATCAATCATCTACAAGACTGTAGGAACAATGAGTTAGCCATCACAAGGTAAATAATTACATTACACACGTTAAAAACTGCTAGTCATCTACAAGACTTGTATTTACAATGAGTTGCTTATCACAAGGTAGATAATTACATTACCCACTTTAAATACTTGCAGGCTCCTAGAAATTATTGTGTAACCCATGAGTGGCATATTACAAGTTTGCAAACCAAAATACAATATTGTCTGGATAAAAAAAGAAATCCTCATAGGTTTTACATTAAAGGGGTCCATTTTGTCACAAATCCCTTTAAGCATTAATATTTATGTCAAGTGCTGTATAATAGAACATTCACACATTTACATATATCAGCTAAGACTGTGACTATGGAGAAATTTTGAGCACTTTGGTGAGAATTATTAAATACTAGATGGTGATCCGATTCTAACGCATCAGGTATTCTACAATATGTATGTACTTTATGTATGAAGAATTAAATATAATGCAATGCGAAGCTGGGTTTAAATCATGCTCCAATATCGCTGATTGGTCGTGGCCGGCAGGGCCACGACCAATCAGCGAAGCGGAGTTTCCGTTACAGAGAAACAGACAGAGATAATAAGACGATTATATAGTAGATTAATACAATTTCACGAAGCGTGTGCAATACTTTTTCCAGGTGTAATTTCTCTGGTTTGATTTATTTGCCTGTGAGGAATCAGGAGGCTGCAAGGATGGAGGAGGTTGTGAGGATGGAGGAGACTGTGAAGATGGGTGAGGCTGTGAGGATGAAGGAGGCTGTGTGAGGATGGAGGATGCTGTGAGGATGTAGGAGGCTATGAGGATGGGGGAGGATGTGAGGATGGGGGAGGCTGCTAGGATGGAGGAGCCTGCAAGAATGGGGGAGGCTGTGATGATGGGGGAAGATTTGAGGATGTGAGGAGGGTGCGAGGATGGGAGAGGCTGTGAGGGTGGAGGAGGCTGTGAGGATGCAGGAAGCTGTGAGGATGGAGGAGGCTGTGAGGATGGAGGAGGCTGTGGGGATGGGGGAGGCTGTGGGGATGGGGGAGGCTGTGAGGATGGAGGAGGCTGTGAGGATAGTGGAGGATGTGAGGATAGGGGAGGCTGCAAGGATGGAGGAGGATGGGGAGACTGTGAGGATGGGGGATGCTGAGAGGATGAGGGAGGCTGTGAGGAGGCTGTGACGATGGAGGAGGCTCTGAGGATGGATGAGGCTGTGAGGATGGAGAAGGATGTGAGGATGGGGGAGTGTTAGCAGAGCGTTAATCAGCGTGATGTCCACAGCGAGCAACAGAGAATGTTCATTTATTGAGAATTAACAACATCCAGCTTACAACATGAGAATAGGATCAATCTGGTTTCTGGAGAGGGAGAGAGAGATCTGCTGTGACTTTCAGCTCCACACTAGAATGTGCATGCAGGGAGCAGGGGGAGGGACATCCTGTCTCTGACTGAGGACCTTTTTTTTTTTTTTTACTTTGTTGACATCTGAACAATATGCATGCAGACATAAAATCACTTCATATTAAACAAACAATAGTTGTTGCAATACATACAGATCAATATGCATTATGCCAACACCCCCACTCAAGAACTACTTATTCTGTTAGTCCCATAGCGGTTCTCAATCCTTGGAACCTAGGTCGTGGCAATGGCTTGGTCAAAATGTCAGCTATCATCTTATCAGTCTCACAATAAACAAACTGAATTATGCCACGATCTATCAAATCACGTAGATGATGACATCTGACGTCGATGTGCTTAGTTCTAGCACTGATCTTCTCACTGCATGCAAGTTTAATGCATCCTTGGTTGTCCTCATATATCACCGTTGGCTGAGTTAACGGTTTACCAAGATCATCCATCAGTTGTCTAAGCCAAATGATCTCCTGACTTGCATAGGCTGCGGACACATACTCAACTTCTGTGGATGACAAAGCAACAGATACTTGTTTTCTGCTAGACCAGGAGATTGAACTTTCTCCAAGTTTAAATACGTATCCGCTTGTGGATTTACGATCATGCAAATCACCAGCCCAATCTGCGTCAGCATAGCCGGTGAGTTTTAGATTTCCTGCTGCAGATAATTTTAAATTTACCCCTTGTGTCGCTTTTAAATATCGGAGAACTCTTTTAACGGCGTTACAGTCCTTTTGGCGCGGTTTCTCCACATATCTGCACAATATTCCAACTGCTGTTGTAATATCTGGTCGAGTCATAGTCGATATGTATAGAAGTGCCCCCATTGCCTGTCGATATTTCTCATTGTTAGGCAACAGGTCATCTTCTTCCAGTTTCAGGTAGGATGATTCCATTGGCGTCGATATACCTTTGGCTTCTGTCATTCCATGACTGTGGCTCTGACTCAGGTAGTGTCTTGACAATGTAGGATAGACGTTTAGCTGGTATCCCTTTGTCTGATTTCAGGTTCACTTAGGCTTTTTTGTTGTTTCTTCAGTGGTTGAAGAATCTAGCCAGACTTCTACATTCTCCCTTTTGTTGTCTTATGATTGTTGTTGTTGCTTCATCTGGACAACTGGCATAATATCCACAAAACTTGGGTGACACAAAATTTTCATCTTTGCTTATTGTGACCTTGTTTGTCTCTGGGTGTAGAATTCTATAACCTTTCTGGGTTTCACTGTAACCTACCAGAATGCCTTCCTTAGCGTGAGATTCCCACTTAGTTCGTTTTACTTTGGGAATTTGTGCAAATGCTTTGCTTCCGAAAATCCTTATGTGCTGCAGTTTTGGCTTTGCATTATTCCATTGCTCAAATGGAGTTTTCTCTGTCGCTTTACCTGGTAGTCTGTTCTGAAGATAGCAAGCTGTCATAATAGCTTCGCCCCAATATTCTGTAGGTAGATTTGCATCAAATAACATACTCCTTCCGCTTTCACAGAGTGTTCGGTTCCTTCTTTCTGCTACACCAGTTTGCTCAGGGTTGTATGGTACAGTAGTTTGAAATATGATTCCATTTCTCTTTAAAATGCTCTGTGTCTCATTACTTGTATATTCAGTCCCATTATCTGCACGTAGAATTTTTGGCATTCTCCCAAACTTGTTATATACATCGGCTAGATATATTTCAAGTTTCTCTGGAACTTCATTTTTGCTGTGAAGTAGATAGACCACTGTGTATCTTGAATTGTCATCAATAAATGTAAGAAAATATCTCTTCTTTCCAGGGTCTGAATATGCATTGGGCCACATATGTCTGTGTGTATTAAATCTAGTGGCTGTTCTGTTCTTGTAGTACTTTTCTTAGGAAAGGCCTTTCTGGACATTTTCCCTTTGATACAGCTGGTACACCTCATTGTCTGGTTACATGGATCAATTGTAATATCGTCAGCTAAGTGTTCTTGAAATAACTTTCTTATTGCTTCTGGGTCCCTATGTGCAAGCCGTCTGTGCCATACATGAATACAGTTCTTGTGCATTTCTTTCTTAGCTGTGCATACACACTCTTTACATTTCAACTGATACAGTTCATCTTTGATTTCTCCTTTTGCTAGTGTGTGACCCTCCTTTGAGTAGTGATGGGCGAATCCTAAATTACTCGGAATCGCTTGACTCTAGCGAGTCCGAGCCCAGGACTCGCTACTCGTTGCGAGTCTAGCGAGTCCAATGTTAATGAATGGGGAAGCGAGTAATAGCGAGTAGTGTGAGATTTACAAATCGCAGATGTGTCTCGGAAGCTTCAGCCTGAAGCAATCCTAGTTTTGTCATTTATTTGCATTGGACTCGTTTACTTTGTAAGTAATAGCTGGGAAACTCGCACAGATAAGAGAAGAGTCCTGTCTGCTCTGTGCAGCTCCAGGGTCCTAGAGCCCGCCTGCTGCCTGATGTAGCAGTGCTGAGATTGTTCTCAGTCTGCTCATTCCCTGTGTACAGACATGAATGTCTGTGCACAGAGATGATGTAGCAGTGCTGAGATTGTTCTCAGTCTGCTCATTCCCTGTGCATAGACATCTATATCTATACACAGGGGATGTAGCAGAGAGGACATCGCGTTTTGGACTGCGTCGGACGGAAGAGGATTTTTTTAATTAAAGATGGAGTCCCTAATGGCTTTTTTTTTTATTTCTAATAAAAAAATTTCTCTGTGTTGTGTTTTTTTTAAAACAATTTAATAGAAATTCATGGCGGTCATGTCTAATATTGGCGTGACCGCCATAAATTTCGGGCTTAGGGCCAGCTGATAATACAAAGCTGGCCCTAACCTCTATTACCCAGCGTGCCACCGCTACCAGGGCCGCTGGAAGAGCGGGGTTCAGCGCCAGAGGATGGCGCTTCAATGAACGCGCCATCTTCTGGGGCGGCTGCGGGCTGCAATTTGCAGCGGGGGGTGCCCAGAAAGCTTGGGCATCCCTGCGCTGCGGATTCCAGCCCCCAGCTGCTTAGCTGTACCTGGCTAGACATAGAAATTGCGCGGAGCCCCACGCATTTTTTTTTTTATTATTTAATGAATTTCAGAGTCAGAGGCTCAGAGTCAGAGTCTCGGAGTCGGAGTCTCCTCAGAGTCGGAGTCTCAGAGTCAGAGTCTCAGAGTCGGAGTCGCCTCGGAGTCGGAGTCGCCTCGGAGTCGGAGTCGCCTCGGAGTCGGAGTCGTCTCGGAGTCGAGTCGGAGTCGTCTCGGCGTCGAGTCGGAGTCGGCCCTGGTGGCGGTGGCACGCTGGGTAATAAAGGGGTTAATACCAGCTTTGTTATACAAGCTGGTATTAAGCCCGAGATTCTTAATGTCAGGCCACGTTTGACCCAGCCACTAAGAATCTCCAATAAAGGGTTAAAAAAACACAACACAGAGAAAATTTTTTATTTGAAATAAAAAAAAAAGCCATTAGGGACTCCATCTTTAATTAAAAAATATCCTCTTCCGTCCGACGCAGTCCAAAACGCGATGTCCTCTCTGCTACATCCCCTGTGCATAAATATAGATGTCTATGCACAGGGAATGAGCAGACTGAGAACAATCTCAGCACTGCTACATCAGGCAGCAGGCGGGCTCTAGGACCCTGGAGCTGCACAGAGAAGACAGCTGGACTCGGCTCGCAAAGAAACAGCAGTTACTTTGCGAGTTTCCCTGCTATCACTGGCACAGTAGCCAGTGATTACTCGCACGAGTCTAATGCAAACAATGGCAATCCTAGTTTTATCAGCGTTTCTGACAAAACTAGGATTGATATTGATTTGCATTGGACTCGTGCAAGTAATCACTGGGAAACTCGCAGAGTACCGAGTCCTGCGAGTCCCTTACTACTCGCCGAGTAACGAGTCCTAGCGAGTAGATTCGCCCATCCCTACCTTTGAGATGATGCAGCTATCGTACTTAAACGTAACTTCATTCCCTTGTTTTGTAAGCTTTTTCACGGATAATAGATTACTTTCAAGACTAGGCACATATAGCACATCCTTTACATGAATCCTTCTGCTTTGCGTTGCAGAGATGTTACAATCAATATAACCATCTCCTATTCCTTCTGAGTTCACACACTGACCATTCGCCATTATCACTTTCTCTGACTTGCTTTGGTTAAGCTTAGTAAAGAAGTCTCTGTCATTGGTCATGTGACTGGTTGCACCAGAATCTATACACCACGCATGCTTTGATTTAAATGCATTGACTAATGTGAATTCAGCCTCAGTATTTACAGAATCATTATTTTTAAATATAGCACTCTTAACTCTTTGTTTACTGTTTTGCTTCTTCACCTGATTCATTTAGCTTTTAAATGACCTGGCTTCTTGCATACAAAACATTCACATGTTTCTTTAGGGTGGTTTCTGCTGGTGGGCACGTCCTGTGTTTGTAAAGCAGTTTCCTTGTTGCATACTTTGCTGCTCACACTTTCTGCCTTTCTCTTATATTCATCTACAAGCTTTCCTCTTACGTACTCCAATGTACGCTCATCATCTGGGCGTGGATCTAGTGCAGTTACAAGCGTGTCATAGCTTTCTGGGAGACCACTAAGTAGTAGTGCTGCTACATGGAAGTCCTTCATATCTTCCCCAATGCCCCGCAGGCGCTCTACAGTCTCTAGAGTGCATCTAATGTAGTCCTGCATGTCCTGGTCACTGTGTAGCTTAGACCAGGGGTCTCAAACACGCGGCCCGAGGGCCGCATGCGGCCCCTCGGGCTTCCCTATGCGGCCCGCGGCACCTTGGACAACTTAATGATGCATTGCCCCAGTGCAGGGTGCCGCTGCAGTCCCGCTGTGTGAGGACTTCTGTCCATGGCACTAACAAGCTCTGCCACTCAGCAAGATCAATGAGAGGCCCGCAGCTGACGGTGGCTTATGGCGTCACCTGTGGGCCTCTGGATGGCAGATTGCATTGATCTTCCTGAGCAACAGAACTAGTCTGAGCGGTGGCTGGTGGAAGTCATAGCACAGCGGAGGCCGAGAGTCAGCACAGCGGGGACCGCGGCGGCCCCCTGCACTGGAGCGATGCATCATTAAAGTGAGAAAAGTGTGAGTGGGTGTGTGTGTGAGGGTGAGTGGGTGTATGTGAGTGAGGATGTGTGTATAAGAAAGTGTGTGTGAGTTTCAGTGTGTGTATGAGAGTGTGTATGAGGATGTGTGAGTGTGTGGGTTTGTGTGTGAGGGTGTGAGTGTGAATAAGTGTGCATGTGAGTGTGTAAAAAAAAAAAAAAAAATCACTATAGAAGTAGATCAGGATGGGGGACATACCTAGAAAAGGGGTTCAGAATCTGGGACATCACTACAAAAGGGAACTGGGATGCGGGACATCACTACAAAAGGGACCAGGACGGGGGACATCACTACTAAGGGTGATCAGGATGGGGGATATCACTAGAAAAGGAGATCAGGATGAGGGAGATCATTACTAAAGGGGATCAGGATGGGGAACATCACCACAAAAGGGAACTGGGATGGGGACATCACTAGAAAAGGGGATCAGGATGGGGAACATCACTATAAAAAGGGATCAGGATGGGGGGCATCACTAGAAAAAGGGATCAGGATGGGGGACATCAGTAGAAAAGAACATTACTACAGGATGGGGACATTACTACAAGAAGGGGATCAGGATTTGTACTTTACTACATTGAGCTAAATATCCTGGTATTACTAAAAATATCACTTAGTCCTACAAGGAATGCGGCCCCGTTATAAATGTTTTTCTATGTGCGGCCCACCAACTCAGCCGAGTTTGAGACCCCTGGCTTAGACTGATATAGCTTTCTCATTAGATAGAGTTTGTTACTTAAATGTATCCTCTCATGTACTTTCTGCAGCTGCTCCCACATTTCCTTTGCAGATTCACACTTACACACATGCACAATCTGATCATCCTCTATGCTGAGTGATATGGTGCTCTGTGCTTTCTGATCCATTTCTAGCCAGTCCTGTGGTATTGGGTCAGGCTTGCGCTCCTGAGTGTATTTCCACGTACCATCTCTTATCAGCAGCATCTTCACCTTGAATTTCCAGGATTGGTAGTTGAGGTTATTCAGGCTTGGCACTGCAAACTTTGCTGAGCTGCTGGTAGTGGCCATCTTTACTTCTTCTCAGTCTGCTGTTGTCTTTCAATCCCTGTGCTCTGGAGGTCTAGGACTTCTGTGACTCCTGGGCCCATAACCTGTTAGCAGCGCGTTAATCAGCGTGATGTCCACAGCGAGCAACAGAGAATGTTCATTTATTGAGAATTAACAACATCCAGCTTACAACATGAGAATAGGATAAATCTGGTTTCTGGAGAGGGAGAGAGATCTGCTGTGACTTTCAGCTCCACACTAGAATGTGCATGCAGGGAGCAGGGGGAGGGGCATCCTGTCTCTGACTGAGGACCTTTTTTTTTTTTTTTAACTTTGTTGACATCTGAACAATATGCATGCAGACATAAAATCACATCATATTAAACAAACAATAGTTGTTGCAATACATACAGATCAATATGCATTATGCCAACAGGGAGGCTGCAAGGATGGAGGAGGATGGGGGAGGCTGTGAGGATGGGGGAGGCTGTGAGGATGGGTGAGGCTGTGAGGAGGCTGTGAGGATGGAGGAGGATGTGAGGATGGGGAGGCTGTAAGGATGGAGGAGCCTGCAAGGATGGGGAAGATTTGAGGATATGGGGAGGCTGTGAGGATGGGGAGGCTGTGAGGATGGAGCAGGTGGTGAGGATGGAGTTGGCGGTGAGGATGGGGGTGGCGGTGAGGACGGAGGAGGCGGTGAGGACGGAGAAGGCTGTGAGGATGGGGAGGCTGTGAGGATGGGGAGGCTATGAGGATGGGGGAAGCTGCTAGGATGGAGGATCCTGCAAGAATGGGGGAGGCTGTAAGGATGGGGGAAGATTTGAGGATGTGAGGAGGCTGCGAGGATGGGAGAGGCTGTGAGAGTGGAGGAGGCTGTGAGGATCCAGGAGGCTGTGAGGGTGGAGGAGGCTGTGAGGATGCAGGAGGCTGTGAGGATGCAGGAAGCTGTGAGGATGCAGGAGGCTGTGAGGATGCAGGAGGCTGTGAGGATGCAGGAGGCTGTGAGGATGCAGGAGGCTGTGAGGATGGAGGAGGCTGTGAGGATGGAGGAGGCTGTGAGGATGGAGGAGGCTGTGGGGATGGGGGAGGCTGTGGGGATGGGGGAGGCTGTGAGGATGGGGGAGGCTGTGAGGATAGTGGAGGATAGAGAAGGCTGTGAGGATGGGAGGCTGTGAGGATGGGGAGGCTATGAGGATGGGGGAGGATGTGAGTATGGGGGAGGCTGCTAGGATGGAAGAGCTTTCAAGAATGGGGGAGGCTGCGAGGATGGGGGAAGATTTGAGGATGTGAGGAGGCTGCGAGGATGGGAGAGGCTGTTAGAGTGGAGGAGGCTGTGAGGATGGAGGAGGCTATGGGGATGGAGGAGGCTGTGAGGATGGAGGAGGCTGTGGGGATGGAGGAGGCTGTGAGGATGGAGGAGGCTGTGAGGATGGTGGAGGATGTGAGGATAGGGGAGGCTGCAAGGATGGAGGAGGATGGGGAGGCTGAGAGGATGAGTGGAGGAGGCTGTGAGGATGGAGGAGGATGGGGGAGGCTGTGAGGAGGCTGTGGGGATGGAGGAGGCTGTGGGGCTTGAGGAGGCTGTGAAGATGGAGGAGGCTGTGAGGATGGAGGAGGATGGGGAGGCTGTGAGGATGGGGGAGGCTGAGAGGATGAGGGAGGCTATGAGGAAGCTGTGAGGATGTAGGAGGCTGTGAGGATGGAGGAGGATGTGAGGATGGGGGAGGCTGTGAGGATGGGGAAGGCTGTGAGGATGGGGGAGGCTGAGAGGATGAGGGAGGCTGTGAGGATGTAGGAGGCTATGAGGATGGGGGAGGATGTGAGGATGGAGGAGGCTGCTAGGATGGAGGAGCCTGCAAGAATGGGGAGGCTGCTAGGATGGGGGAAGATTTGAGGATGTGGAGGAGGCTGCGAGGATGGGAGAGGCTGTGAGGGTGGAGGAGGCTGTGAAGATGCAGGAGGCTGTGAGGATGCAGGAGGCTGTGAGGATGGAGGAGGCTGTGAGGATGGAGGATGCTGTGAGGATGGTGGAGGATGTGAGGATAGGGGAGGCTGCAAGGATGGAGGAGGAGTGGGGAGACTGTGAGGATGGGGGATGCTGAGAGGATGAGGGAGGCTGTGGGGATGGAGGAGGCTGTGGGGATGGAGGAGGCTGTGAGGATGGAGGTGGCGGTGAGGATGGAGGTGCGGTGAGGATGGAGGAGGCGGTGAGGATGGAGAAGGCTGTGAGGATGGAGAAGGCTGTGAGGATGGAGAAGGCTGTGAGGATGGGGGAGGCTATGAGGATGGGGGAGGATGTGAGGATGGGGAGGCTGCTAGGATGGAGAAGCCTGCAAGAAAGGGGGAGACTGCGAGGATGGGGGAAGATTTGAGGATGTGAGAAGGCTGTGAGGATGGAGAAGGCTGTGAGAGTGGAGGAGGCTGTGAGGATGGAGGAGGCTATGGGGATGCAGTCGGCTGTGAGGGTGGAGGAGGCTGTGAGGATGCAGGAGGCTGTGAGGATGCAGGAAGCTGTGAGGATGGAGGAGGCTGTGGGGATGGAGGAGGCTGTGAGGATGGAGGAGGCTGTGAGGATGGAGGAGGCTGTGAGGATGGAGGAGGCTGCAAGGATGGGGGAGGCTGTGAGGATGGGGAGGCTGAGAAGATGAGGGAGGCTGTGAGGAGGCTGCGGGATGGAGGAGGCTGTGGGGATGGAGGAGGCTGTGAGGATGGAGGAGGATGGGGAGGCTGTGAGGATAGGGGAGGCTGAGAGGATGAGGGAGGCTGTGAGGAAGCTGTGAGGATGGAGGAGGCTGTGAGGATGGAGGAGGATGTGAGGATGGGGGAGGCTGTGGGGATGGAGGAGGCTGTGGGGATGGAGGTGGCGGTGAGGATGGAGGTGGCGGTGAGGATGGAGGAGGCGGTGAGGATGGAGAAGGCTGTGAGGATGGAGAAGCCTGTGAGGATGGGGAGGCTATGAGGATGGGGAGGCTATGAGGATGGGGGAGGATGTGTGGATGAGGGAGGCTGCTAGGATGGAGAAGCCTGCAAGAATGGGGGAGGCCGCGAGGATGAGGGAAGATTTGAGGATGTGAGAAGGCAGCAGGGATGGGGAGAACTGTGAGGATGGGGAGGCTGTGAGATTAGAGCAGGCGGTGAGGATGGAGAAGGCTGTGAGGATGAAGAAGGCTGTGAGGATGGGGAGGCTGTGAGGATGGGGAGGCTATGAGGATGGGGAGGCTGTAAGGATGGGGGAGAATGTGAGGATGGGGGAGGCTGCTAGGATGGAGGAGCCTGCAAGAATGGGGGAGGCTGCGAGGATGGGGGAAGATTTGAGGATGGAGGAGGCTGTGAGGATGGAGAAGGCTGTGAGGCTGGGATGCTGCTCCCCCACTCCCCTTCAAGCTCCATTGCGTCGTGTGCCTCTGCTGCCTGTCGTCGGTGTGTGGGGCGGAGGTGCACACCGGAGAGCAGGTAGAGGCGGGCGGGGCGAGTCAGAGGCTGGCGCTGGGCGGCATGGAGCTCGGCGGCAGAGGCTTCCCCTCTCTCTGCGCTGGCCTCCACAGCGCCGCCATTCCATTGCGTCATGTGCCTCTGCTAGCTGTCGTCAGTGTGTGGCCGCCAATGTGGTCATTCTGTCTTTCTTTCTGTAAGGGACATCCCGCTTCGCTGATTGGTCGCGACCGGCCGCCAGCGACTAATCAGCGATGCGGGATTTCCGTTACAGAAAGAAAGATGCGATAAGGCATTTATATAGTAGATCTTACATGTTGGAAAATCTGGCCCTTTATCAATTTGGTCTACAGAATGCTTTATGCTGCACAAAGCAGGACAAATATTAATTGAAAAAATGGGAGTTATCGATATGTACCTTCATTTAGGCTGAATGTGCATGTTATTTGCATAGTATGTTCAGGGGTGAACTGAACCTCCCCGCTGCCTGAGGAGGAAAGTGTGCGGGGGGGATTTGCTAGCAGTCTGGCGGTGGGATTGAATAGCGGGGGGGGGGCCTGGCATCAGGCAGCGGGATTGAAGAATGGGGGGGAGGGCTGGTTGGTGGGGTGCTAGCAGTCCGGTGTGTGCAAGCGGCGGCCAGCAGGCAGGTAGGAGACCACCGCTATTTGCCGCTCCCCTGCCTCCTTGCTGCCTGAGCAGAACGGCTCAACTTGACCAATGGATGCTGCGGCCCTGAGGCTGTTTCTTACTATATTAATGCATTAGTATTTTATTAGCATAGTTGATCAACACAGAACAACTAATACGGTACATTAGAGAAATTGCAGAAGCCTTGCGACGTTCCTTTATGAAGCAATATCTGTGCACAGAGTGTGCTGAAGAAAGGGCAGGGAGAGGTTTGGTGACAAATTAATAATGTCTTCTCTAGTTAATAATGTTTCTAAGATAATAATAGGTCCTCTTTAACTGGAAAGGCAATTAAGACATGTGCCAGTACTAAGCAGCAATTATCATGACCAAGTTGTTGAAATGACATTTATATGTCCTGAAATTTTTCTTACAGGATGTGGTCACTTACTATTTGAACCTCACATTCGCAAATTTAGAGTCTCCTAGATGGGAAAAGGAATATCGACTAACTGAAGCATTTCTGGTGCCAGATGGATCTCCTCAGTCTATGCACAAATTATTGGATAAAATATCTACAAACCAGTGCTTTTTACAGAAATACTATGAATATAACTCGGTCAGCTATGATTTGGAAACCTGTGGGGAGTCTTGTAAAATTGACCATGTATGTGCTATTCGCGAAGTAGACTTTACAAATTATGATAAATGTGTAAAGAATGGAAGCTCCTCTTTAAAGTCCTTTTTTCAGATAGTTGTAGTAATGTGGATGATGCTCAGCTGTCAGTTTATGAAGTAACCCAAGAGGGATCAAACACAGCAGATGCTCCAGATGCAATTCAAAGGGTGAAATGATTACACCATCTCCACAGTGATATTATCGCTTATTATTGAGGTGTTTGTGCTGCAGGGGGTCTCTAAGAAAATGGCCCCTGGGATTACCGTAAATCCTTTTCGTTAAAATTACTAAATATGCTGAATAAAAAATACAATTTAACCAATGAACTGATAATGCACAAATATGTAATGTCCATGTCTATCTATAATTGTGACTGGGATAACAATCTGGTCACATTTTATAACTAATAAATGCAGAAATCAAGGTAATTACAAAGTTTACTCACTTTTTCTTGCAATTAAGGGCATAATTATGATAGATGCAGGGGTTTGCAATAGCACACAGGCCATGGAGCCTAGAGGGCTTAAAGAGTCATTTTGGCTCATATGAAAAGACCATTACTATTAATGATCTGCAATAGGTAGAGGCCCTGTTGGAGGTTTTTGCATTGGGGCTCATGAGCTTCGTGCAACGATGAATCCTTTTTTGGGGGGTAGGGAAAGGAGACTAACAATTTCATAAATGCGGAAACAAGCATTCTATGACTCCATTGATGGAAAATCTACAAATAATAATAATCTTTATTTATATAGCACCAACATATTCCGCAGTGCTTCACAATTCAGAGGTTCATATTCAAACAATCATAAGTAACAGTTATCAGAAAATACAATAATTAAAGCAAAATAATGACAGCCCTGCTCATAAGAGTTTACAATCTAACAATGAGGTGGGGATGACACAAAGTACAAGTGCTTATTTAAAATGATGGTATAGTCAACTTGAGCAAATGGGGAATAGATAAGAGCAGTGTAAGTGGGCCACTAACCATTATTTGTAATGCATTTGAGACTGGAGGAGCGGATAGGCTATGTCTAAATAACTTTGACTAGGGATCATGATAGGCTGCCCTAAAAAGATGTGTTTTTAGGGAGCGCCTGAAACTTTTTAAATTGTGGTTATTCCTAATTTCCTGGGGTAGAGCATTCCAGAGAATTGGTGCAAGTTGGAAGAAGTTTTGGAGCCGGGAGTGAGAGGTTTGGATTAATGCAGAAGTGAGTCTAAAGTCACTTCCAGAGCGAAGAGAACAGGTGGGGTAATAGACGAGAGGTTGGTACAGAGGTAGGGAGGTGCTGCACTGTGAAGAACTTTGTAGGTGAGAACAAGCAGTTTGAATTGGATCCTATAGTGTATAGGCAGCCAGTGCAATGATTGGCATAGAGCGGAAGCATCTGAGTAACGGTTAGCTAGATAGGTGATCCTGGCTTCTGCATTAAGGATGGACTGAAGAGGGGAAAGCCTACTGAGGTGGAGGCCAATTAATAGAGAATTACAATAGTCAAGGCGGGAGTGAATTAGGGACACAGTGAGGGTTTTTGTTGTTTCCATGGTGAGAAAGGGGCAGATGCTAGAGATGTTCTTCAGGTGCAGACAACAAGAGCCGGCGAGAGATTGTATATAGGAGGTGAAGGAGAAATCAGTGTCAAACATACCACCCAGACAGTGAGCCTGCTGCCTAGGAAGTATTGTGGTGCCGCACACTGAGAGAGATGTCCGATTTAGTAAGGCTAGTGGAGGGTGGGAGCAGAGGAGTTCAATTTTGAAAAGGTTGAGTTTTAGATAGAGAGCGGACATGATATTGGAAACTGCGGTTATACAGTCATTGGTGTTCTTTATTAGAGAGGGAGAAAGGTCAGGGGAAGAAGTGTATAGTTGTGTGTCATCAGCATAAAGATGGTACTGAAAACCAAATCTGCTGATGCTCTGTCCAATCGGGGCTGTGTAGAGAGAGAAGTCCAAGAACCAATCTCTGAGAGACTCCAGTGGTGAGAGGAAGAAGAGAAGTGGAGCCAGCAAATGATAAACTTAAAGAACAGTCAGAGAGATCAGAAGAGAACCAGGAGAGAGCGGTGTCCTTTATGTCGATGGAGTGCAGCATAGCGAGTAGGATATGGTAGTCAACAGTGTCAAAAGCTGCAGAGAGATCAAGAAGAATAAGCAGAGAGTGTTCACCATTATGTTTTGCTGTCAGAAGGTCATTGGTCACTTTGATGAGGGCAGTTTCTGTAGAGTGAAAGGGGAGGAAACCGGGGAGGAAACCAGACTGGAACAGATCTAGAAGAGAGTGGAGAGGTAACAGGTAAGGCGGGAGTAGACCAGGTGCTCCAAGAGTTTAGAGATGAAGGGAAGATTGGAGACTGGTCTGTAGTTATTTGTGCAGGATGGGTCAAGAGAAGTTTTCTTTAATAATGGAGTAATGGTAGAGTGTTTGAAGGAGGAGAGCAAGATGCCAGAAGAAAGAGAAGGATTGAACATTTTGGTTAGGTGAGTGGTGACTAGTGGAGAGAGAGACTGGAGTAGGTGTGAGAGAATGGTGTCAGTGGTGCATGTAGTGGGATGAGAGGAAGAGCGGAGCCTAGAGACTTATTCTTCTTTGACTGGGTCAACTGTCGAGAGTGAGACAAAAGAGATGGGGGGTGGAATGGGGGTAGCATCACTTGCGGGCTGAGAGCTGATTTCCTGAGGGATGTTTTCTATTTTCTCTCTGAAGTAAGAAGCCAGATCATCAGTACAGAGGTCAGTGATAGGGGCCTGCACTTTAGGATTGAGGAGGGAGTGAAAGGTCAAAGAGTTTCTTTGGGTTGTTGGATGGTGGTGAATCAGGGTGGTGAAGTAGGTCTGTTTCGCGAGTTGAAGTGCAGAGTTGTACGTTCTCAGCATAAATTTATAGTGAATGAACTTTTCTGGTGTGAGGGTTTTCCTCCATAGATGTTCAGCACTTGTAGAGCATCACTGGAGGAATCGAGTTTGTGATGTGAGCCAGGGCTGTTTTACTCTATGTTTGGAAGTTCTGAGGGTGAGGGGTGCTACTTGGTCCAGGCTGCTTCTGAGAGTGTCATTATAGTGATTCACTGCAAGATCAAGACAGGAGAAGGAGGAGATTGGGACAGTGATGAGAGTAGAGAGTCTGTGAGTGTATGAGGGTTAATGGCCTGTAGATTTCTGATTGTGTGTTAAGTAGGGGTGCGCTGGGGTGGGTGAGGATTTGTGAGCATGAAGGAGAGAATGTTGTGGTCAGAGAGAGGAAGAAGTGAGTTATCTAAGGAGGAGGTTGAACTGAGCCAGACAACGACCAGGTCAAGGGTGTTAAAATCTTTGCGTGTCTCAGAGGTTGAGAGCTGTGAGAGGCCAAGAGAAGTGGTTAGAAATAGGAGCTGGGATGCAGATGTGGAGATGGGGCTGTTTATGGGAATGTTAAAGTCTCCCAGAATAAGGGTTGTTAATTCTGAGGACAGGAAGTGCGGCAGCCATGCAGAAAAATGATTGAGGAACTGGGTTGACCCTGGGGGGGGAAGTATACCACCGTTACGCTGAGGGGGAAGAGGATACAAGAGCCTGATGGTGTGGACCTCAAAAGAATGGAATGAGAGTGAAGGAACTGGAAGGATAACTTGGAAAGTGCAGTGAGTGGAAAGGAGTAAGCCAACTCCACCACCATGTCTGTTACCAGGAATGGGACAAATGTAAGCTGCCATAAGAAATAGCAGCTGTGGAAACCATGTCTGAATTCAGGTTTCAGTGAGGGCCAGCAGATTAAGGGCCCTTTCACATCAGCGTTTTTTGAAATTTGCGGCAGATGCGGTGAAAAAAACGCATCTGCCGCAATTACCGCATACCGGCTGCACTTGCGGCGCGGTTGCGGTAAACGCCATGCAAAATATAGGCGTACTTGCAGCAGGTGCGGCAAGTGCGGTTTTGCACTTGCGGCAGGTGCGGCCGCGAAAAAAAACCGCGGTCAGCCACGTTTTTTTTTGCGGCCGCACCTGCCGCAAGTGCAAAACCGCACTTGCCGCACCTGCCGCAAGTACACCTATACTTTGCATGGCGTTTACCGCAACCGCGCCGCAAGTGCAGCCGGTATGCGGTAATTGCGGCAGATGCGTTTTTTTCACCGCATCTGCCGCAAATTTCAAAAAAACGCTGATGTGAAAGGGCCCTAAGAGAGTTAATGAGAAAGTAGTTGTGGATAAAGGGAAGCTTGTTGCATACAGACCGTGGATTCCAGGGAGCGCAGTTAAAAGAGGGAGATGAAGGTGTGAAAGTAATGTTGATAAGGTTAGTAGGGTTTCTATCTGAGGTGGAGGAGGGGTTGAAGTTGGCAGAGGGTGAACCAGAATTTGGAAAGATATCACCTGACAGGAGCAGCAGTAAAAAGAGAAAAAGCAAATAGTTTTTGGAATTGTGACATTGCCTATGATGCAATACTCTAGAATATGATGGATTTAGATTATTCAGTACGGTGCAGAGAGTATGGGAGCTGTACATAGTAGAGGGAAGGAGAGAGGGGCTTATGTGGATTAGGGGTGATGGAGGGGGTATGGGTCGGTGAAAGTGAATGGCAAAGGTACTTAAAAAGATAGACATTGAAATAAAGGACATTGTTAAAAGTGAGAGTAAAAGAGAGTGGGTTACCTGCTCCTACAGTAGGACAAATCCTACACTATCTATTTTCCCAAGGAGCTGTGGTCACTATCCAGAAAACAGAAAAAGATAGATGATAAATGTTGAAATGCCAGCATTGGAACCACCTCAAATTAAATAAATAATTTAAAAAAAAAAGAATTTTGATCTCTTGTTACTCCTCACTGAAATTGGAAATCAGTAGATTAACACACTAATCTTGCTGCTTTGTCTGTAGCAGCAGTCATGTGTGAACAATGCAGAACCATTCAATTTCAATCACTGTGAGGAGTAATGAAAGAATAGGGCCCCCCTTCTTTTTATTGGTGCTTCTGCAAAGCCTGCATAGGGTTTAATTTTCAAAGAAGCAGAACAGAAAGTTTTATGTCCAGGTCTTTATAGAAGAATTCTCATTTTTTAATGTTATGGCATTGAGGACTGAAACCTTTTTGCTTGTTTCACCATTTTCCGAGGCCCGTAAAGCTTTCAATTTTCAAGGTATGGGTCTGTGTGAGAGCTTATTTTTTGCACTCTGAGCAGACATTTTTACTGCTACCATTTTGGGACAGATAAATAGTTTTGATTGACTCTTACTGAATTATATTGCAATGTTTAAAAAAAAAAAAAAAAAAAAAAAATGTAATTCTTGCGTTTCAATTTTTTAATTAACCCCTTTACGACTAATGACGAGTATACTCGTCATGAAAAGATGTCAGTTCCCGCATCATGACGAGTATACTCGTCATGGCTTTGAACTGTCACTGCTTCTAAACGAACAGTGACAGTTCAATTCTAAAAGCTGTCAGTGACAGCTGAGGGTCAGGGGCAGAGGTGTGGGGACCCTTTTTAGGGGTCCCCACACTCAGAGCGATGTGATCGGTCAGTCAATCTGACCGACCGATCACATCAAGATCGCGCAGGAAAGTGCTGAATGTCAGCACTTCCCTGCATGATCTCTGCAGGAGCCGGGCTGTCAGCTGTGCCCGGCTCCTGCAATCATCCCCTGCCTGTGCCCGCTCTCCTCCCTCCCGGTCTGTGTCCGTATCCCCCCCTCATCAACCCTGTCCCCTGCTGTGTCCGCCCTCCTGAATCCTCATCCCCCCTGTCCCCTACTGTGTAAGCCCTCCCCCCCCTCATCCCCCCTGTTTTCGGCCCCCCGCCACAGTACTGGTGACCGGCGGGGGCCCTCCACTCCAGCAGCTGGAGTTAGTAGCGGGGGGGGCGGGTGCTGAGGCTCCACAGCAACGCCGCCCTCCAGCTTGCACCGCCGCTTACCTGCAGCCGGTGCCGAGCACATGCAGGAGGACGGTGTGCGGTGTTGGCACCTCCCCCTTCTCCACTGCCGCTCCCCCAGCCCTGATGGTGCGGCCCTGGGTAAGATCCCCTGATCCCCCATCCCCCAGCAGGGGGATCCCTGAACCCCCATCCCCCTGCAGGGGGATCCCTGATCCCCCATCCCCCTGGAGGGGGACCCCTGATCACCATCCCCCTGCAGGGGGATCCCTGATCCCCCATCCCCCTGCAAGGGGATCCCTGATCCCCCATCCCCCTGCAGGGGGATCCCTGATCCCCCATCCCCCTGAAGGGGGATCCCTGATCCCCCATCCCCCTGCAGAGGGATCCCTGATCCCCCATCCCCCTGCAGGGGGGCCCTGATCCCCCATCCCCCTGCAGGGGGATCCCTGATCCCCCATCCCCCTGCATGGGGATCGAACTGCAGAAAGAGATCTGACAGCTCAGGTGCAGTGATCCAGTAGATCACTGTGCCCAAGTTGTCAGACCGCTTTCTACATCTTGATCCCCATCCAGGGGGATTCTTCTGCATGGGGATTGAGCTGCAGAAAGCAATCTGTCAGCTCGGGTGCAGTGATCCAGTGGATCACTGAAACCAAGCTGTCAGATTGTTTTCTGCAGCTTGCTCTCCATGCAGGGGAATCCCCTTGCATGGGAATTGAGCTGCAGAAAGCAATCTTGCAGCTCGGGCGCAGTGATCCAAACTGTACAGTGATCCACTGGATCATTGAAACCAAGCTGTCAGATTGTTTTCTGCAGCTTGCTCTCCATGCAGGGGATTCCCCTTGCATGGGGATTGAGCTGCAGAAAGCAATCTGACAGTTTGGGTGCAGTGGTCCAAACTGTGCAGTGATCCACTGCACAGTGATCCGGGCTTTCAGACCACTGCGCCCAAGCTGTCAGATCGCTTTCTGCAGCTTGCTCCCATGCAGGGGATTCCCCTTGCATGGGGATCGAGCTGCAGAAAGCAATCTTGCAGCCCCGGCATGGCACCCAAGCTGCCAGATTGCTGCTCTGCAGTCCGATCCTCCTGCATAGGGATCAAGCTGCAGAAAGCAATCTCGCAGCCCCAGCTCTGCACCTGAACTGCTAGATCGCTGCTCTGCAGTCCGATCCGTCTGTATGCAGATTGAGCTGCAGAAAGCGATCTAACAGCCCCGATGCAGTGATCCACATATTGGATCACTGCACCCGGGCTGTCAGATCGCTACTTTGCAGTCCGATCCTGCATGGCGATCGTGGTACCTTCGTTGTGGACTACGTCAGAGGCGATCGAGCGTCGTGGGACCTTCGTTGTGGACTACGTCGGATCTTTTTATAATAAAGATGGAGTCTGAATTTTGTTTGTGTTTTTTTTCCAAATAAAAATATTTTTCTCTGTGTTGTATTTATTGACTACTTACCAGAGATTCCTAATGGCGGGTCTAACATTGGCCCAATATTATGAATCTCGGGCTTAGTGCCAGCTGCCAATAAAAAGCTGGCATTAACCCCTTTATTACCCAGTTTGCCACCGGCACCAGGGCAACTGGAAGAGCATGGGTACAGCGCCAGAAAATGGCGCTTCAATGAATGCGCCATTGTCTGGGGTGGCTGCGGGCTGCAATTCGCAGCATGGGGGCCCAGAACGCTTGGGCCTTTCTATGCTGAGGATTCCAGCCCCAGCTGCCTAGTTGTACCTGGCTGGGCCAAAAATATGGCGGAGCCCTACGTCTTTTTTTTTTCTAGAATTAGTTCTAGAAATAAAAAATGGGCTTTGCTGTATTTTTGGTTGCAGCCAGGTACAACAGGGCAGCTTGGGGTTGCTGGCAGTCTGTAGCTGCCAAGTTGTACCTGGCTAGACCAAAAATATGGCGGAGCCCCACGTCATTTTTTTTTTCTAGAATTAGTTCTAGAAATAAAAAAAAATGGGCTTCGCTGTATTTTTGGTTGCAGCCAGGTACAACGAGGCAGCTGGGGGTTGCTGGCAGTCTGTAGCTGCCAAGTTGTACCTGGCTGGACCAAAAATATAGCGGAGCCCCACGTCATTTTTTTTTTTTCAAGAATTAGTTCTAGAAATAAAAAGGCCTTCGCTGTATTTTTTGTAGCCAGCCATGTACAACTTGGTAGCTGGCTGACTGGAATCCTCAGCGTGGAGAGACCCAAATGTTGTGGGTCCCCCACGCTGCAAATTTCAACCCACAGCCACCCAAGAAAATAGCGCATTCATTAGAGGCGCCATTTTCTGGTGCTGTACCACAACTCTTCCAGTTGCCCTTGTGCTGGTGGTACACAGGTTCTCCATATGCGACATGGTGTCCGCTAACAATTTCAATGGAAAATTAGCTCCAATTGTTAGCGGAAACCATGTCGGGTATAGAGAGCCCCTCCCTGTGTGCCTGAACATTGGAGCTCCCCCACAAATGACCCCATTTTGGAAACTAGACCCCCGAAGGAACGTATCTAGATGCATAGTGATCACTTTGAACCCCCAGATGCTTCACAAATTCATCCATAAAAATGAAAAAGCACTTTTTATTCCACAAAAAGTTTATTTTTTCATTTTTACGGATCAATTTGTGAAGCACCTGGGTGTTCAAAGTGCTCAATATGCATCTAGATACGTTCCTTGGGTGGTCCAGTTTCCAAAATGGGGTCACTTGTGGGGGAGCTCCAATGTTTAGGCACATAGGGGCTCTTCATATCCTACAAGGTGTCCGCTAACAATTCCAATTTTTAGTGGACACCATGTTGCGTATGGAGAGCCCCTGTGTGTCTCCACATTGGAGCTCCCCCACAAGTGACCCCATTTTGGAAACTAGACTCCCAAAGGAACATATCTAGATGCATAGTGAGCACTTTAACCCCAGGTGCTTCACAAATTGATCTGTAAAAATGAAAAAAAAACATTTGTTGTGGGAAAAAAAAAGTGGTTTTTCATTTTTATGGATGAATTTGTGAAGCATCTTGGGGTTCAAAGTGCTCACTATGCATTCTAGATACTTCCTTGGGGGTCTAGTTTCCAAAATGGGGTCACTTGTGGGGGAGCTCTAATGTGGAGACACACGGGACCCTCCAAACGCAACATGGTGTTCGCTAACAATTTGAATGCGAAAATGAGCTCAAATTGTTAGCGGACACCATGTCGCGTTTGGAGGGTCCCTGTGATGTCTCCACATTGGAGCTCCCCCACAAGTGACCCCATTTTGGAAACTAGACCCCCAAAGGAACATATCTAGATGCATAGTGAGCACTTTGAACCCCCAGATGCTTCACAAATTCATCCATAACAATGAAAAAACACTTTTTTTTCACAAAAAAATTCTTTGTGCCTACATTTTTTCAGTTTCACATGGGCAAAGGGATAAAATACATCCCAAAATGTGTTGGGCAATTTCTCCTGAGTACACCGATACCTCATATGCGGTCATAAACCACTGTTTGGGCGCACGGCAGGGCTCAGAAGTGAAGGAGCGCCATTTCACTTTTTGAACAGAAAATTGGCTCTAAAATTCAAATTGCACTCCTTCCCTTCTGAGCCCTACCGTGCGCCCAAACAGTGGTTTATGACCATATATGAGGTATCTGTGTACTCAGGAGAAATTGCCCAACAAATTTTAGTATGTATTTTATCCTGTTGCCCATGTGAAAATGAAAAAATTGAGGCTAAAAGAACATTTTTGTTACAAAAATGAAAATGTCCATTTTTTCCTTCAACTTTATTTTAGTTCATGTGAAGCACCTGAAGGGTTAATAATCTTCTTGAATATAGTTTTGAGTAGCTTGAGGGTTGCAGTTTTTGGAATGGTGTCACTTTTGGGTGTTTTCTGTCATATACACCCCTCAAAGGGACTTCAAATGTGATGTGGTCACTAAAAAAAATGGTTTTGTAAATTTTGCTGGAAAAATGAATAATTGCTGATGAACTTTGAACCCTAATAACGTCCTAACAAATTTTTTTTTTTTTCTTCCAAAATTGCACTGATGTAAAGTAGACATGTGGGAAATGTGATTTATTAACTATTTAGTGTCACATAACTCTCTGGTTTAGCAGAATAAAAATTAAAAATTTGAAAATTGCTAAATTTTCTAAATTTTTGCCAAATTTTTGATTTTTTCCACAAATAAACGCAAAAATTATCGACCTAAATTTAATACTAACATGAAGCCCAATATGTCACGGAAAAACAATCTCAGAATCGCTAGGATCCGTTGAAGTGTTCCAGAGATATTACCTCATAAAGGGAGAGTGGTCAGAATTACAAAAAATGGTCTGGTCATTAAGCTGCAAAGTGACTCGGTCCTTAAGGGGTTAATTCTTGTTATGCTGTTTACCAATCTGATTAATTTATTTTATATTTTGATAGATCAGACTTTTACAAGTGCAGCAATGCCAAATATGTACTTTTATTGTTTGTTTGCTTTTTTTAATGGGGGAAAAAAAGGGGGGATTTGAACTTTTTCTTTTACATTTTTTATTTTCATTTTAAGTTTCTTTTATGTTTTACTGTATTTAATAGTCAAAACATTGGCACCCAGCAATGATGGCACACTGAGATTGATACCGATATTTAATAGGTTAACCAACGGGACAGAGCTCCTCTCCTCCTGTGACTCTGAAAGGCAATGGTGGCTGATTAAGTCAGCCATCATCTGCCCAGAAAGAGGAGTGCTTGCTGAGCCCGCATCAAATTCAGGGTCACAACCTTTGATCTACATTGATGTCAAAGGTCTTGAAGGGATTAAAAACATCTTTATTTTCTGAGTGGACTACAAATTGTCATGTATAGAATTTTGGGGAGACTTAAAAAAGTAAATTAGGCCTGTATTTTACATCAGTAATTCAAGATAATTTATTTACTATATTTGTGGACTATTGGTCACTATTTTTAACAAGAAAAAAATCTTGCTAAAAAAAAGTGTACATATTATAGTCCAAAGGCAGCTATTTGGGATTCACAAAAATGGTAACGCAATGTGTTTTCTGATCTCCGTGAGAACTACTCTCTTACTGCCACACATTAATCTGATTGGTGCAGGGAAGGGGGTGAAGCTACCAGGACCTTCACAGGTAATGAACATCCTGAGCAGATGAAGATCTTGTGATCAGTCAGATGCCCATAGGAAGTTTTAAAATGTGGTCATGTGTATATTCATACAGTGGGGCAAAGTGTGCATGTACTGTGGATGCAGTAGTGAAGTGTATAAGTGTGCACTGCAGAGAATGTATGAAATGTGTGTGCTAAACTGAAATATAATTTGGACAACATAAGTATACATAAATTGATTTTATGTTTATTGTTTAGTATTTTAGAAGAGGGGTTTCACTACTTCTATTCTAGAGCAGGCCTTCACAGCATATGAATTGTGTGCCTCCCGCAGGGTACCGGTAAGTACTGGTCTCATCTACTATATAAAACCCGAAGGCCACTTCCGGGGAAGACCACGCCCACTTCCGTGATGGTCTTCGCCCAGGGCTGATGACGTCACCAGTGCACTGTAGCCGGACGGCGCCCGGCTACATGCACCGGCGCCTCCTCTCTCCTCCGTTCCTGCCTCCTGTGCCCGCCGCCGCTCCACACTCCTGTGCCCGCGCCCCCTCCTGCCTCCTCTGCCCGCGGCCGCTCCTGCCTCCTCTGCCCCCTGTCCTCTGTGTCCTCTGCTCCCTGTCCTCTGCGTCCTCTGCATCCTCTGCCCCCTCTGTGTCCTCTGCCCCCTGTCCTCTGCCCCCTGTCCTCTGCGTCCTCTGTGTCCTCTGCCCCCTGTCCTCTGCGTCCTCTGCCCCCTCTGTGTCCTCTTCCCCCTCTCCTCTGCGTCCTCTGCCCCCTCTGTGTCCTCTGCCCCCTGTCCTCTGCGTCCTCTGCCCCCTCTGTGTCCTCTTCCCCCTGTCCTCTGCCCCCTGTCCTCTGCGTCCTCTGCCCCCTGTCCTCTGCGTCCTCTGCCCCCTGTCCTCTGCCCCCTGTCCTCTGCGTCCTCTGCCCCCTGTCCTCTGCCCCCTGTCCTCTGCCCCCTGTCCTCTGCGTCCTGTCCTCTGCGTCCTGTCCTCTGCGTCCTGTCCTCTGCGTCCTGTCCTCTGCGTCCTCTGCCCCCTGTCCTCTGCGTCCTCTGCCCCCTGTCCTCTGCGTCCTCTGCCCCCTGTCCTCTGCCCCCTGTCCTCTGCGTCCTCTGCCCCCTGTCCTCTGCCCCCTGTCCTCTGCGTCCTCTGCCCCCTGTCCTCTGTGTCCTCTGCCCCCTGTCCTCTGCCCCCTGTCCTCTGTGTCCTCTGCCCTCTGCCCCCTGTCCTCTGCCCCCTGTCCTCTGCCCCCTGTCCTCTGTGTCCTCTGCCCCCTGTCCTCTGCATCCTCTGCCCCCTGTCCTCTGCGTCCTCTGCCCCCTGTCCTCTGCGTCCTCTGCCCCCTGTCCTCTGCATCCTCTGCCCCCTGTCCTCTGCGTCCTCTGCCCCCTGTCCTCTGTGTCCTCTGCCCCCTGTCCTCTGCCCCCTCTGTGTCCTCTGCGTCCTGTCCTCTGCCCCCTCTGTGTCCTCTGCCCCCTCTGTGTCCTCTGCCCCCTCTGTGTCCTCTGCCCCCTGTCCTCTGCCCCCTCTGTGTCCTCTGCCCCCTGTCCTCTGCCCAGCCGCCTCTGCCCCCTGTCCTCTGCCCAGCCGTCTCTGCCCCCTGTCCTCTGCCCAGCCGCCTCTGCCCCCTGTCCTCTGCCCCCTGTCCTCTGCCCAGCCGCCTCTGCCCCCTGTCCTCTGCCCAGCCTCCTCTGCCCCCTGTCCTCTGCCCCCTGTCCTCTGCCCCCTGTCCTCTGCCCAGCCGCCTCTGCCCCCTGTCCTCTGCCCAGCCGCCTCTGCCCCCTGTCCTCTGCCCAGCCGCCTCTGCCCCCTGTCCTCTGCCCAGCTGCCTCTGCCCCTTGTCCTCTGCCCAGCCGCCTCTGCCCCCTGTCCTCTGCCCAGCCGCCTCTGCCCCCTGTCCTCTGCCCAGCCGCCTCTGCCCTCTGTCCTCTGCCCAGCCGCCTCTGCCCCCTGTCCTCTGCCCACGCCGCTGCGCTGACTACTCTGCCCACGCCGCTGCGCTTACCAATCTCACCGCACTCACTGCTAACCACTGAGCCACCGCACTCACTGCTAACCACTGAGCCACCGCACTCACTGCTAACCACTGAGCCACCGCACTCACTGCTAACCACTGAGCCACCGCACTCACTGCTAACCACTGAGCCACCGCACTCACTGCTAACCACTGAGCCACCGCACTCACTGCTAACCACTGAGCCACCGCACTCACTGCTAACCACTGAGCCACCGCACTCACTGCTAACCACTGAGCCACCGCACTCACTGCTAACCACTGAGCCACCGCACTCACTGCTAACCACTGAGCCACCGTATACTGTGCTACCCACAGAGCCGCCTGTATACACACAATTCATTTCACCGCACTCCCGTAACTATTAGTAAATAAACTATATATGGATTCTAGACTACCCGATTCTTTAGAATCGGGCCACCATCTAGTATTCCTATATTTGGATGTATTTGCATTTTTCTGATGTAAATAGAGTTAAATACTTAAGAACTGGGGGAGAGAAGAGGAGTGCTAGTCATACTTGGCCTCAGCGTGCAGGGTGTGTCAGGAAATATTAAGCGGTCCATGAGAAGATTATACAGTGCGTTGTGAAAGTATTTGGCCCCCTTGAACTTTTCAACCTTTTGCCACATTTCAGGCTTCAAACATAAAGATATAAATTCTAATATTTTTGTGAAGGATCAACAACAAGTGGGACACAATCGTGAAGTAGAACAAAATTTTTGGGATATTTTAAACTTTTAAAAAAAATTAAAAACTGAAAAGTGGGGCTTGCAATATTATTCGGCCCCTTTACTTTCAGTGCAGCAAACTCACTCCAGAAGTTCAGTGAGGATCTCTGAATGATCCAATGTTGTCCTAAATGACTGGTAATGATAAATAGAATCCACCTGTGTGTAATCAAGTCTCCATATAAATGCACCTGCTCTGTGATAGTCTCAGGGCTCTGTTTTAAGTGCAGAGAGCATCATGAAGACCAAGGAACACACCAGGCAGGTCTGAGATACTGTTGTGGCGAAGTTTAAAGCTGGATTTGGATACAAAAAGATTTCACAAGTTTTAAACATCTCAAGGACACCTGTGCAAGCGATCATATTGAAATGGAAGGAGTATCAGACCACTGCAAATCTATCAAGACCCGGCTGTCCCTCTAAACTTTCTTCTCGAACAAGGACAAGACTGATCAGAGATGCAGCCAAAAGACCCATGATCACTCTGGATGAACTGCAGAGATCTACAGCTGAGGTGGGAGAGTCTGTCCATAAGACAAGAATCAGTCGTACACTGCACAAATCTTGCCTTAATGGAAGAGTAGCAAGAAGAAAGCCATTTCTCAAAAATATCCATAAAAAGTCAATAAAAAGTCTAGTTTGAAGTTTACCACAAGCCACCTGGGAAACACACCAAACATGTGGAATAAAGTGCTCTGGTCAGATGAAACCAAAATCAAACTTTTTGGCCACAATGCAAAACGATATGTTTGGCGTAAAAGCAACACAGCTCATCACCCTCAAAACACCATCCCCACTGTCAAACATGGTGGTGGCAGCATCATGGTTTGGGCTTGCTTTTCTTCAGCAGGGACAGGCAAGATGGTTAAAATTGATGGGAAGATGGACGGAGCCAAATACAGGACCATTATGGAAGACACCCTGTTGGAGTCTGCAAAAGACCTGAGACTGGGACGGAGATTTATCTTCTAACAAGACAATGATCCCAAACATAACACAAAATCTACAATGGAATGGTTCAAAAATAAATGTATCCAGGTGTTAGATAGGGATGGGCGAATCTACTCGCTAGGACTCGTTACTCGGCGAGTAGTAAGGGACTCGCAGGACTCGGTACTCTGCGAGTCTCCCAGTGATTACTCGCGAGTCTAATGCAAATCAATATCAATCCTAGTTTTGTCAGAAACGCTGACATAGGATTGCCATTGTTTGCATTAGACTCGTGCGAGTAATCACTGGCTACTGTGCCAGTGATAGCAGGGAAACTCGCAGATAACTGCTGTTTCTTTGCGAGCCGAGTCCAGCTGTCTTCTCTGTGCAGCTCCAGGGTCCTAGACCCCGCCTGCTCACAGACATTATGTAGCAGTGCTGAGATTGTTCTCAGTCTGCTCATTCCCTGTGTACAGACATGAATGTCTGTGCACAGAGATGATGTAGCAGTGCTGAGATTGTTCTCAGTCTGCTCATTCCCTGTGTACAGACATGAATGTCTGTGCACAGAGATGATGTAGCAGTGCTGAGATTGTTCTCAGTCTGCTCATTCCCTGTGTACAGACATGTCTGTGCACAGAGATGATGTAGCAGAGCTGAGATTGTTCTCAGTCTGCTCATTCCCTGTGTACAGACATGAATGTCTGTGCACAGAGATGATGTAGCAGAGCTGAGATTGTTCTCAGTCTGCTCATTCCCTGTGTACAGACATGAATGTCTGTGCACAGAGTTGATGTAGCAGAGCTGAGATTGTTCTCAGTCTGCTTATTCCCTGTGCATAGACATCTATATTTATGCACAGGGGATGTAGCAGAGAGGACATCGCGTTTTGGACTGCGTCGGACGGAAGAGGATTTTTTTAATTAAAGATGGAGTCCCTAATGGCTTTTTTTTTTATTTCTAATAAAAAATTTTCCTTGTGTTGTGTTTTTTTTAAAACAATTTAATAGAAATTCATGGCGGTCATGTCTAATATTGGCGTGACCGCCATAAATTTCGGGCTTAGGGCCAGCTGATAATACAAAGCTGGCCCTAACCTCTTTATTACCCAGCGTGCCATCGCTACCAGGGCCGCTGGAAGAGCGGGGTTCAGCGCCAGAGGATGGCGCTTCAATGAACGCGCCATCTTCTGGGGCGGCTGCGGACTGCAATTTGCAGCGGGGGGTGCCCAGAAAGCTTGGGCATCCCTGCGCTGCGGATTCCAGCCCCCAGCTGCTTAGCTGTACCTGGCTAGACATAGAAATTGCGCGGAGCCCCACGCATTTTTTTTTTTATTATTTCATGAATTTCAGAGTCAGAGTCTCAGAGTCAGAATCTCAGAATTTCATGAAATAATTAAAAAAAAAATGCGTGGGGCTCCGCGCAATTTCTATGTCTAGCCAGGTACAGCTAAGCAGCTGGGGGCTGGAATCCGCAGCGCAGGGATGCCCAAGCTTTCTGGGCACCCCCCCTGCAAATTGCAGCCCGCAGCCGCCCCAGAAGATGGCGCGTTCATTGAAGCGCCATCCTCTGGCGCTGAACCCCGCTCTTCCAGCGGCCCTGGTAGCGATGGCACGCTGGGTAATAAAGAGGTTAGGGCCAGCTTTGTATTATCAGCTGGCCCTAAGCCCGAAATTTATGGCGGTCACGCCAATATTAGACATGACCGCCATGAATTTCTATTAAATTGTTTAAAAAAAAACACAACACAAGGAAAATTTTTTTAGAAATAAAAAAAAAAGCCATTAGGGACTCCATCTTTAATTAAAAAAATCCTCTTCCGTCCGACGCAGTCCAAAACGCGATGTCCTCTCTGCTACATCCCCTGTGCATAAATATAGATGTCTATGCACAGGGAATAAGCAGACTGAGAACAATCTCAGCTCTGCTACATCATCTCTGTGCACAGACATTCATGTCTGTACACAGGGAATGAGCAGACTGAGAACAATCTCAGCTCTGCTACATCATCTCTGTGCACAGATATTCATGTCTGTACACAGGGAATGAGCAGACTGAGAACAATCTCAGCACTGCTACATCAGGCAGCAGGCAGGCTCTAGGACCCTGGAGCTGGGGCAGCCAGAACACAGAGAAGACAGGATCTTATCTGTGCGAGTCAGCGATTACTTACAAAGTAAACGAGCAATGCAAATAAATGACAAAACTAGGATTGCTTCAGGCTGAAGCTTCCAAGACACATCTGCGATTTGTAAATCTCACACTACTCGCTATTACTCGCTTCCCCATTCATTAACATTGGACTCGCTAGACTCGCAACGAGTAGCGAGTCCTGTGCTCGGACTCGCTAGAGTCAAGCGATTCCGAGTAATTTAGGATTCGCCCATCACTAGTGTTAGAATGGCCAAGTCACAGTCCAGACCTGAATCCAATCGAGAATCTGTGAAAAGAGCTGAAAACTGCTGTTCACAAACGCTCTCCATCCAACCTCACTGAGCTCAAGCTGTTTTACAAGCAAGAATGGGCAAGAATTTCAGTCTCTCAATGTGCAAAACTGATAGAGACACACCCCAAGCGAATTGCAGCTGTAAACGCAGCAAAAGGTGGCACCACAAAGTGTTAACTCAAGGGGGCCGAATAATATTGCACGCCCCACTTTTCAGATTTTTATTTGTTAAAAAGTTTAAATTATCCAATAAATTTTGTTCCACTTCACAATTGTGTCCCACTTGTTGATTCTTCACAAAAAAATAGAATTTATATATTTATGTTTGAAGCCTTAAATGTGGCAAAAGGTTGAAAAGTTCAAGGGGGCCAAATACTTTCACAAGGCACTGTATATACTATTATATGAGGGAGGTTGGTGTTGCTATGAGGACAGCTTTTGAGACAAAAGGGGATTGTACAGGGGGAACAGTGCAGAGGAGCAATGTGGGACATATTTTGGAGAGGTGCTGTGTTTGTGGGAACTTTATAGAGCTGTCCAGGGTGTAGGGTATATTATGGAGCACAGCAGGGTGTAGGGGACCATTATGGTGCAGTGGAGAGTTATAAATCCAAATAGATCCATATAATAAGAAAAGCAAGGATAATATATGAAAGTGCACCACATCACCTAGTTGACAATGATAACAACTCCTTTTAAACTAAGCAGAAACAAGAGAATCTAGAGTTGAAAGCATGATTTTAGATTTTATTGACCATATGAAACTTGTTAGGATAAAAAAAACACACAGAGGATGGTACATACAAAAAACCTGACAAGCAAGATACAATTACATGTAGTACTGGTACAAAACACAGTGTATGATAGAAGGTTGTGTTATTTAGGAGAGCACATACATAAACAAGTGGCTTAGCTTACATGCATAAACTTATATAACTTCACAATTTCCAGACAGTGTCAAAACTAGAAATTGATAAAAAATCAATACATAGTGAGATGTTTACCACAAGAGTAAATTATATTCTTATGCTCACCGTAGAATTGTTTGCACAGTCCCTCTAAAGGCCCCGTTACCTGGCACGACATCGATAACGATGTCGCTGATACGTCACAGGTTTGGAGTCGCTCCAGTGGCATCGTTAGGACGTCATTGCGTGTGTAATACCAAGATTCAACTATGACACGTTGTTGGATCGCTGAATGCAGGTTTGAGATCATGTTCTCAAATCACACGATCAACGATCAGCCAACCTGCTATATCTTTGTGTGTGACACCGCGATAATGATGTCGTTGACGACTTCGCCCATTCACAGGTGTCGTTCGCTGGGTTGTGCGAAAGAAACCCGCACCTTACATCGTTAGTATGTCGTTCACGATATCTAGACGTGTGATATCTCACCAACGGCGTCAAAACGATGTCGGAAATGCCCGCTCGCCCACGAGATTGTTGCGAACATCGTTTCAACCTTGTGCTGTGTAACGGTACCTTAAGACTGTATGGAAGGTGACAAGAAATGTCACCAACCTAAATGGCCACATTTACCGTAATACTGCACATACCCATGATTTGATCAAATAGCTGGTCAGGACTGAAGACCCTGATTCAGTTTCTCCCTACATACATTCACAGACCCAAAGGTCTGCTTCTTCAGTGGGGACAGGAAGGTAGCCAAGGTTTCCCTAAGGTGCATCGGTGCAATTGACAAGGTTTGCCGCTGTTAAATTCCTGTCCAGAGCTCCATTTCCGTCAGTCCACATAGATCGCCGGCGCATGCATAGGGCAGATCACGTCGCCTCCCAACGTCATCCGCCTACTGCACATGCGTGGGTCTGGGACGCGTCACCAGACATCCCGTGCATGCACAGAAGCGATACCAGACTGTCAGAGTAGAGCAGATCTGCTTCCATAGTAATGTTGCCAAACACTGAGGAGGGATTCATTAGGTAAAGATAAATCACCTACTATTATGCATTGAAAATATGCGCCACTGATATATTCCAGATGGTCCTAGTCCACAATGATGAATCTTGTATTAGATTTATGATCTCATCCAATATCATCCATGGAGATATTAAAATTCTGAACAGCATTGGATGCAAACCAGGGATCAAAGGTGGTGAGGAGTTTTAAAGAAAGGAGACGAAACTCAGGGATTCATTCAGGACCAAGAGACCCTAGTATTCAGGCTAACAATCCATGTGGCTTCACGTCTCGCCAGAAATCTTTTTACTTTGCCCCTATAATACCAGTGTGGACAACGTCAATCCCTTGACACTTCAAGTACTGAGATCACAATCATGATGGATCCAAAAGTGCCCAGGGAGAGTTTTCATCTGGTCAATGTCTCTGGCAGCAGCAATGTCCCTGACATGTTCCCTAACTCTCCTCCGCAGTTCCCATGATATCAAGCCAACATATATCAAATGGCAACCGCATGTCACATAATAGATAACATTTGTCGTAGAATAAGATATATGATGGCGAATATCATATACACGGGAACCATCAGAAGTAGACGCCATTGGGGAGTCTTTATCTGATTATCCCCTCATAACTGCCCGTCGAGCTCCAAACCTGAGGAATGTGTTAATTAAGAGCCACTATGTTCCAAAGGTCCCAAACCTGTTTGGCTCTCGAGGCCCTGTTCTAGGCTGGTTTCCCTTCCCTTTGGCCACTGTGAGCCATGCATCAATGTCGCAGGGACTAGTACCTTCTCTACTTCTGATGGTTCCCGTGTAAATGATATTCACCATCATATATCTTGTCCTACGGCAAATGTTATCTATTTCGCAACATGTGGTTGCCACTTGATTTATGTTGGCTTGACGTCACGGGAACTGCGGAGGAGAGTTAAGGAACATGCCAGGGACATCTTGACCAGATGAAAACTCTCCCCTGGCACTGTTGAATCCATCATGATTGTGGTTCAATCTTTGCTTGAGTACATATCAAAAGATCATACAGTAATGAATCGTATAACAACCACGATAATCAAATGCATATAGATATACAGTGGACATTGTTAGGAATGAGCCGGTGGTGGGACAGGGATTGTATAGGAAGTCCATCAAGGGAAATTGAGGGCCCCAAGCTTCCAGTTCCGTCTGTGCTTCAGATGTCTGTCGGGCGTCGACTCCTGTCCTAGGCATTGTGGTTGACTTATTCCTCTGCACTGTTTTAGTTTTGTGTACATATGGTTCAGCGGCCCATCAGATCATGGGCTGGGTGATTCGCTCTGAGTCGGCTATCGTTTAATGTTTAGGTAGTCTACAGGTGATAGAAGGATATATCGCGCGAGCGTGGAAGGGAGTGGGAGGAGGGACGGAACTGGGAGCAGAGAGGGGGGTGGAGAGTATTGGGGTTCGCATGGGTCTCCTGGGGCCCGCATCTGGACTTTGCCATTCAGCTTTAGGGTGGCTGGGAAAATAATTTTGGGAGGTCGGGGGAGTCCCTGAACAAGATCCATTCCGTTCATGTGGCATTAAATTTATCCATGGATCCCGAGCTCTCGCCCATCAGTTCCTCCATCCGAAAAATGTCCACCATCTCCTCATACCAGTTTACAATAGGAGGTTGTTCTGTGGATTTCCAATACCGTGGGATGACAGACCTGGCTGCCAAGAGACAGAAGCGGGGGATGTCCCGTTTGGTGGCTTTGATAAATCCGGGGTACAGGGATAGTAGGGCCATCTCGGGGCTGCAGGGGCGGACACTGAAAGCTTGGGGCCCCTGTGCAAGAAATTTACAGGGCCCCCCTAGTTTTACATCGACAAAGCTACAACATATATACACTTGGAGGAAGAGATTGCTCGGCACTATTGCGTGACCTCCACCTGTTTCACGGACCAGTTCGGTCCTACCTAAAACACCTAAGAGTGCCTCCTGACCACCGGTGTTGTGTCTCGCACCAAGAGCTTGGGTTACTTGGAGATCGGGCATACTGGTATGGGGCTGTCGTGGGTGGTCGGTGCCCAAGTCCGTGCCCTTGAGCAGACAATAAAAAGGGGTCAAATAATAAAATACAGTCAATCGTGACGCCACCTGTAGGTCCAGTGATGGCACCGGTGCTCAGGGCCGTATTTTCCATTAGGCACCCGTAGGCACGTGCCTAGGGCGGCGCCATTCATAGGGGGGGCGGAGCCTCAGCCTGTTTTCTTTTTTTCTTTTTTTTTTTTAATTTCTCCTGCCCGGTGTCGGCCGGGTCGTAAGCCCCGCCCCCTCATACCTCCCACTCACCCCCCCTGCTCATCAGGCCCGCCCACCTCACCCAGCCTGCAGCAGTCAGACCCGCCAGAAGAGGGAAGGAGGGGACCGCCGCAGAGGACAGGGCCGGCGTCAGCAGCACCCGGCATACCCGGGGCCCAGGCATGTCTGAGAAGCCCACCGCCGACCACCCGCATTGCGCCACCGCCCGCCGGCATTGCGCCGCCGCCGGTATTATCTTACCGGTGCGGTGCTTTCATTCATAGACCCCGGCCACCAGCCCCCGCTCCGCCCCCAGCCCCTGCTCCGCCCCCAGATCCGGGCCGTCATTTCCTCTTCCTTTGTGTTCCACATTATGGAACGCATAGAAGAGGAGAAGGAGCACCCATGAGACACAGAAGGAATGCGGCGGCAATGGTCAGTGGCTCCACAATGGAGCTGAAGATAAGTGATATTTGCTACAGATGGGCAGTGTGTGGGGAATACGATGAATGGGGGCAGCCAGGCAGGGTGTGTGGGCAGTGTGTGTGGGGTATATTATGAGTGGGGGCAGTGTGTGGAGGGTAATTTATGAGTGGGGGCAGTGTGTGGAGGGTAATTTATGAGTGGGGGCAGTGTGTGGAGGGTAATTTATGAGTGGGGGCAGTGTGTGGAGGGTAATTTATGAGTGGGGGCAGTGTGTGGAGGGTAATTTATGAGTGGGGGCAGTGTGTGGAGGGTATTTTATGAGGGGGCAGTGTGTGGAGGGTAATTTATGAGTGGGGGCAGTGTGTGGAGGGTAATTTATGAGTGGGGGCAGTGTGTGGAGGGTAATTTATGAGTGGGGGCAGTGTGTGGAGGGTATTTTATGAGTGGGGGCAGTGTGTGGAGGGTATTTTATGAGGGGGCAGTGTGTGGAGGGTAATTTATGAGTGGGGGCAGTGTGTGGAGGGTAATTTATGAGTGGGGGCAGTGTGTGGAGGGTAATTTATGAGTGGGGGCAGTGTGTGGAGGGTAATTTATGAGTGGGGGCAGTGTGTGGAGGGTAATTTATGAGTGGGGGCAGTGTGTGGAGGGTATTTTATGAGTGGGGGCAGTGTGTGGAGGGTATTTTATGAGGGGGCAGTGTGTGGAGGGTAATTTATGAGTGGGGGCAGTGTGTGGAGGGTAATTTATGAGTGGGGGCAGTGTGTGGAGGTAATTTATGAGTGGGGGCAGTGTGTGGAGGGTAATTTATGAGTGGGGGCAGTGTGTGGAGGGTAATTTATGAGTGGGGGCAGTGTGTGGAGGGTAATTTATGAGTGGGGGCAGTGTGTGGAGGGTAATTTATGAGTGGGGGCAGTGTGTGGAGGGTAATTTATGAGGGGGGCAGTGTGTGGAGGGTAATTTATGAGGGGGGCAGTGTGTGGAGGGTAATTTATGAGGGGGCAGTGTGGGGGGTATATTATGAGTGGGGGCAGTGTGTGGGGGTTATATTATGAGGGGGGAAGTGTGTGGAGGGTAATTTACGAGGGGGCAGTGTGTGGAGGGTAATTTACGAGGGGGCAGTGTGTGTGTGGTGTATTATGAGGGGGCAGTGTGTGTGTGGTGTATTATGAGGGGGCAGTGTGTGTGTGGTGTATTATGAGGGGGCAGTGTGTGTGTGGTGTATTATGAGGGGGCAGTGTGTGTGTGGTGTATTATGAGGGGGCAGTGTGTGGGGGGTATATTATGAGGGGGGCAGTGTGTGGGGGGTATATTATGAGGGGGGCAGTGTGTGGGGGGTATATTATAAGGGGGCAGTGTGTGGGGGGTATATTATGAGGGGGCAGTGTGTGGAGGGTAATTTATGAGGGGGCAGTGTGTGGGGGTATATTATGAGTGGGGGCAGTGTGTGGGGGGTATATTATGAGTGGGGGCAGTGTGGTATATTATGAGTCGGGGATATATTATGAGTGGGGGCAGTGTGGTATATTATGAGTCGGGGATATATTATGAGTGGGGGCAGTGTGGTATATTATGAGTCGGGGATATATTATGAGTGGGGGCAGTGTGGGGGATATATTAGAAGGGGGACAGTGTGGAGAGGGTATATTATGAGTGGGGGCAGTGTGGAGGGCAGGGCGGGGCCCACTTGCTGTTGGGGACACCATCTGCACCACTTGCAGGATGGTGTCCCCAGCAGTTCATGGCTTCCTTGCGCTGTTTCTCTTTCCACCTGCACTGTCTTCTCCTCCCCCCTGCTCTGTGTTCTCCACCTTCTGCGCTATCTTCTCCCCGTGTGAGATAAACGAAGCGTGCGACTGCTCATGGTTGCTTATGAATACTGATAAGCTGGCAGTGAAAGATCTGCGCCACACCGCAGGTAACATCACAGGTCTCTGCCAGGGATAGTCGCACCGCTCTGCTGCCAGCTTATTACTATTCATAAGCCGTCAGCAGTCAGAAGCTGCACTTATCGCAGCACAGCTCACGTGGAGAGAAGACCTCGCACAGGAGAAGACAATGCATGGGGTGGACAGAGCACAGGAGAAGGTGGCTCAAGGGGTGGGGGCAAGAGAGACAATAGAGGGGGAAGAAAGCACACTGGGATAGATAACAGCACAAGAGGTGGGGGCAAGAGACATAGAGCACACAGGCAAGACAAAGCAAGGGGTGGTTGAAAAAGACACAGGGCACACGGGCACAGCACAAGGGATAGAGTACAGTGCATGAGTTGAAAGCAAGCAAAGGTTGTGAATAGTGCACAGGGGGAGAAAACAGCATGGGGGGTTAGGGTGGAGAAGACATCGCATGTCGCGGGGAGTCAGCACACGGGGAGAAGACAGAGCATATGGGGGTGGAGAGACAAAGCGCACCGGGTGGAGGAGAGGGATTATTACAGAGATTCTATTGTGTATATATATTGCCCACAGCGTCTATATATATATATATATATACACACACCCCATGTGATAAAGGGGCCCACTAAGACTTTTGCCCAGGTCCCGCAAAAACCTGGAGCTGGCCCTGGCGGAGGAGACCGTGTCAGAGAGAGATGTTCCCGCGGAGGGAACTCGGATGGCAGATAGCTGCCATCTGGGTCCATCTGGGCCCCATAGGAATACTATGGGGCCAAAAAATCAGATCCGGGGCTGTCTGGTTCACAACGGACAGCCCGGATCACAAAAAACGTAATGTTAAACAGGCCTTAGTCAGATACTGGGCAACATTATAAGGGAGGAAACACACTGGCGTTTTAAAATCGGTCCGTTTGTCATCCAGGAGAGTCGGATGAGTGTCATCGGTTTTTTGGTCCATTTGGCATCCAACTGCTGTGCGAGTGTCCGACATTTTTCTCAGATCTGTGTGCAATCTGTTCTTTCCTCAGCAGCTATTACTGTAGAATCATTTACAGGAACATTTTACAGTTGTCTCAGCTACAGAATGAGAATGTATGAGTGAAAAAAAACAGATGCCTCTCGGATGGTCCGTGTGCGGTCCATGATTTTGTCGGACTCATAGACTTGCATTAGTGAGTCTCGCACGTGAATCGCAGACTGTCGCAGCATGTTATGACTTTTTTCCCCATCCAGAATTTGGATGAGAAAAAAGCGTCCGACACTCGCCAATCTGCTCTCATACATTGATTAACATTGGTCTGACTGCAATGTGAGAAAATCACACATTGCACTCATCCGCGTTTCACGCCAATGTGTCCGTACTCTAATACTAAAATCCATATAGTAATCCTAGAATGTCTGTGGGACATGCTATCGGGGGTTTATGGCTCAGTTAGTACACTCCATACTTCTTGTTATTAACCAGTTAATGCTGTCTTGTCCACCACACTGCAGTGTCAAAAGAGGAAGACAGCGAGACAGGCAGCAACATGGCATCAGAGAACCCTGACCTCCAAATAGAAGATCCTCAGATCCCGGTATTGTGACGACATATGAAGAAATATTTTTTTACATTTATGTTACACAATGAACTCCACAGCACTTTACATACATCATCAATACTATCCCCATTGGGGCTCACAATGAAAACATCCTACCAGTATGTCTCATATTGTACATCGCCTTTCTTTGATATCACCTTCACAAATATTGCATTTATTGAACTTGTCAGGTTTTGGATGTTTTAAGATTGCATTTGTTTGCAGGATGTCAGAATTGACTCCAGAGCTGCTGGTTTCAAGGTTAATATCTTGCAGCATCTTAGATTTTTTTTGCTTAAAGGTACTTCCAAGTTTCTCAATAGGGCTGAGATCAGGGGAGACTGGTAGCCACACCATGGTTTTCTCTACTTTTATGTCCATAGCAGCCAATTACTCAGGGGTATGCTCTGTACCAAGAGATGGTGCTTTGTCATGCATGGGGATGATTTTGTACAAAGAAAAAAAAAGTGGTCAGTCTAAAAGTATATATACTTTGCTGTGGTCCTTTTCACGCCTTCATGGACCCTATAGGGGCAAACTAGCTCTCTCCACATGATTACGACCCAAAACATGACTGCCACCTCCTTGCTGATGTCACAGCCTTTTTGGGACATGGTGGTGGTCATCTAGCAACCATCCACTACTCCAACCATAATGGGAACCTCTCAGCTCCTTTTAGTCCCTCCTATCACTACTCTGCACCTTGCTAGCTCATCCCTAACCATCCAAAAGATGATTTATCACCTTATTGTTGCCTTTTGCACATAAACGAATGAAAATCATTAAAAGATTTTATTATCTTTGTATTTATTTCAAAGCAGTCTGTCTGCAGGGGGTGTGGCACGATGGGGGGTGTGGCACGATGGGGGGCGTGGCACGATGGGGGGGCGTGGCACGATGGGGGGTGTGGCGCGACGGGGGGGGGGGGCGGCACCGCTGACAGTGCCTAGGGCGGCAGGAACTCCAAATACGGGCCTGCCGGTGCTGCTGGGACCTCCGGGGTGATGGGCAGCAGCAAGGTGTTGTAGCTCTCTACAGGAAGAGTGGGTTCCCCGGGGCTGTAGGTTGATAATGATGGAATAGGGCAGTGGTGTTGGAAAGGGGCTGCGCAGCTTCTGCGGTGTGGTGCAACGCAGGTAAATCACAGTTCATCCGTAAGGAACACAAACACATTGCTCACTCTGATCGGGTACTTTGCTCCAGTAATCTGCAGTCTTACAGGGTAAACAGTTGTTTCAGTCAGGGTAGTGGACCAGGTGGTCCTGGCAATGAGTAATGTCCCTCTGAAGCTCTGCTGGTGTTCCTTCTCTATCACTTTCTCTGTCCTTTCTCTGTGGTGCCTTGCACAATCCCTCTTCTTGAACCAGGCCCGTCGGATGATATGGGAACCCTTTTTCTCTCGAAAGGGGACCCAACCCTGTTTAGTGCTTCTGGTGGAGACTGTGCTTGGTTTACAGCGGTTGGATCGTGCTCCTAAGAAGACATCAACCACGCCGGTAATTTGCTGTTCAGCGATGGACCTCTGATCCTCGTCGAAGCTGGTACCCCGCTTCGGACTGGGCCATGGTGATTCAGTTACCCTCATTCTGCCCCTTTCTTTTCTGGGTCACCAGGTTGAGGTGCCCTCCACGTTACTTCTCCTCTTTTACATTCTCTCTTCTCACTTGTACTCTTCTCGACTCCTGTTCTGTTTCTGGTCACTGTTCTGTACTTCTGCTCTTCTGCTATTACTTTTCACTGCACTCTTACTGTTCTGTCCCTCTTTCCCCACTCGCTATATAGCCTAGCTCTCCTCCCACCAGGACCGGTTACCCTAGTAACGGGTGTCTGATTGGTCCTCTATCACTAGGTGTGTGTGTGTGGTGATGGAGCTTCAGACTTCTATTACCCCCTACCAGGACAAAGCATACTGCACCTTCTGTTAGGGGTGCTGTACCCTTTTGTAGCGAGCTGACTAGTGGGGCACTACAGTTTCACAGTCATTAAGATTTGTTGATATACTTGTGCAAAAAAGAAAAAAAAAATACGGCATTCACCGGTTTATAGTTGCTCTGTTTTAATTCCTTTACAGTTTACATCAAAGGTGCGGGGAGGGAGAACAGATCCGTGGAAGCGGAATTCACCTCGAAACGGTGCCTTCGTCTGCCCCATCACTCCCTCCACGCACCTTTGATGTAACCTGAAAAGGAATTAAAACAGAGCAACTACGGTATAAACCGGTGAGTGCCGTCTTTTTTTCTTTTTTGCACACATATATACTACATAGTGTCCTCTTATTTTATGTAAAGCACCATCCCTTAGGGTACTGTCACACCTGGAGATATCGCCGGCGATTTCTATGGCGACGCTAAGGCGTGGCCTGTCGCCGGCGAAAGTGTCGCCTAATGTAAATGGGCGAGGGCGACACATCTCAGTGGTCGCCTGGTTTCACATCACAGCTCTGAAACCAGGCGATTATTCTGGGGCGATGTGTGCTGATCGCCCTGTGTAACATGTCAAGAGCGATGTCAAGAGCGACAGCACACATCGCCTAAACATGTCCGGTCGGCGTTTCAGGGCGTATTTACTACCTCTGCCTGTCTGCGTGGATTGGTGGCAGCTCGAGCGTTCCGATCGGTCGTCTTGTTCCTCGGCGCCATATTTGATGATGTGTGCGTCCAAAGGTGTATTACCCAGGAGCGTACATACTGTACAGTAGCGCATTGATGTGGCCTCTGTGTTTGCGGCTGTGTTCAACAGTGCAGCGATGTGCGACTAGCACAAATGTGTGTTAACATCAACACAATTGTCATTACATGTCAACTAATGTCTGCATCAGAGCGCTGTCGTGGCAGCCTTCCTGTTTAAAGTATATGACGCAAAAGCATACAGTGTATCCTGTGGCTTTTGAGCCTCTGGGCCCCCGTCAACATGTGACATCTCTCCCGTGCGTTCATACGCCATAACATTGTCGATCTTTTGGTGCCGCCTTCCTGGTGCTTTCCCTTCCCCTGCAGAATACTAAAATGACCGCACCCAGGGATAGGCCTTTGTGGTGACACTGTATCGTGCCTGTGTGTTATCCTCCATATACATGTATTTTATATTATACATATTCTGTACACACACACAGACAAGGGAATGTTAGGTGAACAATACATATGTCCCACCTAACTGTCAAGACACAAATATCTGTGCACACACATACTTGGTCAAGGCTCCAATATTATCCTGACCAAGAAAGCAAGAGTGAATTTATTAGGCAACGTAGTAGCACAACACACATTACATAAAAGTGCCCTACAGCTTCACTATACAATTACTCGACATGCGAGCGCCGTGTTTTGCCTTGTTGGCCACGCCAATGCATCTAGCAATAATCCGCGACATATCACACGAGAGTTGACTGAGCACCGAGCCAATGCGCACATGCATGCTTACATTTTCCGATGTGGCGCTGCGAACAAGGACACAGTTTTAATTGGTGTTTGTTTGCAACCAATCACACTTCTTCGAGACGTCACACAACATAATGTGTAACGCCTACTTCCGAGACGCGGGTCAAAATTACGCCCACATCGCTAATGTGGTTGCTCTGTGTGACGCGGATGCGTCCACCACCAACTTGATCCCTCGTGGGCCTTGGGCGACGCTCAGGCAACTTCCGGTCAGGTTCATCGCCGATTCGTCGCCTGAGTTGTCGCCACATGTAAAGAGGAGACGGCGATGTTGGGCGACACGCAAAAACGTGCGCGCGCACGTGCATCGCCATAGAAATCGTCGGCGATATCTCCAGGTGTGATGGTACCCTTACACATCAGTGCTCTGTATTTATTTCATAGCGTCGTCTCTTGTTAGATATAAAATGACGACTGCTGATGGAACATGGTGAAGCTTCTCTTCTAACGAGGAACCGATGGACAGGTCTTCTGGGCAGATGCTGCTCTATCAGCAGTCATTATATATCTAACAAGGGAGAACAATGTAATTGAGAGAGCTCTGAGTAACAAAAATAAGTAGACTATGCTATGGTGCGATACATAAAGATTGGACGCTATATTATAAGGGAAAGCTCTATACATAACTAGAGGGAATGCTAATAAGGGGCAGTGTTACGCATAATAAAGAGGAAACTATAATTAAGGACGACGCTTTACAACATTAGCGTGAACACTAAATACTACTGGACTGTGCTGTACTACACATAATACACATAATAGGCTACAGTCTTGTGTCGTGTGCAGTGTCGGTGTGCTACCCCATTGAGTATGTCCTATTCTTCATAATCGGGTCAGAACAGTGTAGTGAGGTGAGCAATTCAGATTGTATCATAGAAATGGATATGGAAATGAACTGTGCACAGTCCGCTACTGCCCCTTGTGGACAAGTGCTGAAACAAACGCAGGGAAGTGGGAAATTCCCTTTTCAGCAAATGTGTTTACTCAGGAAGAGAGAGCAGCAGGAAGTCAGTGCAGATCCAGAGCTGAGCAAGGGAAGACCTGCGTGTGGATGTCTGTTGAAAGAGGGCTACTTTGCTACACCTTGCTGGAAAAATCACCCCGCAGAAGCCCCCGTGACTGATCCTGGGCCACTGGACTTTGGTGCTGTGACTCTAGCCACTCTGCAAAACCTTGCCCGCCGAGCACCCAGAGTGCATGTGCAGGGGCCGTGACCGACATAAGGGAGCCATTTGTACTGCCGTGATCTCCCTCCTGCTGCTTGGGGTGCCCCCGAGACTGAGAGAGACTTCTGTGCTGCTGTGATCTCCCTTCTGCTGCTCGGTGTGCCCTGAGACTAACAAAGAAAGATTCCGTTACCTGCGGAAGGAGACCAAAGAAGAAGACTGAGGAGTTTCCCCCTTCAGCGCTGCATCGGGACCCGTCCTCGTGAGATCCCCAGGCCTGCGACGTGGGAGCGACATCTTCTTCTGTGATAGACTGGTACGTGATTTTAGGGAAAGTTAGGGAAAGATACCTTCATTGTTGTGTTTTTTTCTTTTCTTGCGGCGTACCCGGAAGAAGTGAATATCCAGAGACTCTAATATATACAAGTGCGCATATAGTTCGGTTGACTGTGATATAAACATGTTTGACAGTAAAGAAACGTTATTATCGGTTAAACCTGAGCATGGGGATTCTGTTGAGAAAGATCATACACACACACCCGCGGCCTTACCACCGGTCGCTTCAACAGTAACATGCCTTGGAGTCTCGCAGATCTCTTTATCGAATCTGTGATTTGCAGACATGTGAATGGATCTACAAAACTCTGTGTTTCTGTGTGAACTTCGCTGAAAAACTCTGGCAGCACACGGGTACACTATGAGGGACATATAATTGTGTGGAGAAGGAGGATACCATGGGAAACATGTTTAATGACCCCCTAACCCCCCGTTCACTATAAAGCCTCATGCCCACGCTGTATTTTTGCTGCAGATTTGGTGCAGATTCGTGCCAAATCCACAGCCCAGCAAAGTCTATGGGTTTCTAGAAGTGTTGTGCCCATGCTGCGTTTTTGGTGCAGTTTTTGCTGTGGATGTCCAACATTTTTCCAGCCATTGGCTTCAAGTTCAAAAACGCAAGACACAATTCAAGACCAATGGCATTGCATTTTTGGTGTGTATTTTTGACACAAATTTTTGTCTACAAAATTTCAAACCAACCTTTTAGCGTGGGCACATTGTCTAAGGACATGAGGCAGGGCCAGCTCCAGGTGTTTGCAGGCCCCAGGTAAAAAGAGTCTCAGTGAGCCACATGCACACACGGACATGCACATACACATACAGGCATATGTAAATGTATATATTTGAAAACAAATTCACAAAAAGGCATATAATAAATATATAGACAGCCATATACACCAACATACACATCATACATGCAGACATACACATTAGAGATATTCTTTTTTTTTTTTTTTTAAATCACTTAGTTTTTATTAAACATTTGACAAATATACAACATAGCGGGTATACCCCGTATAAGAGATGAGAATGAACAATCATATAAAAAGAAAGAAAAAAAAAAGGAAACAGTGGGAAGGGGAGGGTGGTGGGGGGGGATGGGGGTAAGGTCCAATCAGTTATGATGAGAGAAATTTTTTATAAAAAAAAAAATTCCTATGAAGGAGTATGACATCACGCGTACAATAACATTATAAGCATATAAGGCAGTAAACAATATATAATGGTAGACAGATGAAATGTTAATAAATTAATGGTAACAAATAAGTCAGAGATGTCCTCTAAAGAGTTTTTGCATTTCCCAAGAGGTCCTGATTATACTGGATTAAGGCTTAGCGGTGGAGGTCAACCAAGGGTCCCACCAGCATAATCTTTTAGTTTTTGTGGCCAAGTCATGGGCTAGGGTAGATTCATGTTGGAAGTGGAGTTCGATTCGAGATACCAGTTCCGCTCTAGAGGGAGTCGTGGTCAGTTTCCAGTGTTTGGTTAGACATAGTCTGGCTGCTATTATTATATTGGTTACAATAGGGCGCACTGGTTTGGGAACACTTTCCAGACCTAGGCCAAGTAGTGCCGTAGGGCCATCTAGAGTGAGTGGGAGCCCGGTCACCTCCACTATCAGTGATTCAACCATACTCCAGAACCTCCGAACCCTGGGACAGAGCCACCACACATGCTCCATAGAACCGGTCTCCTGGCCGCACTTCCAGCATAATGAGTCAGAGGATCGTTGAATTTGTGCCAGCTTGAGAGGAGACAGGTACCAATTCATTTGGATTTTCTTTGCCTGTTCTAGATGTAAGATACAGGATGAATATTTGGAAGTGTGGGCTGCGGCCCTGAGCCATGAGTTCAGAGGGGCCGAAAAGTCGAGCCTGCGCTCCCAGATCTTCATATATGGGAGTTTATGCTGATCCGGTGAGTCCAGTAGGGCCCTGTAAAGGAGAGAGACTCCGTGTGTAGCTGAACATTGGGGTTTAAAGTATCTTTGTAAGTGTTCAGGTGGGTGGAGGCTGTCCCAAGATGGGACACGACACTGAGTTAGGAAATGTCGAATCTGTAGGTATTGGTAAAATATCTTGTTCGGGAGAGAGAATAGGCTGTGTAGTTCAGAGAAGGGGCGAAGTCCCGTATTATTATAAAGATCATACAGTGTTCGTATATTTAGATTTTTCCACCTAAGTAGGGATAGATCAGGTATAGCATGTTCTAAAGCATCAAGAGAGATGTACCTAAGTAAAAAGGTGAAATAAGGGTGACTCATGGAAGACCATACTTTCAATACGGTAATCATGGATCTCAAAAGGCCGCCGAGGGGAGAGGGCCGGAGTAGTCCCAGTTCTAACAGGATGCGAAGAGATCCAGAAGGGGCATAAGATGCCTCAATCTGTAGCCAAGGTATCGGGGACACTGTCCCGGACCACCAGATCTTCGCATACTCTAGATGGGTAGCTCTATAATATGTTAGTACATCCGGGACTCCCAGGCCCCCCGCAGCACTCGGGAGGACCATCACTTTGTGGGCTATACGTGGGGGCTTTTTGTTCCAAATAAATGAATTGATTAAGCGTTGAAAACTGGAAATACATGTACGTGGGAATAGGATGGGGAGACAACGGAAGAGGTATATTAATTTTGGTAAAATTGTCATTTTAATGATGTGTATGCGGGCAATCCAGGAGAGGACCAGCGGGGAGATCCTGTCCAGCTCCTGTGAAATTTGTCTATATAATCTGTCAAAGTTTTGCTTAACTATAGAATGTAGGTGGCAGACATAAATTCCAAGGTAAATAAAGCCATTTGGGGACCATGAGAATGCAAATTGTTGTTGAAGTTGGGACTGGACACAGGCTGGTATATTAACAGGGAACAGCATGGATTTGGACATGTTTAGCTTGTAGTAGGACACCTCAGAAAACTCTTTAAGCAGGGCCATAATTTCGCCCAGGGAGTCCGAGATGTCCGTACACGAGAAAACCACGTCATCCGCATATAGTCCAATTTTATGTTCCCGCCCCCCTATGTTGATACCGTGAATATTCGGATTGGCCCTTACAGCGGCAGCCAGGGGTTCCATTGCAAGCGCAAATATCAGGGGGGATAAAGGGCAACCCTGTCGGGTCCCATTGGTGATGTCAAAGTTGCTGGAAAGAAAACCCGAGGCTCGGACGGAAGCAGAGGGAAGAGAGTATAGGGCCATAATGGCCGTCTTGACTTGGCCCGTTATGCCAAATTTGTCAAGCACCTCTCCAATATACCCCCAGTGAATCCTGTCGAATGCCTTTTCGGCATCTAGCGACAGGAGAACACCGGGGGCCCCTGACCTTTCCAGAACGTCCAGGATATTAATTAAGCGTCTGGTTCCGTCACGAGACTGCCTGCCCGGGACAAAACCGACCTGGTCAGGATCTATGAGGTTTGGTAGTATTTCCATAAGCCTATTTGCCCATATTTTGGCATAAATTTTCGTATCGCAATTTAGTAGCGCTATTGGGCGGAAATTTCCGGGAGTGTCAGAGGACTTCCCCGGTTTAGGTATTGTGGAGATAATCGCCTCTAAACCCTCCCGACCCACCTCTCCCCTGGACCTCCAGCACTCAAAGAGTCTGAGTAAAAATGGTGAAAGGACGGTGGCAAATTGTGCGTAGTAAGAAAATGGATAACCGTCAGGGCCAGGGGCAGAATGTTTTTTGGCAGTTTTTATTATTTGCATTATTTCTGTGATGGTTATGGGGGTGTCTAGAAGAGCCAGGTGCTGTTGTGACAGCTTAGGTAGAGTTATCTTATCAAGAAATTTTGTAATATTTTCAAGGTTGGGTTGTGGTGTATTGGGGTCTGACTTTAAGTTATACAGTGATTTATAGTAGTGACCGAATTCTTCAGCTATCCTAATGGGGTGCTGGATCTGACGGCCTGAAGGGGCGTTAAGATGAGAAATCCTGGATCGTGCCACTTTCTTTCTCACCCGCCTGGCTAGCAGCGCCCCGGCCCTGTCACCCATACCATAAAATTTTGCATGAAGGGACTTAAGGTGATTTTCAGTTTTATGTAGGAGCAAGGTGCGTAAATGACTCCTCGCCTCCAGAAGTGGTGACAAGGCTGCGGGGGAAGGACATTGTTTGTGTCGTTCCTCCAGGGATCGTAATGAGCAGAGAGCCGCTTCTAATTCCGCTGTGCGTTGTTTCTTAACAAGGGAAGCCGTTTTAATTAGCATGCCCCGAAGCACAGCCTTGTGAGAGAACCAGAGGGAGTCATCTCGCACCGCCCCATTATCATTCAGGGAGAAAAAGTCGGTCAGCTGGTTGGTAATGTCCTCTGATATTTGAGTGTCAGTTAGGAGGTGGGGGTTAAGCTTCCAGTTAAAGGGGGATTTGACCGCCATGGGGTCTGTTAGCTGTAGGGAGGTGGGTGCATGGTCTGACCAGGTGATGTTATCAATGGAGGCGGCAGTGCATTCTTGTAATACTGCATCATTAACCAATATATAATCAATCCTGCTGTATGTTCTGTAGCGGGGGGATAGAAATGTGTAGTCGCGTTCTCCACCATGGAAGTAACGCCAGATATCATGGAAGCCGTATTCTATCACCAGGGAGCCCATCTCGCCCCTTGGGGAGGACACATCGGAGCAGTCTAAAGATTTGTTCATGGGCATATTAAAGTCGCCACATATTATCGTGCGGCAGCGGCCATTAAGTTCAGGTCGATCCAGGAGCGAGGAGAGAAATGATTTTTGTCCCACGTTAGGAGCATACATGGAGACTAGGACATAGGGAACTCCGTTAATCTGGCATGAGAGGATTAGGTATCTCCCCTCTGTATCTGAGAAGGAGTTGATCAGCTGAAAGGAGACCGTATGCTTAATGAGGATCGCCACTCCTGTTTTTTTCAAAGGGCCATTGGCAAAAAATTGGGTGGGAAAAGTTTTATTCTGCAATCTAAAATTGTCTGCTGCAAGCAGGTGAGTTTCTTGGATAAAGATTACATCACTCCCGGATCTACCGAACTGCCGCAAGGCCATTGATCGCTTAACGGGCGAGTTAAGGCCGTTGACATTTAATGATAAAATGTTAATACTCATGATATCAGATAACATTTACAGTAGAAATAATCAGAAACACAACAATTAGCCATAGGAAATGCAGTAATAAAAGGACCTGAAGGCTGGTAGGGGGAGAGTAGTGGGGGGAGAGGTAAGTGGGGAAACCAGGTAGTACCCTTGCCATAAAATATGAAGTATGGCTGGGCTGAAAAATGAGGTTAAAGGGAAGATGGGAAAAAGGGGGAGAAAAAACATGAAAAATCAAAAAATCCCATATGAGGGAAAATTCAAACATTGGAGTCCAAAGGTTTTTACACCTTTGAGGAGTGACTAAAACACACTCAGGGGGCAGAGTTCTCGAACCGCCGGCGATCCGAGAAAGAGCAATAACAGGGAACCGGCTAAGTCCAAACCAAGGACCAAAACCGGGCCCTAAAAGCCACAACCACCGGGCAGTGCAGTTTAGTTAGAGTCACACAGCCTTCTTCCACTCCTTGGAGATTGTACGTGGAGTCTTGCTTGAGCTGGGGCTGGAGCGAGGAGTTGTAGAGCTGGAATCCTGGGAAAGTCCCCACTCTTTAAGGGCCCTCCTCAGGTGGCTAGGAGAGCGGAAAATCTGAGTCGCACCTTTGTAGCGGAATCGGACGTGTACCGGCGTGCCCCAGGAGTACATAATGCCGCGATCTCGTAGGGTTTTGCAGTAAGGGGCAAACTCACGCCGTCTAGCCAGAGTACCGGCGGACAGATCTGGAAAAATGGAGATTCCTGTGAAAGGAGGATTTAATGTAGGGTTCTTTCTCATGGACTGTAGGACCGCATCCGCCACAGCCGGCTTAGCGAGTTGAACTAGGATGTCTCTGGGGAGCGCTTTGTTTACATGCGCTGGTTTGGGGATCCTGTATGCCCTGTCGAAGGCCATCTCCTCCTTCTGTATGTCTGGCAGCAGTTGGGGCAGTAGGTTATGAATTACCTCCTGCATGTCTTCCTGGTCTTGCGCCTCAGGGATCCCACGGAGCCTGATGTTTCCCCTCCGAGATTTATCCTCCAAACTGCAGATCCTCAGTTGGGCCTGTTTCAGCTCGTCTGCTATCAAGCCGTAGTCAGTCGCCAGTTCGTTATGGGCATCTGCGTACTCCGCCATTTTGTCTTCTATGTGGTCTGTTCGCTCCCCTAATGAGGAGAGATCTCTGCGCATTTCCTCCATCATGCTCCTCATGTCTTCTTGAATGGAACGCCTGAGCGATCCCAAAAAGTCTCTAAGCTCTCTCCGCGACGCCGGAGCGTCATCATCGGCGTCGCTGTCTGCGTTCACATCGCAGCTGCGATGCATGCGGGAGCGGGAGGGAGGAGAGCTAGGAGCCGGCGCCATTTTGGGCTGGGAGTGCTGGGGCTGATCAGGGCCGAAAAAGTCAGTGACTTTTTTTGCAGCAGCCCGCTGCTTTGAGGAATTCCTGGGCATACCTGGGGGGTCTGGAGGGATTCCGCCACCGGATTAGGTAGGTTTGAAGGCTGTGGGAGATCTGTAGTGTGCCGTTAGCCCGGCTAGTTGCAGGAGCTCAGAGAGACACGTCTGGCTTCATGAGCTCCTAGGCCACGCCCCCGAGATATTCTTAATATAGGAAAGCCAAGTAACGACTCTCGCTCACCTCCCTCGCTTGTCTCCCATCCAGCTCCTCCCGGGCAGGTCGCTGTGCAGGCTGCGCTGCTTGATGGTCATCACTTTCTCAGATATGGCCGCCTGCAGTGCAGTTTGAGACTGCTGAATATACATCACAGGAAACATGGGGGCTGCAGTTTCTGGGGGCATACATTACTGGGGTGTGGGGCACACATTACTGGGGTGTGGTGCATACAGCAGCACGGGGGGGGGGGGCAGACATTACTTGGGTGTGGGGCATATAGCACCGGGGGCCACACATTACTGGGGTGTGGTACTTGGGTGTGGGGCATACAGCACTGGGGGGCACATGTTACTGGGATGGGGGGCAGCAAAGCACTAGGGTGGGGGGCAGCACAGCTCTGTGGGGGCAACACACAGCTCTGCGGTGGGAAACACAGCTCTGCAGGGCAGCACAGTTTTGGGGGGGCAGCCTCCAAACTGTTCAGCCATCCCCCCCCAATCGGGCACTTTTCATTTGACACTGGTGCACAGCTGTGCGCACTAGTGTCAAAGTTAAAGTGCCTGCAGGCAGGAAGCTGAGGAGCGCTCTTCTGTCAGTGTGCTCAGCAGTGCTGCTGCCCTGCGTGCTGCTTGTCATGAGGACAAGCTCGCCAAGGGGCCCATGGAGCCTCCAGCTCCAAATAAGAGGCCAGATTGTTCTCATCATTACTGTTGAACACGGGCCCCCTACACCGGCTGCACGGGCTATATGTCCGCCCCTGCGAGGCTGCGGTGTCATCCCAGAGTTACAGTGTCACAGTGTCACCATTGCTAGGTGTCACCAGAGAGCAGTAAGGGGTATTCCACTCAGGCAACCCCAATGTGCTAAACACATGCTCAAAGAAATGAAGGAAGCAGGGGTAATAAGAGACACTTGTAGCCCCTGGGCAGCTCCTTTAGCGCTAGTGAAAAGGAAGGATGGGACCATGAGGATGTGCGTAGACTACAGACAGATCAACCACATTACACACAAGGATGCATATCCATTACCCAGAATAGAAGAATCATTTGCTGCATTCAAATCTGCTAACTACTTTTCCACCTTAGATCTGACTAGTGGGTATTGGCAAGTTCCTGTGGCAGAGGCTGACTGTGAGAATACAGCATTCACCATGCCAATGGGCCTCTGTGAGTTCAATTGTAAGTTGTTTGGACTCTGCAACGTACATTCCAGAGACTAATGGAGTGCTGCTTAGGACACAAGAACTTTGAAACTGTCCTCCTGTACTTGGATGACGTCATAGTCTACTCCAAGACATATGAAGAGCATCTACAACACCTAGCAGAAGTGTTTGAAGCCTTGTCCGGGTATGGAATGAGAATCAAGCCATCTAAGTGTCACCTGCTCAAACCAAAGGTGCAAAACCTGGGACATGTAGTGAGCTCTGAGGGTGTAGCACCAGATCCCGAGAAGGTTACAGTGATAAGGGATTGGCCGAGACCCACCAGCAAGAAAGAGGTGAGGCAGTTCATGAGACTGGTAGGCTACTATAGAAGATTTATCAAAGGCTTCACCAAGCTAGCAGCTCCTCTACAAGACACCCTGGTAGGACAGTCTAAGAAGTCTTCAGCCCGAAGTCCTCCATTCCAGTGGAGTGATGAAAGAGAAGAATTCCTCAGGAAGCTGAAGTTAGCCTTAACAGGAGAAGAGATCCTGGAATACCCAGACTACCATCAACCCTTCATTCTGTACACGGATCCCAGCAACGTGGGACTGGGAGCAGTGCTATCGCAGATTAAAGAGGGCAAAGAGAGAGTCATAGCCTATGCAAGCAGGATGCTGACACCAATGAAAGAGAGGGGACTATTAATCCTCCCTACCAGCGCCCCCAGCGCCCAGCACAGTCCTTGGTATCTAACACGGTACAGTCACTCCTGATGACGCCCACGCTGTATTCTATGGCTAGAAACGCGTCGAGTGTGGGCAGCATGTACAGTGTGTACAGATAAGTAGCAATGATTGTTATTCTGCCTGACACTTTCTATCCTCTGCGGGTTACTTCTCACTCTTATTTAGTTAGTAGATATATGTGAGTACAATGAGGGATAACTGAGAAATTGCCCTTATATACACGGGTGGTTTACAGTTGGATTATATACCTGCATGTAAGACGATTAATTCACCTAAACAACAATGTGATTGAGATGACTGACTTGGACAAGCATCGATTGATGGGAGTCCTCTTGTTGCATATCATATACAGTTAGGGCCAGAAATATTTGGACAGTGACACAAGTTTTGTTATTTTAGCTGTTTACAAAAACATGTTCAGAAATACAATTATATATATAATATGGGCTGAAAGTGCACACTCCCAGCTGCAATATGAGAGTTTCCACATCCAAATCGGAGAAAGGGTTTAGGAATCATAGCTCTGTAATGCATAGCCTCCTCTTTTTCAAGGGACCAAAAGTAATTGGACAATGGACTCTAAGGGCTGCAATTAACTCTGAAGGCGTCTCCCTCGTTAACCTGTAATCAATGAAGTAGTTAAAAGGTCAGGGGTGGATTCCAGGTGTGTGGTTTTGCATTTGGAAGCTGTTGCTGTGACCAGACAACATGCGGTCAAAGGAACTCTCAATTGAGGTGAAGCAGAACATTCTGAGGCTGAAAAAAAAGAAAAAATCCATCAGAGAGATAGCAGACATGCTTGGAGTAGCAAAATCAACAGTTGGGTACATTCTGAGAAAAAAGGAATTGACTGGTGAGCTTGGGAACTCAAAAAGGTTTGGGCGTCCACGGATGACAACAGTGGTGGATGATCGCCGCATACTTTATTTGATGATGAAGAACCCGTTCACAACATCAACTGAAGTCCAGAACACTCTCAGTGAAGTAGGTGTATCTGTCTCTAAGTCAACAGTAAAGAGAAGACTCCATGACAGTAAATACAAAGGGTTCACATCTAGATGCAAACCATTCATCAATTCCAAAAATAGACAGGCCAGAGTTAAATTTGCTGAAAAACACCTCAAGAAGCCAGCTCAGTTCTGGAAAAGTATTCTATGGACAGAAGAGACAAAGATCAACCTGTACCAGAATGATGGGAAGAAAAAAGTTTGGAGAAGAAAGGGAACGGCACATGATCCAAGGCACACCACATCCTCTGTAAAACATGGTGGAGGCAACGTGATGGCATGGGCATGCATGGCTTTCAATGGCACTGGGTCACTTGTGTTTATTGATGACATAACAGCAGACAAGAGTAGCCGGATGAATTCTGAAGTGTACCGGGATATACTTTCAGCCCAGATTCAGCCAAATGCTGCAAAATTGATTGGACGGCGCTTCATAGTACAGATGGACAATGACCCCAAGCACATAGCCAAAGCTACCCAGGAGTTCATGAGTGCAAAAAAGTGGAACATTCTGCAATGGCCAAGTCAATCACCAGATCTTAACCCAATTGAGCATGCATTTCACTTGCTCAAATCCAGACTTAAGACGGAAAGACCCACAAACAAGCAAGACCTGAAGGCTGCGGCTGTAAAGGCTTGGCAAAGCATTAAGAAGGAGGAAATCCAGCGTTTGGTGATGTCCATGGGTTCCAGACTTAAGGCAGTGATTGCCTCCAAAGGATTCGCAACAAAATATTGAAAATAAAAATATTTTGTTTGGGTTATGTTTATTTGTCCAATTACTTTTGATCTCCTAAAATGTGGAGTGTTTGTAAAGAAATGTTTACAATTCCTACATTTTCTATCAGATATTTTTGTTCAACCCTTCAAATTAAACGTTACAATCTGCACTTGAATTCTGTTGTAGAGATTTCATTTCAAATCCAATGTGGTGGCATGCAGAGGCCAACTCGCGAAAATTGTGTCACTGTCCAAATATTTCTGGCCCTAACTGTAGATAGGATTTGGTGGATTATCTTTGATTATAGAAAATTCTCATGCCAGGTGTATCCATGCCCCACTAGTGTAATTGGGCAGCCTCATGAGTTTACAGATACTCTGATAAGGATACTAGGATTTGACCAGTATCCAATAGTTATACAATAAGAATAGAGAAAGTGATTGTGTAAGACTAACCCTGAGTGGCGATAGGGACACCAGGGAGAGTCGTCGAGGAACAGGGACACCATAAACAGCACGTGTATAAAACTCCGTTGGTAGGCAGGATAAAAGACAGGGCGAACGTAGGGAAATAACCCCCCTCCCCTGTATGTTCGGTGTGATATATGGACACTAGGTGTGAGGGATACACACGACTGTAATTAATTTGAATTAATTTATTAAAGGTTATATTTTAATAAGTGCACTCTGTGGAGATTTAATATATAATTTAGAGTCACATTTATCTATTATTTGGAAATATAGCTCTATTTCTTCTAGCTCCTCCAGTTCCTCTTCCACATCTCCTAAGTGTGGCATTCGGGATAAGGCATATGCATTCCCATTCTTTCAACCTGCTCTGTATGTGATGTTAAAGTCGTAATTAGACAGCCGGGACATCCATCTCTGCTCCAATGCACCTAATTTTGCTGACTCCTGCAAATTGTTTTCAGTGTAGATGGTAAACTTTGCAGCTGCCAGGTAATGTTTAAAACGCTCTGTTACAGCCCAAACTACTGCCAGTAGTTCTAACTTGAAGGAACTGTAATTTTCAGGGGTTTTTTCAGTAGGCCGTAGCATCCTGCTTGCATAGGCTATGACTCTCTCTTTGCCTTCTTGCATCTGCGATAGCACTGCTCCCAGTCCCACGTTGCTGGCAGAATGAAGGGTTGATGGTAGTCTGGGTATGCCAGGATCTCTTCTCCTTTTAAGGCTAACTTCAGCAGGTGACACTTAGATGGCTTGATTTTCATTCCATACCCGGACAAGGCTTCAAACACTTCTGCTAGGTGTTGTAGATGCTCTTCATACGTCTTGGAGTAGACTATGACGTAATCCAGGTACAGGAGGACAGTTTCGAAGTTCTTGTGTCCTAAGCATCACTCCATTAGTCTCTGGAATGTACAGGGTGCGTTGCAGAGTCCAAAGAGCATGCAATTGAACTCACAGAGGTCCATTGGCATGGCGAACGCTGCCTTTTCCAGCTTTATAAATAGTCACATCGAGGAAATTTAGGGAATTCTTGTGTATTTTTGATGTGAACCGTAGCCCTATGTCATTCTCGTTCAATTGTCTGATGAGACTAACCTGAGTGGAGATAGGGACAACAGGGAGAGTCGTCGAGGAACGGGGACACCATAAACAGCACGTGTATAAAACTCGGTTGACAGGCAGGATAAAAGACAGGGCGAACGTAGGGAAATAACCTCCCTCTCTTGTTCGGTGTGATATATGGATGACTCACCGTAGCCGGGACTTCACGGGGCAGGCGTTTCTTCTCCTCCTGTCACCGAACCGCGCCTGCGGCCGTGGGGCCGGTGGTCCAGAATCAATTGGCTGAACAGTTAAGGGGTAGTTAATTCTGTCGTGACGCCACCTGTGAGAGTTCCGGTGAATTCACCGGCGCTGTTTGGGCCTCCGGGGGATGGAATGCAGCAAGATGGAACGCTCCCCACAGGATGAGCGGGAGTCCCGGGGCCAGGAGCTGCACAAGATGTTGTGAGGCAGCTGCGGTCCTTCTAGCATGCGGAGATGGACAGTTCATGGCAGGCAGTACATGGTATACAGTTAACGGGTAACGGACCGGGTGGACTTTAGCAATGACCGGTGTTTCTCAGAGCTCTGCGGTGTTCCTCCATTCTAAGCTTGTTCTAAGTGAGTTGCAGTTGTCGCCTTTGAGTGCCAAGGTCGGATACAAGGGACTACTTATATTGCCCTGCCGGTGCATACGTTCCGGTGTGAGGGGTAGTCTGGGTCCTTTTTGTGGGAACGCCGCTGGCAAGACGGCTCTGTTTGCGGCGGTGGTGGGGTACTCCTGTAGAGCCATCCCTCCACTCCTGGTTTGCATGGCAGTGATAAACGACTCCCAGATTCGGAACCAGTAATCCGGCTGTAGATGGGCGCGGGTGTATTTTGACCCATTGAAGTTCACCCCCAGAGTCTGGTTTCAGGGCACCAAGCATTGGCGTCAACCGGAGGTGGTCTAGGGGCTGCACAGAACTGTGCAGAGCCCCCTCTCCTTCTCCTACATTCTTGCAGACTCTTGTGTGTTGCACACTAACTTCTCCACTAAAACACTACACCTACACTCCGCCCACCAGGACCTTATTGGCCCTCTATTCTGATGTGCATGTAGGGTATGGAGCTCTGAGTTTTAACCATGTCATTGCTTAGTCAGAGAATATTACAGCTGCAGTCTGGGCTGCAATACACTCCTGTGATGCACTCGTTGTGGGGCGCCACATGGACACTAGGTGTGAGGGATGCACACGACTGTAATTAATTTTAATTAATTTATTAAAGGTTATATTTTAATAAGTGTACTCTGTGGAGATTTAATAAAATTAAGAAATAGAGCTACCGGCCTTCACTGCCCTAAAGCAACAAGTGTGCACCAGAAGCATCAACACGCGACACTTAACCCCTTATCACGTCATGGATGGGCTGATGTACAAGACAGTTATCTGGCTGTGGGACTAGTCAAAAGACTGTTGACACATGAAGGTGCATGCCCTGATAAAGATGCTCCAGCAGAAGCTCATCAACTCTGGAAGGAAAGAGGCAGATTGTTCCTGTATAAGGAAAAGTTATGCAGAAGACATGTGAATCCCAAGACTCATGAGTTGGTCTGCAGATCATAGTTCCCAAGAAAGACACCAAGATGGTCTTAGAAGCTTACCATGACGGTGCAGGACATTTTGGACGGAAGAAGTTGGAAGTGCTTTTAAGAGAAAGATTCTACTGGGTTGGCATGAGAAAATCAATTGAAGAATATTGTAGAAAATGTGGTCTGTGCAACCTGAGGAGGAAGGATCAAGAGAGTCAGAGAGCTCTACTCAAGTCCATAATCACCAAGCAGCCATTAGAATTAGTCGCAGTAGACCACGTCAAATTAACACCAAGCAGATCTGGCTATGTCTAAGCCTTGACAATAGTGGCCACTATTCTCGTTTCCTTGTAGTACCAGTAAAAGATCTTACAGCAAAGACTGCAGCAAAAGCATTCCAGACACACTTTTGCAGACCTCATGGCTACCCAGAACAGGTCTTAGTGGATCAAGGTCCAGCATTTGAATCGCAGTTATTCTAAGAATTCTGTAACATGTATGGATGTAAGAAGATTCGGACAACAGCTTATCATCCACAGACAAATGGTTTATGTGAGAAGATGAACCACATCGTGATTGACCTCTTAAAGATGTTACAAGCATCAGAAAGGAATCAATGGCCAGAGAAGTTACCCGACTTGGTAGACTTGTACAACCATATTCCACTGAGTTCAGCCAATTGTACCCCAGCTTATCTTATGAGAGCAAGACCCAGTAAGCTACCAATTGATTTGGAAATGGGAATTGTCAAGCCAGATGCAGAAGATTCAAATTCAACCATTTGGGATACCCTACATAAACAGAAGAATCTACAAGTCCATGAATGTGTAGAAAGAAGTCTCCATCAAGCAAGAGAGAAGCAAGAAAGAACCTACAATCAACATGCTCCTTTGCAACCTGGTGAACAAGTTTTAAAAAGGAACAGAAGGACTCACAAATTGGATGATCAATGGGAACAAACACCTTAGACAGTTCTCCCATCAAACTTTGACAATGCTAAAGTATGTTTAATCAGCAAAGGTGGGGCAAGACATCCTCAGCAGTATCAAGAGAGTACTTGAAGTTGTGTCCTGAAACCCTGAAGACACCAGAAGATCCTGTAATTATACCAGTTGAACCTAAGAAAGAAGAAGAAGATGTGTTCCATACAGTCTTAGGAGATTTTCCAAAAACCTGGAGAACTATCATGGAGCAGTATTAGTCCCAATGCTTGCATTTCATCAAGTAGTGGTACCTGAACCAGTGTCTGCACTACCACCTGAACCCGTGCAGAAACAAGAAGAAATCCCAAGATTAGAAGAACTGGAAGTTGAACCCATAGAGGAAGAACATGAAGAACAGATTCCTGAGCCCAGTGAACTTGCCAGTCCTATTAGTAGATCCATCAGAACTAGAAATAGAAAGATATAGTTGTGCACATAGCCTAGCACTGAGTACGCCCGGTACACTTGTAATAAGGAGATTGCTACGTAGTACACAGGGTCAGCTACCAGCTCGCTACAAAAATCAGAATTTAAAAAGTTAATACCAGTAATGTACATATGTTTTACTGTAAATACAGTAAGAAATAGTAACCGGTAAACATAGTGTATAGAAGGGGTAAGGCGACAGTGGGTAAGATGCTAATTACGGAGAGTGAGACCTTGGCCACATTATGCGGTGACCCGAGGGCCAGGTAGCCTGCAACACTTACGGCCAGGAGTGAGACACCCGTAGGGACCTTATTTGTTTATTTATTATAAGAGTAACATTAAAACAGTAAGCCCAGCACCTACAGAGTCTTTCCTGTATGAACTCTTTACATAATCTTGAACTTTATTTAAAAATGGACCATACTATACCACTGGACTGGTTGTGGTAAAGACATTCTTGTACATAATATTCACCAGCCCCGGTGGGAAATGGACTAATCACCGAAAAGACTACTTTTGAACTCTGGACTATTTTTATATTCTATTGGTTTTTGTAATTTTTACTTTTAAGACTCTCTACATTTAAATTGTTATATATGTTACTTATTGGAAAATTGCCACAGTCCCGGAGTACTGTCTTTCACTAAGGGGGAATGGCACCCCAGAGTCACAGTGCCACAGTGTTACCATTGCTAAGTGTCACCAGAGAGCAGTAAGGGGTATTCCACTCAGGCAACACACAAACAACACCAACACCTCCCAGACAGAAGGGGGAGACCAAGCCCAGCTTCAGGGTGAGCTCCCCTATATATTCTGGTTTGGGAAGAAACAAGTTCAGTTCAGCTCCTGGGAGGGCTGTGAAGAGGACAGTGTGGCGCCCTGCTTACACAGGTAGCCACAGACTTATCTCATGCACAGTTGGGTTTCCACAGCAGGTACCTACTACATGCAATATCTTCCACCCCGTCACAGTAGGGGGAGCTCCACTTGCTGACTTTAGGCAAGATCCCCTATAAATACTGCTACTGGGGGAGGAGTTAGTTAGAGTGTGCAGACGCTAGGAGAGCTGCGAAGACGTCCTTGTGGTCGGTACCGCTGTTAGGCCCAAGCCAGTGGCCCTTCTGATGTCCCGCAAGCCTAAGTGGGGATAGAGGGCAAGGAGCAGACAGGCCAAAGGGAGTGAGGAACTAGTAGAAGTTCACCAAAGACGTACCGGACATTGGGGATCTGCACCTGTAGGATACTCCAGGACTACAGTGGGACCCATACCCTATACCAGTGATGGTGAACCTATGGTACGCATGCCAGGGATGGCACGCAGAGCCGTCTCCGCTGGCACACGGCCTCGCCACTACACTGCCCCTTTGATCTGCCGGCGTGCGCCGCGCCGCCGGCAGTTCAAAGCTGTGTCTGAGCAGAGGAGACATTTCTCCCCTCTCCGACACTTCTAGACCCGCCCTCCCGGCCAGCTTCATGTGACAGCGGTCACGTGACGTGCCCGGCATCACGTGACCGCCCTCAGCGCGGGAGTCACAAGATGCAAGCTGCAGCAGCGGTGAAGGAAGAAAGGTGAGTATGACACTTTTTTTTTTCCTCTTACCAGCAGCCAGGATGATGGGGCCATACAAGGTGGAGGCAGGAGGGATGATGGGGCCATACAAGGAGGAGGCAGGAGGGATGATGGGGCCATACAAGGAGGAGGCAGGAGGGATGATGGGGCCATACAAGGAGGAGGCAGGAGGGATGATGGGGCCATACAAGAGGAGGCAGGATGATGGGCCATACAAGGAGGAGGCAGGATGATGGGATCCATACAAGGAGGAGCAATGGCCAAGGAATAATGGGGTCATACAAGGAGGAGACAGGATGATGGGGCATTACAAGGAGGAGGCAGGAGGATGATGGGGCCATACAAGGAGGAGGCAGGAGGGATGATGGGGCCATACAAGGAGGAGGCAGGATGGATGATGGGGCCATACAAGGAGGAGGCAGGAGGGATGATGGGGCCATACAAGGAGGAGGCAGGAGGGATGATGGGGCCATACAAGGAGGAGGCAGGAGGGATGATGGGGCCATACAAGGAGGAGGCAGGAGGGGTGATGGGGCCATACAAGGAGGAGGCAGGATGATGGATCCATACAAGGAGGAGGCAGGATGATGGGGTCATACAAGGAGGAGACAGGATGATGGGGCATTACAAGGAGGAGACAGGATGATGGGGCATTACAAGGAGGAGGCAGGCAGGATGATGGGGCATTACAATTAGGAGGATGGATGATGGGGCAATACAAGGAGGAGCATGGATGATGGGGCAATACAAGGAGGAGGCAGGATGATGGGGCAATACAAGGAGAAGGATGGATGATGGGGCCATACAAGGAGGAGGCAGGAGGGATGATGGTGCATTACAAGGAGGAGGCAGGATGATGAGGCAATACAAGGAGGAGGATGGATGATGGGGCAATACAAGGAGGAGGCAGGATGATGGGGCATTACAAGGAGGAGGCAGGATGATGGGGCATTACAAGGAGGAGGATGGATGATGGGAACATACAAGGAGGAGGCAGGAGGGATGATAGGGCATTACAAGGAGGAGGCAGGATGATGGGGCATTACAAGGAGGAGGATGGATGATGGGGCCATACAAGGAGGAGGCAGGAGGGATGATGGGGCATTACAAGGAGGAGGATGGATGATGGGGCAATACAAGAAGGAGGCAGGATGATGGGCAATACAAGGAGGTTGCAGGATGATGGGGCAATACAAGGGATGGATGATGGGGCAATACAAGGAGGAGGATGGATGATGGGGCAATACAAGGAGGAGGATGGATGATGGGGCAATACAAGGAGGAGGCAGGATGATGGGGCATTACAAGGAGGAGGCAGGATGATGGGGCAATACAAGGAGGAGGATGGATGATGGGGCAATACAAGGAGGAGGATGGATGATGGGGCAATACTAGGAGGAGGATGGATGATGGGGCAATACAAGGAGGAGGATGGATGGATGGGGCAATACTAGGAGGAGGGTGGATGGATGGGGCAATACTAGGAGGAGGGTGGATGGATGGGGCAATACTAGGAGGAGGATCGATGGATGGGGCAATACTAAGAGGATGATGGATGGATGGGGCAATACTAAGAGGAGGATGGATGGATGGGGCAATACTAAGAGGAGGATGGATGGATGGGGCAATACTAACAGGGGGCAGGATGGGGCATATTGTTATGTGATGGGGGCAGGATGGGGCATATTGTTATGTGATGGGGGCAGGATGGGACAATACTAACAGGGGCAGGATGGGGCATATTGTTATGTGATGGGGCAGGATGGGGATATTGCTGCAAGAGGACAAGGATAGGGCATTACAACAAGATGGGGCATTACTACATGATGGGGGCAGGATAGGGACATTACCACAAGGGGACAAGGATGGGACATTACCAAAGGGGACAAGGATGGGGCATACTACAAGGGGATAAGGATGAAGACATTACTACAAGAAGGGGGTCAGGATAGGAACATTACTGCCAGGAGAGGGTCAGGATGGAGCACAACTGCAAGGAGAGGGTCAGGATGGATCATATAGCTAGGAGAGGATCAGAATGGAGCAAAAAGCCAAAAGGAGAGGATCAGGATGGAGAACATAGCTAGAAGGAGGTGGTCAGGATGGAGCACATAACTACAAGGAGAGGGTCAGGATGGAGCATGTAACTACAAGGAGAGGGTCAGGATGGGACACATTACTAGAATGAGAGGTTCAGGATAGGACACATTACTAGAAGGAGACGATCAGAATGGAGCACATTACTACAAGGAGAGGGTCAGGATGGAGCACATTACTACAAGAAGAGGATCAGAATGGAGCACATTACTACAAGGAGAGGATCAGAATGGAGGACATTACTACAAGGAGAGGGTCAGCATGGAGCACATTACTACAAGGAGAGGATCAGAATGGAGCACATTACTACAAGGAGAGGGTCAGGATGGAGCACATTACTACAAGGAGAGGATCAGGTTGGAGCCCGTAACTAGAAGGAGAGGGTCAGGATGGAGCACATAGCTAGAAGGGGAAGGACAAGATGGAGCAGATAACTACAAGGGCAAGGTCAGGATTGGAAACATTACTACAAGGAGAGGGTCAGGTTGGAGCACATAGCTACAAGGAGAGGGTCAGGATAGGAATCATTACTACAAGGAGAGGGTCAGGATGGAGATATTACTACAAGATGAGGACCAGGATTTCAGTATGAAATCTGCTTGCATTCTATGATAAAATCTATCTCCTATCTGTCTAATATTCAGCGTTTTTCCATACAGATCAGTCCACCTTCTGTTTCTAGAAAGGGCAGTGGGAGCGGCTCAGCTTCAATGTGCAGTACACATGAGCTGTCTGACCACTGCCAAAGAGAAGACTGCAAAGGTAAGTTTAAAATCAATTAATTGTTAAAATCATTGAATTGATCATCAATGTTTCAGGACTACAAGCACTGCACAGGGAAGAGAGTTAGCATCTGCTGGCTCTCCCCCCTGTGCAGCGCTTGTGATTACCACTCCTGCTGTAATTTAGGTTATATTATCGTGTTGGCACTTCGCCATAAATAATTTTGTTTTAGGTTGCAGTTTGGGCACTCGGCCTCAGAAAGGTTCGCCATCACTGTCCTATACTAAAGGGGCAAAACCTGATCAAACAACTGGGCCACTGGAGGACTGGTGTCAGCAGCTCCATGTCGGAACTGACACCACTCCTATGTCCGAAAAGCAAGGTGTTTACCGGATAGTTCAAGAATTCAAACAAGTCTTTAGTTAACATCCACTTGACTTTGGTAGGATAAAAGGGGTACAACATCACATCCCCACAGGTACACGTCCACCTGCACATTATCAAAAAGCCAAAGAAATGTTACAGGACATGAAGGACGCAGGGGTTATACGAGATAGCTGTAGCTCCTTGGCAGCCCCATTAGTCTTAGTCAGGAAAATGGATGGCAGTATGAGAATGTGTGTAGACTATAGTCAAATAAACCGCATAACACACAAGGATGCTTACTCGTTACCTCGTATAAAGTAATCTTTAGCTGCGTTTAAGTCTGCCAATTACTTCTCCATCTTAGATCTCACAAGTGGGTATTGGCAGGTGTCTGTAGCCAAGGAAGACCGTAAGAAGACGGCATTTGCAATACTTATGGGCCTATGTGAATTCAACAGCATGCCCTTCGGACTATGTAATGCGCCTGGAACCTCACAGCGATTAATGGAGAGTTGCCTGAGACATAGAAACTTTGAGACGGTACTGCTCTACCTGGATGACGTGATCGTGTACTCTAAGACCTATGGGGAACACGTTGCCCATCTAGCAGAGGTGTTTGAAGCTCTGACCAAATACGGGACGAAGCTGAAACCATCCAAATGCCACCTGTTTAAGCCAAGAGTACAGTACCTGGGACACATAGTCAGTGTCGAAGGCATGGCCCCTGATCCAGAAAAGGAGACAGCAATCAAGGAGTGGCCAGAACCCAAGACCTCAAAGGAAGTACGTCAATTCCTGGGATTGGTGGGCTACTATAGGAGGTTCATAAAGGAGTACATCAAAAAGGCTGCTCCCTAGTAGGCCAACCCACGAAGGGCAAGTCTAAGGATTCTCCGTGGAAGTGGGGTAAGGAACAAGAGGAAGCGTTCCAGACGATGAAAGAAGCCCTGCCAGGAGAAGAAATCCTTGCTTACCCGGACTACAACCTGCCATTCCTGCTGTACACGGATGCCAGCAATGTGGGACTCGGAGCCGTCCTTTCACAAAAGCAAGACAGCAAGGAAAGGGTAGGAAGCTGCGCTCCATAGAGAGGAACCCAGAGAACTACAGTTCCTTCAAGCTGGAATTCCTGGCCTTGGTCTGGGCCGTCACCGAGAGGTTCAAACACTATCTGGCCTCTATCAAGTTTACAACCTACACCGATGACCCACCTGGAAACTGCGAAGTTGGGAGCCATGGAGCAAAGATGGATGGCCGATTGTCCAACTATCAGTTCACCATCAAGTACCGGGCTAGGCACCAGAATGGAAATGGGGATGCCTTATCCAGAATGCCTCACCTGTCAGAAGAAGGTGTAGATGAAGACGAGGTGGGAGAAGTGGAGTTACCTGCATTCCATCAACTAAGAGTAACCCAGTGCCAACAAACCCGTCAAGATTTTCCTGCAAGAATGGTGAACCTGTTGCCCCACTTTGGTTGGAAAGAGGTGCAGGACAATGAACCGGCCGTCAGTTTAATAAAACAACTGATAACCCAGGAGTCAGCAAAGCTGCCTGAGAATCCCCAGCCTGAATCCAAACAACTGTGGAGCGAGCGGAGCAAGCTGTTCATATACCAGGAGAAGGTAATCTCAACCATTTTAGGGGATTTCCAGAAGATTGGCCTCAACAAGATGGAGCCATCTTAGTGCCTTTAATGAATTTCTACCAGCCCAAAGAAGAGATTGTACAAAGGAATCAGGAAAATACCCGTTGCTAGAGAATTTGAGGATGGTGCAATTGGTACACATGCTAGCCCTGTAGTGAGACTAAGGCCACGCAGACGCTTACTGACATACCTGCACCAAACCCTTCACTAGAAACCTCACCTGAGACAGTGACACCTGTAGTGCGTAGATCACAGAGATGCACACAAGGTCAACCCCCGTCTAGGTATGGAGAGTGGGCACAATAATGCAAGGTAGAACACACTAACACGTAACCATGTAAATAATCATTGTAAAGTAGGAATATAAATAGTGTTCAAAAGGTGAAGAGTAGGCCAAAAGCCAGGTACTTTTTAACTTTTTCTACTATTAATGGTATTAGAAGGTAATATATTATGTTTTTATCACAACAATCAGGATTACCAACTTATTTGAATTAAAAAGTTTACTTTTATTAATACAAAAGTTAAAATTTTTCAAGACCCACAAATTAACAGCCAGTACAAAACATATATACACTGTAGGGACAATGCAATCAATCACCGGTATAGAAGGTCATAAATGGCCATATTTCCAACTCCTAATTAACAGTGGGGAATAATGGGGTCTATGCCTGGACTAGTCCTAACAAAGCACCGCGTACACTCTCCAAGGAGTGGGAGAAGGCCGTGTGACTCTGACTACCCTGCAATGCCCGGTGGTTGTGGCTCTTGGTGCCTGGCTCTGGTCCTGGGTTTTGGACTTCGCCGGTCCCCTTTTGTTTCTTTTTTAATTTTTGGACTGCTCGCGGTCTGAGACCTTTGCCTCCTGAGTGTGTTTTGGTCACTCGTCACAGGTGTAAAGCCTCTGGACTTGAATGTTCGTTTTTTTTCTTTCTGCGGTTGTTTAGTTTTTTACTTTTCTCTTTTTTTCTTTTCCTTTTAACCCTATACCCTAGGTTTATTGTGTTCTGGCTATTACGGCTGGGGTTCTGTCCTTGTTACCCTCTCCTCATTTTCCCTGCCCTTCCTTTACTCCCTCTTCTGCTTTTTGTCCTATGTTTGGCTGGTGCGAGCCAGACCATCTCTGCTGTAAATTTACATTCTGTTATCATGAGTATTAGCATCCTATCTTTAAATGTTAATGGTCTTAATTCGCCCGTTAAACGGTCGATGGCCTTACGGCAGTTTGACAGATCCAGGAGTGACGTAATCTTTATCCAGGAAACTCGCCTGCTTCCTGCAGACAATTTAAGATTACAAAACAAAACCTTTCCCACTCAATTTTATACCAATGGCCCCTTAAAAAAAGCGGTTGTAGCGATACTCATTAGACAGTCAGTTTCCTTCCAACTATAACCAACTCCATCTCAGACACATAGGGAGATACCTAATCCTTTCATGCTCGATTAATAATGTTCCCTATATCTTAGTCTCTTTATACGCCCCCAATGTGGGACAAAAGTCCTTCCTGACCTGACCACACTCCTGAATCGGCTTGAGCCATTTGGCCGCTGTCGCACAATAATAAGTGGTAACTTTAACATGCCTATGAACAAGTCCCTTGACTGTTATGATGTGTCCGCCCCGAGAGGTGAGATGGGCTCTCTAATGACGGAATTTGGCCTTCATGACGTGTGGCGGTACTTTCATGGTATGGAGCGGGATTATACTTTTCTATCTCCCCAATACAGGACATATAGTAGAATCGATTACCTATTGGTTAATGATGCTTTATTACAGGAATGTACTGCTGCCTCCATAGATAGTATTACATGGTCGGACCACGCACCCACCTCCCTACAGGTTGCTGACCCTTTGGCGATCAGATCTCCCTTCCTCTGGAGGCTTAATGCTCACCTCCTAACTGACCCTCAAATTTTAGATGATATTACCAGTCAACTGATGAAATTTTTCTCCCTGAATGATGATGGGGCGGTGCAGGACGACACCTTATGGTTTTCCCATAAGGCTGTGCTCCGGGGATTGCTAATCAAAGCGGCTTCATTTGTAAAAAAAACGACACACAGCGGAGCTTGATGCAGCTCTGCGATCTTTGCGGTCCCTAGAGAAACAGCACAAAAAGTCACCTTCCCCCGCAGTCTTATCTTCACTCCTTGAGGCGAGGGATCATCTCCGTACTCTGCTCCTCCATAAGACTGAAAAGCACCTTAAGACTCTTCATGCTAAATCTTATGGTATGGGTGACAGGGCTGGGGCTCTGCTGGCCAGACGGGTAAAGAAAAAGATGGCACAATCTAGGATCTCACATCTTGTCGGACCCTCTGGCCAACAGATCCGGCACCCCATTAAGATAGTGGAGGAATTCTGTCACTTCTACGAATCCCTCTATAATTTGAATACGGACCCCAATACACCACAACCCAACTCTGAACTTATTTCAACATTTCTTAATAAGGTCACTCTCCCTAAATTGTCACAGCAGCACCTGTCTCTTCTAGATCCCCCTATAACCCTCCCAGAAATAACGCAGGTAATTAGATCCGCTAAAAAACACTCTGCTCCTGGCCCCGATGGTTTTCCATTATCCTACTACGATCAATTTTCCCCTGTTCTTTCACCGTAATTATTAAGACTCTTTGAGTGCTGGCGGTCCAGGGGGAATGTGAGTCGGGAGGGTCTGGAGGCAATTATCACCACACTGCCTAAGCCGGGGAAGTCTCCTGACTGTCACCCAGAAATTTCTGCCCGATAGCATTATTGAATTGCGACACGAAAATATATGCCAAAATATGGGCAAATAGGCTCCTGGAGGTGCTGCCAGCCCTTATAGGCCATGATCAGGTTGGCTTTGTCCCAGGTAGGCAGTCTTGTCAAAAAAGAGGAAAGAATTTGCAGAAAAAACTTGCACACCCGAAGTCAAAACACAATTTTTATTATAAGTAATAACAAAGGCGAACAACACAAAAACCACAAAAATTAAAACCACTTAAAACAAAGTAGGTCCCAGTATGCCAGTTGCAATCATATACTATAACAATTAAATAGCTGATGAATGTCAAGATGGACAAAATATCACACCATATGGAAGCAGTGAAAAGACACAATCAACAAGGTCCTCCAATAGACATGGAGCAACCAAATTACAATGGTGTAAACAAAGTGACACTATGAACATACATCATGAATACGGGGTCATACCAAAACTGGATGCTGCAACCTGGGTGACTGGGGACCCCACGCGTTACGCTGCAACTAGGCAGCTTCCTCAGGGGAGTCTGATGTGCCCTGTGTTGTTACAGCCTTATATACAAGAAGCTATGAAGCCAAGTGGGTCATAATGATTCATTGATCGATAACAGCTGTTGAGAGAGAGTGTTTTTTTTTTTTTAAACTGTTGTCCTCTCTGTCAATGTCTGTCAATTAGTCAAAACGTGGGGGGAGGAGGAGAGAGATGGCATTATAACATCGCCATAACACACAATGACCCAGTCTAGTGCCGGCGCCAAGCACTTGTGCACAACGTCAAGTAGTCGCACACCGGAAGTGACGCGGTGCCGTCGCCAGGGTAACGCGTTGTGTACTCGCGCGCACGAAGTGACGCGACCCGATCATCACCGCGGCGCCAGCAGCAACAGCGTCGCACAGGAAATGAGGTCGGCTGGTAGTCATGGTAAAAGACAACAACACCACCGAAATAGCCTATTTAAATTAATGATTTATTTCATTTACAGGAATTTTTCTTTTCATATAGGTTTCTGAGGAAATAAGATGGGTTACTCCGGCCAGCGACCACAGTTATACATTGTTTTATATATATATAACTTTGTTGTTGCTGTGTATTGGGTGCCGCGCTGGCTTGATGTGGGTGGCGGCTTTGCCTTGGTGTGCTGCGCTTATGCGGTCGCTGTGAGGTCCCTGCTGATCGGTGGTGTTGTTGTCTTTTACCATGACTACCAGCCGACCTCATTTCTTGTGCGACGCTGTTGCTGCTGGTGCCGCGGTGATGATCGGGTCGCATCACTTCGTGAGCGCGAGTACACAACGCGTTACCCTGGCGACGGCACCGCGTCACTTCCAGTGCGCGACTACACGGCGTTTGTGCACAGGTGCTTGGCGCCGGCACTAGACTGGGTCATTGTGTGTTATGGCGATGTTATAATGCCATCTCTCTCCTCCTCCCCCCACGTTTTGACTAATTGACAGACATTGACAGAGAGGACAACAGTTTAAAAAAAAAAAAAAAAACTCTCTCTCAACAGCTGTTATCGATCAATGAATCATTATGACCCACTTGGCTTCATAGCTTCTTGTATATAAGGCTGTAACAACACAGGGCACATCAGACTCCCCTGAGGAAGCTGCCTAGTTGCAGCGTAACGCGTGGGGTCCCCAGTCACCCAGGTTGCAGCATCCAGTTTTGGTATGACCCCGTATTCATGATGTATGTTCATAGTGTCACTTTGTTTACACCATTGTAATTTGGTTGCTCCATGTCTATTGGAGGACCTTGTTGATTGTGTCTTTTCACTGCTTCCATATGGTGTGATATTTTGTCCATCTTGACATTCATCAGCTATTTAATTGTTATAGTATATGATTGCAACTGGCATACTGGGACCTACTTTGTTTTAAGTGGTTTTAATTTTTGTGGTTTTTGTGTTGTTCGCCTTTGTTATTACTTATAATAAAAATTGTGTTTTGACTTCAGGTGTGCAAGTTTTTTCTGCATATTCTTTCCTCTTTTTTGACATATACTTCTTCTATGCAGTCTTGCACCCCTTATTTACTCGAGAGCTGTGCATCACCTCCTTTTTGGTCCCAGGTAGGCAGTCTTGTGACGGAACCAGACGTTTGATTAATATCTTGGACGTTCTGGAAAGGTCTGGGGCCCCCAGTGCTCTCGTGTCACTTGATGCCGAAAAGGCGTTTGCCAAGGTCCACTGGGGGTACATTGGAGAGGTACTTGACAAATTTAGCATAACGGGCCGGGTCAAGGCGGCCATTATGGGCTTATATTCTCTTCCCTCTGCTTCCATCCGAGCCTCGGGCTTCCTCTCCAGCAGCTTTAATATCACTAACGGGACACGGCAGGGTTGCCCTCTTTCCCCCATGATATTTGCGCTAGCAATGGAACCTTTGGCTGCAGCTGTAAGGGCCAATCCCAACATCCACGGCGTCATAATTGGTGGGCAGGAACACAAAATCGGACTATACGCTGACGACGTGGTCTTCTCATGCACAAACGTCTCAGCCTCATTGAATGAGATCATGTCCCTGCTTGCAGAGTTCTCGGAGTTGTCCTTCTACAAGCTTAATATGTCCAAATCTGTACTGTTCCCTGTTAATATACCCTCTTGTGTCCAGGCCCATCTCCAGCAGCAATTTGCATTCTCTTGGTCCTCTGGGGCTTTGTGTACCTTGGGATCTATGTTAGCCAATTACATTCTATAGTCAAACAAAATTTCGACAGACTATACCAAGAAATCTCACGGGAACTAGACAGGATGTCCCCGCTGATTCTCTCCTGGACCGCCCGCATTCATATCATTAAAATGACTATTCTCCCGAAATTAATTTACCTCTTCCGTTGCCTCCCTTTACTAATCCCCCGCACATGCATCTCCAGCTTTCAACGCTTAATTAACTCCTTCATTTGGAATAAGAAGCCCCCACGCATTGCCCACAAGGTGATGATTCTCCCAAGTGCCGCAGGGGGTTTGGGAGTCCCGGATGTACTAACATATTATAAAGCAGCCCATCTGGAGTATGCGAAGATCTGGTGGTCCGGCACTATCCTCCCGATTTCTTGGTTACAGATTGAGGCGTATCACGCCCCATCTGGATCTCTTCGCATCCTGTTGGAACTGGGCTTGCTCCGGTCCTCTCTCCCTGGCGGCCTTCTGAGATCTATGATTGCATTATTAAAAATTTGGTTTCTAGTGGGCAATTCCCACTTCACCTTTTTATTTAGGTTCATCTCTCTTGATGCCCTGGAACATGCCATACCTGATTTATCCCTTTCCCGCTGGAAGACCCTAAATATACGGACTCTGTATGACCTTTTTTCTGGCTCGGTACTACGCTCCTTCTCCGAACTACACAAGCTCTTCGCTCTCCCACATATAGTATTCTACCAATACCTCCAGATTCGTCACTTCCTTTCACAATGTAATTTACCTTCCTGGGATGAATCTCCCATACATGAACCTTTACAGAGATATTTTAAGCCCCAATGCTCTGCAACTCATGGAGTGTCGATTGTATACAGAGCTTTGCTAGTTCCCGTCGACCAGCGTAAATTACCATACATGACAATTTGGGAGCATAGGAGAAAATAGTTGCGGTTCTGATAGCGCTAAGGAAGGAGGGCAAGGGGAAATTGTTGTGATGAACAGACCTTTATTAAAAACACGGTCCCTCAAACTCCGCTACGCGTTTCGACGTTACCGTCTTCATCAGGTGGAAGACGGTAACGTCGAAACGCGTAGCGGAGTTTGAGGGACCGTGTTTTTAATAAAGGTCTGTTCATCACAACAATTTCCACTTGCCCTCCTTCCTTAGCGCTATCAGAACCGCAACTATTTTCTCCTGTGCACTTCTGAGGGACCGTGCGGTTCAGCAGCTTTGGAAGAGAGGCATCGTTTATTAAAGAACCTGTTTATCCAAGTCTGGAGGACTACTAGGACCTATCTGACGTCACCGCCTTGGATCACGTGACCGGTGGAAGTGACGCTGCTCTCTCCCTGGCACGAAGATTTTCTCGGGAACGCCCTGTTTGGTATTGCTCCACAGGAGGCTATCACTGGAGTTGTACCCAGCCAGTACAACTCCACAAGGTGAGTGGAAACCCCGCTTGCCCTGCAATACGGTTTACCCTGAGGTGCTTCACATTGCGCTCCTTCTCTTTTCTCTTACAATTTGGGAGCGTAGGCTCTCTTTCTCAGATCCTCTGGACTCATGGCTCAGGGCCGCAACCCACACTTCCAAATTTTCATCCTGTATCTTGCATCTAGAACAGGCGAAAAAAATCCAGTTAAACTGGTACCTGACCCCCCCTCCGACTTGCACAGTTTCAACGATCTTCGGATTCATTATGTTGGAAGTGCCGTCTGGAAATGGGGTCTATGGAACATGCGTGGTGGCTATGTCCCCGGGTTCAGAGATTCTGGAATATGGTTGAATTACTAATTGTTGAGGTAATTGGGTTCTCATTCACTTTAGATGGCCCCATGGCGTTGCTGGGTCTGGGTTTGGAAGGTGTCCCCAGACTGGTCCGCCCTATTCTAACTAATATATTAATTGCGGCTAGATTTTGTTTGACCAAACATTGGAAACTACCCACTACCCCTCTAGGGCGGAACTGGTGTCGAGAATTCAGTTGCATCTCCAACACGAGACTGTTCTGGCCCACGACCTGGCCATCAAATCTAAAAGACTAAGTTGGTGTGACCCCTGGTTAACTTCCCCATTCGGTCCTGACACTGGCACATGGACTTTGAAGGCACATGGACTTCCAGTTGGTTATATTTGGATTATTTCATTACTCCTGTTATTTGTTTACCTCTCCATATCACTATTGAACTATATGCTTATACTGTGCTTGCTTACTAATGGTATGTCTTCTACTTATAACATGGGATTCTTTATCACTATCACCATTGCTGAATGGACCTCCCCCTCCCCCTCTGCTCCTTACCTTCCCCTCTTCCTTATTATTTTAGATCTATTTGTTCCTTTTCTTTTTTTGTTGGGGCATTCACCCCCAATGTTTGTATAATTGCTAATAATTAATAAAAATCAATTGATTAAAAAAAAAAAAAAGAAGTACTAAGGATTGTATTTATTGCTTCGTCTAGAGACCAAAGGTCAAAGCATTATATTCCATTTATTGACTCAACGGTACATACAATGCAGATCAATCTATCTTCATATTAAGACAATAATAGACAGGCTTAATCTACCTGGTTAAATATGAGTGCTCCCATATATAATACAAGTTATGAACTATTATGTGCCCTTCATATAAAGAAGGAGTACATTATGGCCCATACAGGCCAGGATCATTAATAATTTCAGTGGGCAAACATACTCAGGAAACGGAAAATTGACCAGGCAGATAGGGTAATGTTTTCTTCTAAAGAGATAAAAGAGAAATAAATACACTAAAGGATTTCAAAATCTATTTAATAGAGTGTGTACTACTCAAAAAGTACTGATTTAAACCTCAACCTAGATGTAAGATATGTCGCCCCAGAGCAATCATCCACATTGGTAGGTGTGTGGCGCCCCGCAACGAGTGCGTCACAGGAAGGTATTGCATCCCTGATTGAAGATGTAATATCTTCCGTCTCAGTGATGTAATGGTTAAACCCAGAGCTTCATACACCACATGCACCACTTAGAGATAGAGGGCCAATCAGGTCCTGGTGGGAGGATGTAGGTGTAGTGTGTGGAGGAAGTTAGGAGAAGTAGAGAACGGAAGAAGAGGAGAAGGAGCAGGGATCTGCACAGTGCCGTGCAGCCCTGAAAAGGCCAGCTTAACCGGCAGGGCACCATCAAGCGGTGACCCAGACCAGGAAACGGGCAACAAAGCAAAGAAGCGACGGGTTAAAGACACCCATGCCCAATCCCACCGGACACCTGGTCCGAGGTAAACAGATGTCTACCACTGTTCTGCAAAAACCAGAGTGACGGAGCAGCTTCTTAGGAGTGCCTCACTGCAGCCGCAACTTAGCAGTCTTACCAGCAGAGTACCGACCATAGGGACACAGCTGTTCGCGTTCTGGCTAAGGATTCCACTAGAAGTTTCCCTAGTACCCTGAACTGGTACACCAAGGCAGCAACGGCAACTAGATAGGACAGTTAGTGAAGGAGGAACACCAGGGAGCTCTGGGCTGAGACGGTTCATCACTGGGACCACCCGGTCTGTTACCCGACAAGCTGTATACAGTGTACTGCACAAAATCTACAGTAAAGACCCGTTACAGAGGAGTATTGTGTCGGTGCATTTCTTACAGAACTGTTATTAACCTTGCTTATAAAACAACTGAGGTGCCGTATTCTATCCAGCACAGCTCCTGGCCCCGGGGACTACTGCTCATCCTGTGGGGAGCATCCCATCTAGCTGCCGCACATCCCCCGGAGGCCCAAGCAGCGCCGGTGTCATCACCGGACTCCCACAAGTGGCGTCATGACAATCAAGACTTATCCCAATCCTTTCAATCCCCTTTTTATTTGACCACCGCGCCCCACAGCTCCAGACGCGGAACTGTGACAAGTGAAGCATCGCCTGACACCTGAGAACCCGGCAATGGTGAGTCAAATCTTGGCGATCGCGAACAGGATACGAACAGGCCCGTTTCCTAACGGGTATTGTGTGCCTTACAGAACTTTAATCGGAAAAAAGAACTTTTCCCGCCCTTTCTACTGGGCCAAAATGGCGGTTCCTGCCATGTGAAAGATTATGTGCTGGCCCAGGGGCGTGCCTCCGCCCCTCGTCGTGGGAGGGCCATGGCAGAGGCGCCAAAATCCTTGTCCGCCCCGATTGCTGGAAACAACCAAGGGGGCAGGCCAAAGACTTAGCCCACCCATGGACTACAAAACAAAAAGAAAGCAGGTGTGGCGGGGTCTTCGCAGCAAGCTCCACTCCGGGAACGAGTACCAGTTGCTACGGGTGCGGTTCCTGCAGAAAGCAAAATGGCTACCCTGAGGGTCCGCAAGCTGATGAGGAGGTGGAGGAGGAAGCTCGAGCCGCCATCGGCAACCCTGGACCGGGCCCTGTTCTCACTATCGACGGGGACCCCGAGTTTTGGGAGACGGCGCTCCAGGATCTACAGGGTAGGGGCGGCCGTAATCGTGGCGGGGCTGCCTGAGTCCCGCTCCGCTTACGTCCGCCATGTTGGTGCACCCAGGACGGGTGTAGCTTTGTGGTGACGTCACTTTGGCCAGGACAAAGTGCGGAGGTCGTGGCCAAAGTGACGGAAGTGGCCTTAGGCTTTTATATATTAGATAATCCTGTTGGGTAATCGGCGATGAGGACTTGAGTAGCCCCATAAACAAGTTTGCGAAACTTGGGGCTACTCGCGTCCCCATTGCTGTCCCAAGCAGCTGTAGTATAGCTGTTCCTGAAAGTTAAAAACATTGTGTTGACCTGGTGGACTTTTCAGGCATTATTGCACCTTAAGAAGATATATAAAAAATTTAATTTGGACCCTTCCAAAATATACATAGATAAATATCATGATTTAATTAATAAAGCTTTTGGAAAAAATATTATAAATAAAAAAGAAAAGCGATTTTTGATGAATAAGAATCCCAGTACTGCTATATTTTATCACCTTCCTAAGGTGCACAAATGCCTGAAAAGTCCACCAGGTCGACCTATAATAGCAGGCATTGGTTCCCTCACAAGTCAGCTGTCCCATTACATAGACTTGTTTCTACAAGAACTAGTAAAAACCTTGCCCTCATATCTAAAGGACTCTAATCAGCTCCTAAATGAAATCAGAAATATTACATGGGAGGAAGATTTTCTTTTCATTACCATGGATGTAAACGCCTTGTATTCTAATATACAGCACGATCTGGGAATACAAGCAGTGGAGCACTACCTAAAAGGTATTATGGAAATGCCAGACTCCCAAAGAGAATTTCTACTGAAAGGTCTAAAATTTATTCTTGAACACAATGTTTTTTAGATTTCAGGAACATACAGCTGCTTGGGACCGCAATGGGGACGCGAGTAGCCCCAAGTTTCGCAAACTTGTTTATGGGGCTAGTCAAGTCCTCATAGCCGATTACCCAACAGGATTATGTTAACCATATAATCCTATACCGTCATTTTATAGATGATCTTGATCATTATTTGGAGGGGAAGTCAGGAGAAAGCAGAGCAGTTCATCAAAGAAATGAATGCTAATCAGTGGGGAATAACATTCACGGCCAAGATAAATAATGAAAAAATAGACTTCCTAGATCTGGAATTGTCACATAAAAACAAAGAAATTGTCAGTAAAACTTTTTTTTTTTTAAAACTGACAGTAATGGCTTCCTACATTATAACAGTGCGCTTTACAAAAAGTGGAAAACAAATATTCCTTTTAGTCAATTTCATAGAATCAGAAAAAATAATACAAATACAGATGATTACATCAAAGTCTAAAATGTTATTCAAAAAATGTTATGATAAAAAATATCCGAAAAAATTAATTGTGAGTGCCTATCAAACAATTTTGAAAAAAACTCCGGATGTATGTCTATTAAATCAGAAGGATAAAAAGGATCAAAACGGTGAGGAAATAAAGAAAAATAACAGATGGCAATACAATTTTACAACATCATATAATCGAAACAATGATATTAGGAGGATACTAAATAAATATTGGTATCTACTGGAAAGAGATCATATCTGAAAAAAATCCTGCCAGAAAATCCTAGTATCACTTTCCGCAGGGCACAAACAATAAGAGGTATTATTGCACCCAGTCATTTAAAAAAATTATCACAGGAAACCAGAAAATTAAACAAAAAATGATACAGGTAAAACGAATAAAAATGAAACAAAAAAACTGGTGTAATTCGATGCAATTCAAAAAAGTGCTGCTGTTGTGGAATCATAGATCACAACGTGACAGGAATTTACTGCAACAGCATGGGAGAATCTTTCCCAATTACACAGAGACTTTCCTGTGACAGCCAATTTGTGGTGTATGTCATCACATGTGCCTGTGGCATTCAATACGTGGGACGTACTGTTCAGTCTCTGAGAACACGTATGAATGGCCACAGGCACAATGCGAAAAATGGCTTCATGAAACATAGTTTGTCCCAACACTTATGTTTGAAGCATAACAATTTAATATAAAAGTTACACCAGTTGAGCAAATTCTGGAGAACTGCCCAAACCGCACTGAAAAATTAAATCACCAAGAATCTTATTGGATTTTCAAAATGGGTTCTTTACACCCGAACGGATTAAATGAGGTTATTGAGGGAATATAAAATTAATCCTTCCTTGGATATTGTGTGTTTTCTCATAATTTTAATGAACACTGTTTTTTTGTGTGTTTTTTTTTTTTTTTTTTTATAACAAATTTTTATTGGAATTTTTCAAATGTTACAAAATCCAAAACATACAGCATTATTAGTTGTATTACATGTTAAACATAAACCAACAACTTTCCCCCCTCCCCCCTCTGATCATCACTCAGCAAGAAATCACCACTCCGTCAACAACAAGCCATATTACCACAGGGTCAGTTACCTCATTGATGTGGTCCTTTGTATCAAGTCTCACCATCTGCTCCCTCAATGTCTAACTTGCCCAGTGACCCTTGGAGGCTTTCCAAAAGGTACCAATCCGTATTTCAGAATGGCATTACAGATCGCACAATTTCAGCCCTAGATAAGTAGGAAGACATGAACATTTGCCATTTGGCAAAAAATTTACTAGATTTGGTGTCCCTCTCACACATCGTTACAATTCTTTCTGACTCTAAAGCTCTTTTCAACTCCCCGACCAGTTCCAGCTCTGCCGGAATTACATTATCCAGCCAGTGCCGCAATAATAGCCTCTTGTAGGCCAGTGCAATCATGTGGAACAGCTTCTTCTGCTCTGTTGAAATATTGGCGTCAGGCGCGTAATGGAAAACCCAGACCTTGTGTTCCATGGGCGGTCCGAGACCACAGGACCGCAGGGTCACATCCCGTGCAACGGTCCATCCCCTCTTCACTTTAGCACATTCCCATATCCCATGGAACATGTCAGATTTCGTCAACCCACATTTTGGACAAGCCTGTATCCTATCTGTCTGGGTGGGCGTCGGGGGGATGTTGAAACCCATTATGGCCCTGGGCATCAATCTGTATTGTGAGTCCCTCCATCTTTCGCTAATTATATTTTTCTTCACTGCTGCCCACCCTTCCAGTATGATTTGGCCTATGTCCTCCTCCCCCAATCTGGATGCCCAGGCACTGAAAATCTCTGGATTGCCCGAAGGCAGAAGAGCCACCCCCAGGGCTTTTTAAATTGTAGAAATCGATATTGGGCCCATTTCCCCCTTGAGCAGACCATCCCAGGGTGATTCCCCACATTCCCGTCTGGCATCCACTAGTGACCACAGCAAATGATGTCTCAACTGATCGTATTGTAAATCATGGACCAGTCCTAATTGCCATTTATTTCGTACCTCTTCCCCTGTCATCCATCGTCCCTCTTGACGATGCAGGATATCTCCCAGTGTCTTAACCCCTTTGTCTCTCCAAATCCTGAACAAGGCATTTTCCCTTCCCAGCTCAAAGTCCGGATGGCGTCAAGGACTGAGATACTCAGATATCTTCCAGGACAATCTCAGTTTCCTTCTTATTGCCTTCCATGCTCCCCTAGTGTCCCGGAACAGTGCTGAGTTTTTGATGTGAGGTTCCAGTCGGGTGTTGGAGGAGTGCAAAAGGGTCACCGGATCCCAGGGCGCGCACATCGCAGACTCCAGATCATAGTCCGAAAATCCGCCAGATTTCTTAAACCAATCAATGATATGTCTTGCCAGACAGGCCAAATTATAGCCCCTGACATCCGGCACCCCCAGTCCCCCCTCAGCCCTTGGGAGCATTAATGTTCTAAGTCGAATTCGGGGTCTCCTGTTCCTCCACAGGAAACGGGAAAACGCCCTGTTGAGCCTTTTGACATCTGATTGCCTGAGTAGGAAGGGAATGGTCTGAAGGGGGTACAGGAGCCTAGGAAAACTGATCATTTTGATCAGGTGGCTTCTTCCCAGTAACGACAAAGGGAGCCCTTCCCATCTGGCCAGTTCTCCCTCGATTTTCGTGATCAGGGGATTGTAGTTCAGATTATAGGTTATCCCCGGGGCTCTTCCCATGTGGATTCCCAGGTATTTGATTGATGAGGGAGCTATGGGGATACCGTGCAAATGTGTTCCACCTCCTGTTCGTCCGACCTCCCCCCCATTCGGCTGCCTGAGAAACAAGATTTCGCATTTTGATGTATTCAGCCGAAAGCCCGAGAAAGACTCGAACTGCTGTATAGCATCTAACAGGCCGGGCAAATCTCCTCTAGGATCCGACATATACAGGATGATATCATCGGCGAAGAACCCTGATTTGAGCTCTTGTCCCCCCACCCCTATGCCCTTGAAAAGTGTTGTGTCATTAAGGTACCGCGACAGGGGCTCCACAGCCAAGTTGAAGAGGAGTGGAGAGAGAGGGCACCCCTGCCGCGTGCCTCTCTCTAACGTTATCACATCTGATAGGAAACCTGTCATATGTACTCTCGCTTTGGAGTTATCATATAAAGAGTCCAGAAACACCCTGAAGGCCCCTCCTATACCTGTGTATCTTGTGGTTCAAGACCGCATCTAGCCATGACCAGCTTACTGAATCGAATGCCTTCTCGGCATCCAATAGTACCAAGGCCGGTTCATCTGCCTTATTGGTCTTACCCAGTCTCAACTCCTCGATCACCGCTAGGGTCTTTCTGATGTTTCCTACTGCAGACCTCCCCTTGACGAAACCGGCCTGCTGGCGGCCTACCAGATTTGGTAAAAAACTTGCTAGTCGCTCCGCCATTATTTTTGCTAACATCTTCAGATCTACATTGATCAGAGATATAGGGCGAAAGCCGGCCGGGTCGTCAAGAGGTTTACCCTCCTTCGGTAGGAGCTTAATGTATGCTAGATTCATATTGTCAGGAACGGGCTGTCCGGTCAGAATGGCATTGTACAGCCTTTGTAGGGGAGGTGCCACCTGTTCCCCCAAGATCTTATAGAATCCCCCTCCAAACCCGTCTGGGCCAGGCGCTTTCAGTGGGTTTAATCCAGCTATGGTGGTCAATACTTCCTCTACCGAGATATCGCCATTCAGTCTTTGAAGATCTTCGTCCTCGACTCTAGGTATCCTGAGGTTATTCAGCCACTCCCTTCCCATTGACATATTGGCAGGTCTGGATTTATAGAGGGAGGCGTAAAATTTGCCCATTATGTCGACAATACCCTTAGGGTCATTGGTGGATCCCCCCCTAGGCCTCCTCATAGACATGGCATGTCTGACAAGGTGCTTTCCTCTTGCTAGGTTGGCTAGTATCTTCCCCGCTTTATCTCCATGTCGGTACAAGTCTGCTTCCCAGTGCGCCCTATTGAGTTGTTCCCTCTGTCTAGCCCAGTTATCAAAGTCGTCTTTCGCCTTTTGCCATGTCTCCCGTGTTTGGGGAGAATTAGTCGCCAGGAAGTCAGTATACGCTCTGCGTACTGCTACACTGGACTCTTGAAAGTACTTCCTTGTTCTTTTCTTGACGGTCAGAGTGTATGCAATTATCCTGCCCCTAAGTACCGATTTTGCTGTTTCCCAGAATAGGCCGGGTTCCCCCTCGTGTGCCAAATTGGTTTCTCTAAAGTCCGTCCACCATTCCCCCAGCAGCTTGTGGAAATCCTGGTCCCTTTGCAGAAAGTATGGGAACCGCCACAGGATATCCGTCCCTCTCGGGTACTCGTCTTGGAGATCCATGAATACCGGGCTATGGTCCGATATGACAAGGTCCCCTATGTCGGAATGATGTATCCTGTGCAGCACTCCCGCACTCACCAGCAGCATGTCTATACGGGACCAGGTTCCGTGCGGATGGGAGAAGTGTGTAAAATTCCTATCCATAGGGTGGTGGACTCTCCATACGTCTTCTAAGAGTAGGTCTGCAGCAAAGTCTCTTAAGTCCCCTCTTTCTCTACCCTGTCCGTGCCCGGACGCTTGATGGGTTCGTTTTCTGTCTTCCCCGTCAGACATAACCATGTTGAAGTCCCCCCTATTACTACATTGTTACCAGTATCTGACATGAGAGAAGTCCGTAGTTTCCTGAGGAAGGGCAGTTGTGCGGAGTTTGGTGCATATATATTATGAATGCTAATGGGTCCCCCCTGGGTGTCCAAGAGGACATGGGCGTGTCTTCCCACGTCGTCCTGCGTGTTCGAGAGAACCGTGTGAGGGAAAGCTTTGTTTATTAAGATAAGGACCCCTGCCTTCCGGCCTACAGCTCCCGAGCCATAGACGGCCCCCACCCACATTCTGTGCATGCGGAACATTTCCGAAGATGTAAGATGGGTCTCTTGCAGGAGGACCACGTCCCCTTTCAACTTTCGCAAATGACGTAGGACCATGGAACGTTTTTCCGGGGTACGAAGACCCTTGACATTCCAAGAGATCACTCTAACCATGATCCCAGAGATGTAGATCTAAGGCACGACCAGAGTGATCGTGGACGAAGTCAAATCCGAGAGTTGATTCCATCATCGGTTGAGTGTGATCAGACAACAAATACAGCAACTTATCCCCAACTTCTAACAGCAAAACTCCCCTACATAACCACAAACCCCCCTCTCCCTCCCCTCCCCAAAAGATATATGCTTCCATTTTTTCCAGCGTGTGTCGCCACCGTCGGCTCCCCCGACGGCCCCGAAAATAGACCACAGGAGGCCACTCTAGATCAGATGTAGGTTGGCCCCCCATATAAGACAGAGTGAAGATCACGTTCGTGTCTCGCCTCGCCCTTCAAAAACAGCGCCACAAAAGGTAGTGGAATAAAAAAAAAAAAAAAAAAAAAAAGGGGAAAAAGAGAGAGGAACAGGACCCTGATCCCATCCGAGGAGGACGCAGCTGGGGATGGGGGACCAACGAGGACCAAGGCAGCAGAGTTAAGGGTCCCGTCACATGGTCTTAACTGCAGCAAGGCAGCCTTTTGCGGTGTTCCATCGGCCCACCCCTCCCCCAAAACAGCGGAACTCACAAGTCTTCCAAGTCAGCCGTCAGATCCTCACGTGATCAGTTCGACCTCCTCCATGTCTTCTGAACCCCTCGGACTACAGATCTCCTCCCGTCGGGACGGTGAGCGGTGTTGTCTTTGCTTCTTCGGCTCCCCCAAAGCTTCTTCCACCCCCCACTCGGTCCGCGAGCGTGGAGAAGTCAGTGACCGATTTGGGGACTTCCGTTGGGAATCCGAGTGATCCGACCATCTAGAGCCATGTGATTTTCCATTTCTCGTTGCAGAGTGCCGTCGCAAGTCCGCAGAGGGTTCCGCTCCATATCGCCTCATTGCTTCCCTGGGATCTTTCGTATAGTGTATCTCACTGTCCTCCCCCCTGACCTTCAGGGTAGCTGGGTACAAGAGCTGGAACGGCGCATTGTGTTGATACAGGAGGTTGCAAACTGCGCTAAATTCTTTACGTTTCTTGGCAACCACAGCAGAGTAATCGGCGAAAAGAAGGACCTTGTGACCCCGGATCAGTAGGGGCTGCCGCCTGTTTCTGTAGAGACGGAGCAATTGCTCCTTGTCTTTATAGTCCAGAAATTTCATTATAATCTGGTGATGATATTGGCCATTGGCACGTCGTCCCTCTCTCATCCCCTTCGTCTCTCCGGCGGGCCCGGGATTTCCTCCTGGGGGACCCACCCGATGAGCTCGTTCCACTCTGCATTTACCTTGTGCGCCCAAAGCTTTAGGTAGTTCTATCTCGCAGATAGCATTGAGATGCTGGTGGGTGATGGATTCTGGCAGACCAACAATCCGCAAGTTATCGATCTATTCTCCAGATCGTCTAATTTATCATGCAGCCATTTTGATTGCTTGTGGGAGTCTGCCAGCTCCTGTTCCATCACCATTATCCTGTCCTCCGCCTCAGAAAGTCTCTGCTCCAGCTCCTCTAATCTGCTGGTATGCTGTGTTACTGTTGCCTGCAGGTCTGTAATAGCGTCCTTCACAGCCTCTTTCACTGCAGCCTTGATGTCCTCCTTGAGGTAAATAGCCACCTCCCTGGCCAGTTGTTGGTGCTCATCCAGTGCTGTGGAAGTCTGTGTTGTCCCAGGAGCCACCGTTACATGTTTGTCCGCCCTGGCCGTCCCTGGGCTCTTCCCTGTCAGTTTTTGCTGGGGGTGCTGCGCCTGGTCTCTTCGCTTATTCCCCTGCGTCGCTGCCATCTTATCCCTCCCAGGGGCCGATGCGACGTTCTTCGGAGCTGTCTGTGGGCGTCTCGTGGCGTTCCGAAGCCACCGGTCCATACGCTGCCCGGTGACCTCCGTTGATAGCGGTGCGGTGTGTAGTGATTAGTGATTACACATCCCCGCTGATCTGTAATGTACGAACTGTAGCCGTCGGGAGCGGGCAGCCTCTCCTCTATCGTCCATCACGCTGGCGCAGGAACCGGAAGTCATTGTTATGGAGTATTAATGGAGTCTGTCACAAAACTTATAGCCAAAGGGGGAAAATCTCTCAATGTAGCTGCAGATTAACTGGCCGTCCAGTGGCTGCCACAAACATTCTCCCAATCACTATCATTCCCCTTCAGCAAGTGCAGGCGCGCTCTCTTTGTTGTCTTGGGTGCAGGTCTCACTTCTTACCACTACCTAGTCCAGCTGTCTGCATGATTCCGGTCTATCTGGGGCATACAGTCAGCTCCACTGATACATTCTCACAATAGGAGCCCTGTACTGGGATGCAACGCTATGTGAGGATATAAGAAGCGGGCACTTGTACATTTTTTGTGTGTTTTAAATGGATTTCAGCCACATACAACAATTTTAAATTTGTTATATACCGTATATACTCGTGTATAAGCCGACCCGTGTATAAGCCGACCCCCCTACTTTTGCCCCCAAAACCTGGGAAAATCTATTGACTCGCGTATAAGCCGAGGGTGGACTCCAGCACAGGTATACAACCCCCAGCAGTGAGGTATACAGCAGCCTCCCCAGTGGTAGTATACAGCAGCCTCCGCAGTGGTAGTATACAGCAGCAGCCCCAGTGGTAGTATACAGCAGCCCCAGAGGTATATGCAGCCCCAGAGGTATATGCAGCCCCAGAGGTGTATACAGCAGCCCCAATATACAGCAGCCCCAGTGGTATTGCAGCCCCAGTGGTATTGCAGCCCCTATATACAGCAGCCCCAGTGGTATTGCAGCCCCTATATACAGCAGCCCCAGTGGTATTGCAGCCCCAGTGGTGTATACAGCAGCCCCTATATACAGCAGCCCCAGTGGTATTGCAGCCCCAGTGGTATTGCAGCCCCTATATACAGCAGCCCAGTGGTATTGCAGCCCCAGTGGTATTGCAGCCCCTATATACAGCAGCCCAGTGTATTGCAGCCAGTAATGCAGGGCCCCTATATACAGCAACCCCAGTGGTATTGCAGCCCCAGTGGTATTGCAGCCCCTATATACAGCAGCCCCAGTGGTATTGCAGCCCCAGTGGTATTGCAGCCCTATATACAGCAGCCCCAGTGGTATTGCAGCCCCAGTAATGCAGGGCCCCTATATACAGCAACCCCAGTGGTATTGCAGCCCCAGTGGTATTGCAGCCCCTATATACAGCAGCCCCAGTGGTATTGCAGCCCCAGTGGTATTGCAGCCCCTATATACAGCAGCCCCAGTGGTATTGCAGCCCCAGTGGTGTATACAGCAGCCCCTATATACAGCAGCCCCAGTGGTATTGCAGCCCCAGTGGTACTGCAGCCCCTATATACAGCAGCCCCAGTGGTATTGCAGCCCCAGTGGTATTGCAGCCCCTATATACAGCAGCCCCAGTGGTATTGCAGCCCCAGTGGTATTGCAGCCCCTATATACAGCAGCCCCAGTGGTATTGCAGCCCCAGTAATGCAGGGCCCCTATATACAGCAGCCCCAGTGGTATTGCAGCCCCAGTAATGCAGGGCCCCTATATACAGCAGCCCCAGTGGTAGTATACAGGCAGCCCCAGTAATGCAGGGCCCCCCCCTCATGCTCCGGTCACCTGTAAAGCAAATTATACTTATCAGTGCCCGCTGCCGTCCGCGCCCGCATCTGCCGACATTCCGTCTTCATGCATCTTCTTCCTGTTTCCTGTGCGCGTCGCCGGTAATGACGTCATTGCCTGCGACGCGCACAGAAGCAGGAAGAAGATGAATGAAGATGGAGGATCGCATGTCGGCAGCGGCGGGCGCGGACGGCAGCGGGCACTGATAAGTATAACTTGCTTTACAGGTGACCGGAGCATGAGGGGGGGACGCCCTGCATTACTGGGGATGCGGGGGCTGCTGTATACCGCTGTATACAGCAGCCCCCACACTGACTCGCGTATAAGCCGAGGGGGGTACTTTTCAGCCCAATTTTTGGGCTGAAAAACTCGGCTTATACGCGAGTATATACGGTAACTATATTGAAAATGTTATTTTATTTATGATCAAATTATATTTCACATTTTATCTGTCATAATCAAATTTTACTATGCTCTATATATACATGTAATGTGTTTGTTTTTTATTATTAGTATGTGCTTCTGAATATTCCAAACTTGTATAGCAGCTATATAGCAGGTGTGGCATTAACTAACCTTAGTGGTCCACACCCTATTTAGCATAATACTATTTCCTATAAAGCTATCCACAACTTTGGAATACTTTTAACAATATACCTGAGGAAAACATTTTTTACTGTCGAAACGCGTTGTATGTGCTTTTCTTGAGAAATAATAAAAAAAATCTTTATGAATTACAAGACGTTTTTGGATCATAGACCCCTGGGAGCGCAAATAGCCTGGTAAAATCTCTATTGGATCAACCCTCATACTGGGAGACTTTAACATCCCCATAAACATCCCCAACTCCACATCCGCATCCCAGCTCCTATCTCTAACCACTTCTCTCGGCCTCTCGCAGTTCTCAACCTCTGAGACATACAAAGATGGTAACACCCTTGATCTGGTCTTTACCCGACTCTGCTCTACGTCCTCCTTAGACAACTCATCTCTTTCTCTCTCTGATCACAACATTCTCTCCTTCACACTCACAAACCCTCGCCCATCACCAGGGCCGCACCGTCCATTGGACAAGGTGAGCCCTGTCATTCAGGCGGCAGCCGGCAGGGGGAGCGGCAGTGCAGAAGGGGGCGGCGCCTCAATGCAAGCAGCCTCCCCCTGTCATGGCGCCGGCCGCTCACCCCGCGCACCGGAGGTAAGCGGCGACCGGGGGAGAGGCACAGAAGGGGCGGCAGGGGCCCCAAGGCATCACTAGCACCCCCCCCCCCCCCCCTCACGGCCCAGCCGGCTCAGGCCGCGCTCAGCGCAGTGGCGAGCCGGTAATTGTAGAAGGGGCGGCAGCCCCAGGCTCCAACAGCACCCCCCCCCCGTAGTCAGTGCGGCTCAGGCGGCAGTGGGGCTCGGTGCACCCCTGCCCATCACAGCATAGTCTGACCTATCACACATTCCGAAATCTACAGGCCATCAACCCTCATACATTTACAGACTCTCTTCTCTCATCAGTGTCCCCAATCTCCTCCTTCTTCTGCCCCAATCTGGCTGTGAATTACTACAATGATACTCTCAAAAGTACCCTGGACCAATTAGCACCCCTCACCCTCAGAACCTCCAAACAGAGAGTAAAACAGCCCTGGCTCACATCACAAACTCGATTCTTCCAGCGATGCTCTAGGAGTGCCGAACGCCTATGGAGAAAACCTCGCTCACCAGAAGACTTTATCCATTATAAATTAATGCTCAAAACCTACAACTCTGCCCTTCACCTCGCCAAACAGACCTACTTCACCACCCTGATCTCCTCACTATCCAACAACTCAAAGAAACTCTTTGACACCTTTCATTCTCTCCTCAGTCCGAAAGTGCAGGCCCCGATCACTGACCTCAGTGCTGATGATCTGGCCTCTTACTTCACAGAGAAAATAGAAAACATCCATCATGAAATCAGCTCTCAACCTTCAAGTGTTGTTACTCCCATCTGTCCCTACATCCCCTCTGGCTCACTCTCCATTTTTGACCCAGTCACAGAAGAAGAAGTCTCCAGGCTCCTCTTGTCCTCACGTCCCACTACATGCACCACAGACCCCATTCCCTCACACCTACTCCAGACCCTCTCTCCAGTGATCACCACTCACTTAACCACAATCTTCAATCTCTCCCTCTCTACTGGCATCTTCCCATCCTCCGTCAAACGCTCTATTATTACTCCAGTACTAAAGAAAACGTCCCTTGACGCATCCTGCACAAATAACTACAGACCTGTCTCCAATCTCCCCTTCATCTCAAAACTCCTGGAGTGCCTGGTCTACACCCGCCTCACCCATTACCTCGCCACTCACTCTCTTTTAGATCCATTGCAGTTTGGCTTCCGCCCCTTACACTCTACAGAAACTGCCCTTATCAAAGTGACCAATGACCTTCTGACAGCAAAACATAATGGTGAACACTCTCTGCTTATCCTTCTTGATCTCTCTGCAGCTTTTGACACTGTTGACCACCATCTCCTACACTCTATGCTGCACTCCATTGGCATCAAGGACACGGCTCTCTCCTGGTTCTCTTCCTATCTTTCTGACCGCTCTTTCAGAGTATCACTCTCTGGCTCCACTTCCTCCCCTCTTCCCCTCACTATTGGGGTCCCTCAGGGTTCAGTCCTTGGACCTCTTCTTTTCTCTCTCTACACAGCCCCGATCGGACAGACCATCAGCAGATTTGGTTTTCAGTACCATCTTTACGCTGATGACACACAACTATACACTTCCTCCCCTGACCTTACTCCTGCTCTAATACAGAACACCAATGACTGTCTAACCGCAGTCCCCAATATCATGTCCGCTCTCTATCTGAAACTCAACCTTTCCAAAACTGAACTTCTTCTGCTCCCACCCTCTGCCAACCTCCCTAAACCTGACATCTCTCTCTCGGTGTGCGGCACCACGATAACGCCCAGTCAGCAGGCTCGCTGTCTCTGTGTTATGTTGGACACTGATCTCTCCTTCACCCCATATATACAATCTCTCACCCGCTCCTGTCACTTGCACTTGAAAAATATCTCCAGAATTCGCCCTTTCCTCACCATTGAAACAACTAAAACCCTCACCGTGGCCCTGATTCATTCCCGCCTTGAGTACTGTAATTCTTTATTAGCTGGTCTCCCCCGCAGTAAGCTTTCCCCTCTCCAGTTATCCTCAATGCAGCAGCCAGGATCACCTATCTAGCAAACTGTTACTCAGATGTTTCTGCTCTGTGCCAGTCACTGCATTGGCTACCCGTACACTATTGAATCCAATTCAAATTGCTTGTTGTCACCCACAAAGCTATTCTTGGTGCCGCACCTCCCTACCTCTCTACCCTCATCTCTGTCTATCACCCCACTCGTCCCCTTCGCTCTGAATGTGACCTCCGACTAACATCGGCACTTATTCGAACCTCCCATTACCGACTCCAAGACTTCTTTCGAGCTGCACCAATACTCTGGAATGCTCTACCCCAAGAAATTAGGACCATCCACAACTTGTATAGCTTCAGACGCTCCCTAAAAACACACCTCTTCAGGGCGGCCTATCATTCGCCCCTGTACTTTGTGTTCCCATCCCGTCTTAGATTGTAAGCTCCTTCGAGCAGGGTCACCTTTATTTTTTGCCTTTTTATTGTATTTCCTACATTGATTCTATGTTTATTGTATGTAACTACTGTTCTGTATTACTTACCATTTTGTATCGTATATTTTTCTTATACGTACCATTGTACTGTAAAGCGCTGTGGAATATGTTGGCGCTATACACATAAAGTTTTATTATTATTATTATTATTATATGGTGGCTCAGTGGTTAGCACTGTATGGTGGCTCAGTGGTTAGCACTGTACGGTGGCTCAGTGGTTAGCTCTGTATGGTAGCTCAGTGGTTAGCACTGTATATGGTGGCTCAGTGGTTAGCACTGTATGGTGGCTCAGTGGTTAGCACTGTATGGCGGCTCAGTGGTTAGCGCTGTATGGTGGCTCAGTGGTTAGCGCTGTATGGTGGCTCAGTGGTTAGCGCTTTATGGTGGGTCAGTGGTTAGCACTGTATATTGTGGCTCAGTGGTTAGCACTGTATGGTGGCTGAGTGGTTAGCGCTGTATGGCGGCTCAGTGGTTAGCGCTGTATGGTGGCTCAGTGGTTAGCGCTGTATGGTGGCTCAGTGGTTAGCGCTTCATGGTGGGTCAGTGGTTAGCACTGTACGGTGGTTCAGTGGTTAGCTCTGTATGGTGGCTCAGTGGTTAGCACTGTATATGGTGGCTCAGTGGTTAGCACTGTATGGTGGCTCAGTGGTTAGCACTGTACGGTGGCTCAGTGGTTAGCTCTGTATGGTAGCTCAGTGGTTAGCACTGTATATGGTGGCTCAGTGGTTAGCGCTGTATGGCGGCTCAGTGGTTAGCGCTGTATGGTGGCTCAGTGGTTAGCGCTGTATGGTGGCTCAGTGGTTAGCGCTTTATGGTGGCTCAGTGGTTAGCACTGTATATTGTGGCTCTGTGGTTAGCACTGTATGGTGGCTGAGTGGTTAGCGCTGTATGGCGGCTCAGTGGTTAGCACTGTATGGTGGCTCAGTGGTTAGCGCTGTATGGTGGCTCAGTGGTTAGCGCTTTATGGTGGGTCAGTGGTTAGCACTGTACGGTGGTTCAGTGGTTAGCTCTGTATGGTGGCTCAGTGGTTAGCACTGTATATGGTGGCTCAGTGGTTAGCACTGTATATGGTGACTCAGTGGTTAGCACTGTACGGTGGCTCAGTGGTTAGCATTGTATGGTGGCTCAGTGGTTAGCACTGTATATGGTGGCTCAGTGGTTAGCACTGTATATGGTGACTCAGTGGTTAGCACTGTACGGTGGCTCAGTGGTTAGCTCTGTATGGTGGCTCAGTGGTTAGCACTGTATATGGTGGCTCAGTGGTTAGCACTGTATATGGTGACTCAGTGGTTAGCACTGTACGGTGGCTCAGTGGTTAGCTCTGTATGGTGGCTCAGTGGTTAGCACTGTATATGGTGGCTCAGTGGTTAGCACTGTATATGGTGACTCAGTGGTTAGCACTGTACGGTGGCTCAGTGGTTAGCTCTGTATGGTGGCTCAGTGGTTAGCACTGTATGGTGGCTCAGTGGTTAGCACTGTATATGGTGGCTCAGTGGTTAGCACTGTATATGATGGCTCAGTGGTTAGCACTGTATATGGTGGCTCTGTGGTTAGCACTGTATATGGTGGCTCAGTGGTTAGCACTGTATATGGTGGCTCTGTGGTTATCACTGTATATGGTGGCTCAGTGGTTAGCACTGTATATGGTGGCTGAGTGGTTAGCACTGTATATGGTGGCTCAGTGGTTAGCACTGTATACGGTGGCTCAGTGGTTAGCACTGTATATGGTGGCTCAGTGGTTAGCACTGTATATGGTGGCTCTGTGGTTAGCACTGTATATGGTGGCTCAGTGGTTAGCACTGTATATGGTGGCTCTGTGGTTATCACTGTATATGGTGGCTCAGTGGTTAGCACTGTATATGGTGGCTGAGTGGTTAGCACTGTATATGGTGGCTCAGTGGTTAGCACTGTATACGGTGGCTCAGTGGTTAGCACTGTATATGGTTGCTCAGTGGTTAGCACTGTATATGGTGGCTCAGTGGTTAGCACTGTATATGGTGGCTCAGTGGTTAGCACTGTATACGGTGGCTCAGTGGTTAGCACTGTATATGGTGGCTCTGTGGTTAGCACTGTATATGGTGGCTCAGTGGTTAGCCCTGTATACTGTGGCTCAGTGGTTAGTACTGTATATGGTGGCTCAGTGGTTAGCACTGTATATGGTGGCTCAGTGGGTAGCAGAGTATACGGTGGCTCAGTGGTTAGCACTGTATATGGTGGCTCAGTGGTTAGCACTGTATATGGTGGCTCAGTGGGTAGCAGAGTATACGGTGGCTCAGTGGTTAGCACTGTATATGGTGGCTCTGTGGTTAGCACTGTATATGGTGGCTCAGTGGTTAGCCCTGTATACTGTGGCTCAGTGGTTGCATCAGGGTTCTCACTGCATTGCATTTTATTGATCTGATTTTTTTTATTTCCGTAGTTAAACCTGTAAAATAAACAGAAAATAAACAATTGCTGACTGCCCAAGATAATGCATGGGGCAGCTGGTTTCCATTCCAGTTGACCAAGGTGGTCACACACTTTTATCCCTAGGGAGAGATGGCTGGTGCAGCATTGCTATGAGCCCTTTCAGGGCCCTCAGTGCCACCTCTAGCCATGGTGACATATGAGCAGGCATTTTGTGGTACCCCTTATATGAGCACGGTGGGCGGCAGTGCTGCTATTCTAGGTTCTAGTCACTGTTATGAAACTCTGACAGGGCAGAGCAGCTCCGGGGTAGCGGCCTTACTTCCTGCACTGCTGCCCGGGATGGTGGAGTGCGTGCCGCCCCGCTACAGGCTCCTGGACCTGGGATTCGTGCTGTGGGGAACGATCGCTTTCTTTCTGGACCTGGGCTCGGATATCTGGGGCACAGTGCGCTATTACGAGGCGGGGGATACGGCCTGGGCACTGCTGAATATCGGCCCCTGCCTCCTGTCCTCCGTCGTGCTGCAGCTCCTTAGCTGGGGCTGGTACTGGGTGGACCGGCAGGACTGGGACCTGGAGCTGGCACCGTGGAATGCCAGGGACGGAAAGGAGAAGGCTGCACAGCACTCTGCCCATACTGACTATGGGGACTGGTATAGTATGCCAGCCGACTGCGAGACGGGCAATGGGCAGCTGTATGTCTGCAGGACTGGTAGCAAACACTGGGAGTGTAACTGCCATATCAGGGCTGGAGACCCCGAAGTTGTGGGCTCAACGACCCCTGAGCCAGCTCCTATGGCTGGCAGAGACACTCCAGCACAGCCCACTGAGCCAGCTCCTATGGCTGGCAGAGCCACTCCAGCACAGCCCCTGAGCTAGCTCCTATGGCTGGCAGAGCCACTCCAGCACAGCCCACTGAGCCAGCTCCTATGGCTGGCAGAGCCACTCCAGCACAGCCCACTGAGCAAGCTCCTATGGCTGGCAGAGCCACTCCAGCACAGCCCCCTGAGCTAGCTCCTATGGCTGGCAGAGACACTCCAGCACAGCCCACTGAGCCAGCTCCTATGGCTGGCAGAGACACTCCAGCACAGCCCACTGAGCCAGCTCCTATGGCTGGCAGAGCCACTCCAGCACAGTCCCCTGAGCCAGCTCCTATGGCTGGCAGAGCCACTCCAGCACAGCCTCCTGAGCTAGCTCCTATGGCTGGCAGAGCCACTCCAGCACAGCCCACTGAGCCAGCTCCTATGGCTGGCAGAGCCACTCCAGCACAGCCTCCTGAGCTAGCTCCTATGGCTGGCAGAGCCACTCCAGCACATCCCCCTGAGCCAGCTCCAATAGCTGGCAGAGCCACTCCAGCACAGCCCACTGAGCCAGCTCCTATGGCTGGCAGAGCCACTCCAGCACAGCCCCCTGAGCTAGCTCCTATGGCTGGCAGAGCCACTCCAGCACAGCCCCCTGAGCCAGCTCCTATGGCTGGCAGAGCCACTCCAGCACAGCCCACTGAGCCAGCTCCTATGGCTGGCAGAGCCACTCCAGCACAGCCCACTGAGCAAGCTCCTATGGCTGGCAGAGCCACTCCAGCACAGCCCCCTGAGCTAGCTCCTATGGCTGGCAGAGACACTCCAGCACAGCCCACTGAGCCAGCTCCTATGGCTGGCAGAGCCACTCCAGCACAGCCCACTGAGCCAGCTCCTATGGCTGGCAGAGCCACTCCAGCACAGTCCCCTGAGCCAGCTCCTATGGCTGGCAGAGCCACTCCAGCACAGCCTCCTGAGCTAGCTCCTATGGCTGGCAGAGCCACTCCAGCACAGCCCACTGAGCCAGCTCCTATGGCTGGCAGAGCCACTCCAGCACAGCCTCCTGAGCTAGCTCCTATGGCTGGCAGAGCCACTCCAGCACATCCCCCTGAGCAAGCTCCCATGGCTGGCAGAGCCACTCCAGCACAGCCCACTGAGCCAGCTCCAATAGCTGGCAGAGACACTCCAGCACAGCCCACTGAGCCAGCTCCAATAGCTGGCAGAGCCACTCCAGCACAGCACCCTGAGCCAGCTCCTATGGCTGGCAGAGACACTCCAGCACAGCCCACTGAGCCAGCTCTTGTGTGCCCCTGTGGACCCAGTGCTTCCAGCAGCGAGGACCAGCTTCTGCATTTCTGTACCTCCAGGTTCATCCTCCAGCCTTCATGCCTTACCCTCCTCCACCTCCTGCAACTGGGGTACCCACTCAGGTAAGGCTGTTCTGCACCCACTGAGGCCAATATCATGGGGGACGAGTCTAGTGCAGTCCATGCTGCCCTGATCCCACTGGCATTGAGTACCTGAAGGGTCTTATGCTTATGATGATGGGGTCCAAGGTTCTCATAGAGATGTATTGATTTATGACCTCCGGCGCTGCCAGCAGCCGCCCTGTGGTCAGCATGTGTGGCGGGTGCATGTGTGGCAGGTGCAGGGCGCCTTCACCCTGCAGTCACCTGATGGGAGCCGCTTCCGACTCCGCAGCATGTTCATATGCTGCGGAAGAGCGGAATACTGGCAACTTGCACCGCAGCTGTCAAAACGCTGCGATCGGGTTAAGCATAGTGGGCATGGGATTTTTCCAAATCCCATCCACTATGCTGATAATGTACCACACAGCGCTTTGGACGTAGCGGCAAGACGCTGCGTCCAAAACACTGCGTATACTGATCTCGAGTATGCAGCCTCATGAGTGGTGGTTTTGTGAGTTTTCAGGAAAAAATAGGTTCCTTACTGAGCCATGCTCTCACATAGTGGAAACGCGGTGTTTTTTTGCTGTTTTATGTTTCCAGAAAATCAGCATGTTATTGTTCATTCAAAATGATTACGACTCATGAAAACTGCCCCTGTGTGTTTAAAGGTACCTTCACACACAGCAATTTTGCTAGCAATTTCACTGGCAATTTGCTGGTTGCAGTGAAATCATGGACACATTCTTCCATTTGTACACAGCCACAAAATAGAACAATGTGTCCATAATTTCACTGCAACCAGCAAATTGCCAGTGAAATTTCCTAGCAAAATTGCTGTGTGTGAAGGTACCTTAAAGGGAACCTGTCACCACCAAAAAGCCACCTAAGGCTGGCTTCACACCACGTTTTTTTTTTGATCCGGGACTGTCCGGTGTAAACCAGACAGCCCCGGAACGGTTTTTGGCCCCATAGCAGCCTATGGGGCCGGATGGAGCCGGATGGCAGCTCTCTGCCATCCGGTTTCATCACTCCGGGGGAATACAGTTATTCTCTCCGGACACAAAAATGATGCTTGAATCATTTTTTTGTCCGGGGAGAAAAATCGCGGATCTCGGCCGGATTCTCCCAGAGTCGGGGCAATCCGGCGCTCCCTAACATGGGAGCCTATGGGGCCGGATTGCCCCGGACCGGGAGGATCTGGCAATCAGACACTGGCGGCTGCACGCCGCTGTTATTTCAGGACTGCGGCTAGCTCCATGCTAGCTGCGATCTTGAAAAATCAGCAGCTGCGTCTGCATTTATCAGCACCCGGCTGCACACAGGACCGGAGGGCACATTTGGCCGTCCGGTTCTGTGTGCTGATCTGGTCCGGGGCTGTCAGGGTCATCCCGGACAGCCCCGGACCGGATCACACCGTGGTGTGAAGCCAGCCTAACCTATCAATACATGTCCCTGCATCTTCCTATTACCGTTATAACTATCCCTCTCTCTGCTAAGGGGCCATAGCAACCCGATGTTTACCGTAACAGAGGTGTGCGCTGCTATGCGGGGTTCTTTGGAGCCCCGTTAGCAGCACTGTGCCGCTGCTAAAATAAATATCGGGTTGCTATGGGGCCCGCGGTTCCGGAAATGACGCGTTAGCGTCTTTACCACAGGAAGGCTGCATAGCAGAGCGGAGGGAGCCAGGCTGGGGGCGCGAAATTTAATTTCAGGATCGCGCCCATCGGGTGTGATAAAGGATGCTGGAGACTGCAAATAAACACGCCCAGGGTGACTATTGTATACTAGATGGTGGCCCGATTCTAACGCATCGGGTATTCTAGAGTATGTATATATGAATGAAGAACAGCAACACTATGACTGACGATGACGCCTTTAGACAGGAAGTGAAGAACGTCACACTGAACTGGAACAGCCCTTGTAGAAAGGAATGAAGTTTGTCACACTGACTGACAGCCTTGTAGAGCACAGATGAGTGTAAGACAGCAGTAACCCCACATGAGACATGACAGGACTTGTAGAAAGGAATGAAGTTTGCTCACACTGACTGACAGCCTTTAGTCAGGAGACGTTGACTGAGACGTCGCCAACTGCTCACTGACTGACAGACCTTGTAACAGCAGTAAACTGCGTCACACTGACTGACAGACCTTATACACAGGAGTAAACTGTGTCACACTGACTGACAGATTTATAACAGGAGTAAACTGCGTCACACTGACTGACAGACCTTATAGACAGGAGTGAACTGCGTCACACTGACTGACAGCCTTGTATACAGCACTAAACTGCATCACACTGACTGACAGACCTTGTATACAGGAGTAAACTGTGTCACTACTGACTGACAGACCTTGTATACAGGAGTAAACTGCGTCACACTGACTGACAGACCTTATAGACAGGAGTGAACTGCGTCACACTGACTGACAGCCTTGTAGACAGGAGTGAACTGTGTCACACTATGAGCGGCAGTTCAAATTGCGCGCCAATATCGCAATTTGAATACCGCAATGCTTATTGGTGGCCGCGGCTGTCGGCAACCAATAAGAGAATTGATGCACAGTTTGAATGCCGTGTCTCAGAGAAGCGGCATTCAAACCACGTACCGATTTTCTCATTGGTCACCGCGTTCAGCAGCGACCAATCAGAGGAGCGGCGCGCGCCAAGACGCACATTGTATTTAAAATATGGCGGCATGGCGAGCGCCGCTATTCTAATTGGTCGGCGCTGAACGCGGCGACCAATGAGAGAAGCGGAGCTTGGTTTGAATGCCGCTTCACTGATTGGTCGCCGCGTTCAGCGCCGACCAATCAGAATAGCAGCACTCGCCATGGCGCACATTCTATTTAAAATATGGTGCCATGGCACGAGCCGCTCCTCTAATTGGTCGGCGCTGAACACGGCGACCAATCAGTAGCGGCATTCAAACCGCGCGCCGCTTCTTTCATTGGTCGCCGCGTTCAGCGCCGACAAATCAGAATAGCGATGCTCGCCATGGCGCACATTGTATTTCAAATATGGCGCCATGGCGCGAGCCGCTCCTCTAATTGGTCGGCGCTGAACGCTGCGACCAATCAGAGAAGCGGCATTCAAACCACGTGCCACTGCTCTCATTGGTTGCCGCATTCAGCGCCGACCAATCAGAGGAGCGTAGCACCATGGCACGCCGCTTTCATGGTCGCCTCAGCGCCGACAATCAGATACGCGGCGCTATGGCGCCATATTTCAAATACAATGAGTACAAAGTATTTGAAATATGGCGCCATGGCGCACGCCGCTATTCTGATTGGTCGGCGCTGAATGCAAGTCGTGCTACTTCTCTGATTGGTCGACGGGGCCGCGGCGACCAATCAGAAAAATACTATGGCTTGGCGTTCGGTTTGAAACCCAAGCAGGGCACCACCGCTGCGAGCAGCTGGGAGATTCCGGCTGGCTCGCCGTTGACCAGAGCTCAGCCGCGGCTACTGCGGCACAGAGGTCAGTGGCTTACCAGCCGGGAAATGACTGGCTACCGCCGGTCATCTCCCAGCTACCTCACCGCGGACCTCTGTGCCGCAGGTAGCCGCGGCTGAGCTCCGGTTAGCGGCTCGCCAGCCAGGAGACGACCGGCTGGCTCGCACGCGCTGAGTCCACCGTCTGCTGGACCGTGTATACCTGCGGAAGCGGCGCTCTTGTCGGGCTGCAAATTGGCGCGAAATTCGAATGTTCAGCACCCGGCTATTTGCATAGTCTGAGTTCAATGGGCTTGGCCTCTTTTGTGGTGCGCGATTTCGGCAACAGACACACTCGAAAAACCCTTAGACAATTATATAATAGACTAGCTGTGAGCCCGAAGCGATTGCATCGGGATTCTAGAATGTGTGTATAGTTTACTGAGTATACTTGAAATATGGCAGCATAGCGGTAAATTTGAAAGTCCTAAAGCGCCCATTCTATGTCTATGGGAAGTGAGGCGCGATTCTGATTGGTCGCTGTGTGCTGTCGCCGACCAATCAGAATCGCGCCTCACTTCCCATAGACATACATAGCGGTGTGTCGGCGATTTTATGGCCGGGCCCCTGGTTCTATTTTCGGCCAGGGGACTCGCCTCTGATCCGTCGTTCCACGGGCCCGGAAACTTGCAATCAGCGCTTCGCGGACATTGCTCGCGCCTTACCAACGACTCGCAATCATTGCGAGTCGTTGCTGATACGCTAGCTATCGGCGCAAGCGCTCATTGCAAGTTTGCGGCCCCGTCGAACTACCGACCAGAGCCGACTCCCCTGGCCGAAAATAGAACCAGGGGCCCGGCCATAAAATCGGCGACACACCGCTATGTATGTCTATGGGAAGTGAGGCGCGATTCTGATTGGTCGGCGACAGCACACAGTGACCAATCAGAATCGCGCCTCACTTCCCATAGCCATAGAATGGGCGCTTTTGGAGTTTCAAATTTACCGCTAAAAGTGAGGCGCGATTCTGATTGGTCAGCGGAAGCACACAGCGACCAATCGGAATCGCGCCTCACTTCCCATAGACATACATAGCGGTGTGTCCGCGATTTTATGGCCGCAAAAGAGAACCAGGGACCCGGCCATAAATTTGTCGACACGCCGCTAATGTACGTCTATGGGAAGTGAGGCGCGATTCTGATTGGTCGCTGTGTGCTGCCGCCGACGAATCAGAATCGCGACTCACTTCCCATAGACAAACATTAGCGGTGTCTCGCAAAATATATTGCCGGCCTTCTGGTTCTATTTTCGGCCACGGGGCTCGGCTATTTCCGGTCCAAAAAATGTTTTTTCTCTATTTATGTATCTTTATTTTTATCTATTTTTCTATCTATATTATTAGATAGATAGTTAAGAAAAAAGATAGAAAAATAGATAAAAATAAAGATACATGAATACAAAAAATATTTTTTTTGGACCGGAAATAGCCGAGCCCCGTGGCCGAAAATAGAACCAGAAGTCCGGCAATATATTTCGCGAGACACCGCTAATGTTTGTCTATGGGAAGTGAGGCACGATTCTGATTGGTCGGCGACAGCACACAGCGACCAATCAGAATCGCGCAACACTTCCCATAGACATACATTAGCGGCGTGTCGGCAAATTTATGGCCGGGTTCCTGGTTCTCTTTTGCGGCCATAAAATCGCGGACACACTGCTATGTATGTCTATGGGAAGTGAGGCGCGATTCCGATTGGTCGCTGTGTGCTTCCGCTGACCAATCAGAATCGCGCCTCACTTTTAGCGGTAAATTTGAAAGTGCAAAAGCGCCCATTCTATGTCTATGGGAAGTGAGGCGCGATTCTGATTGGTCGCTGTGTCCTGTCGCCGACCAATCAGAATCGCGCCTCACTTCCCATAGCCATAGAATGGGCGCTTTTGGAGTTTCAAATTTACCGCTAAAAGTGAGGCGCGATTCTGATTGGTCAGCGGCAGCACACAGCGACCAATCAGAATCGCGGCTCACTTCCCATAGACATACATAGCGGGTGTCGGCGATTTTATGGCCGCAAAAGAGAATCAGGGACCCAGCCATAAATTTGGCGACACGCCGCTAATGTATGTCTATGGGAAGTGAGGCTCGATTCTGATTGGCTGGCGGCAGTAGACAGCGACCAATCAAAGAGCGCCTCACTTCTCATAGACATAGAATGGAGGATTTTTCGTCCATTCTATCGCAATGAGAAGTGAAGAGGAGGTCGGAGCCGAAGATGGCGGAAAGAAGAGAGAAGACCCCCGGGGCCGGACGAAGAGGACGCCTTGCCGGACGGAGGACTTGTGGATCGGACGGACGATGAGATGAAGAAGAAGACATGTAAGTGATCGACGGCGGCGGTGGGTTAGGGGACGGTGGGGGCTTAGGGTGTAGCGCCTTAGGGGGTAGCGAGAGCGGCGGGGGACAGCGACGGGGGCTTAGGAGGCGGCGGGGCATAGGGGGTATCGCCGGGGGGTAGCGCCGGGGGCTTAGGAGGCGGCGGGGCTTAGGGGGTATCGGCGGGGTAGGGCTTAGGGGTAGGGGCTTAGGGGCTGCGGGCTTAGTCGGAGGGGGTAGCGCCGGGGCTTAGGAGGCGGCGGGGCTTAGGGGGTATCGGCGGGGGTAGGGCTTAGGGGGTAGGGGCTTAGGGCTGCGGGGCTTAGCGGATTAGGAGCTTAGGGGCGCGGGGCTTAGGGGGTATCGGCGGGGGGTAGGGGCTTAGGGGGTAGGGGCTTAGGGGCTGCGGGGCTTAGAGGATAGGGCTTAGGGGGTATCGGCGGAGGCTTAGGGGGCTGCGGGGCTTAGAGGATAGGGCTTAGGGGGTATCGGCGGGGGCTTAGGAGGCGGCGGGGCTTATGGGGTATCAGGCGGGGGGGTAGCGCCGGGGGCTTAGGAGGCGTCAGGGCTTAGGGGGTATCGGCGGGGGGTAGGGGCTTAGGGGATAGGGGCTTAGGGGCTGCGGGGCTTAGAGTATAGGGGGTAGGGGCTTAGGGGCTGCGGGGCTTAGAGGATAAGGCTTAGGGGGTATCGGCGGGGGCTTAGGATGCGTCGGGGCATAGGGGGTAGGGGCTTAGGAGGCGGTCTTAGGGGGTAGGGGCTTAGGGGCGGCGGGGGGGCTTAGGATGCGTCGGGGCTTAGGGGGTAGGGGCTTAGGAGGCGGTCTTATAGGGTAGGGGCTTAGGGGCGGCAGGGGCTTAGGGGTTTAGGGGATAGCGCCAGCGGCGGGGCTTAGGGGGTAGGGGCTTAGGTGCGGCAGGGGCTTAAACAAAATTGCATCTGTAAGTAAAGAATTGTAATGTTTATGCACCAAAAACGCATTAAAAAAACTGTAAAAAAAACTAGCAGTTTGAGTGTATGGAAGTTAGTGGGCGTGAGCAGATTAGGTGTTAAGCATGGTTTGGCGTGGGTGGGCGTGGCGCAGCATTTTACCAAGGGAATAAACATTAATTTTTAAGTCCACGCAGTCGTAGAGTTGATTATAATAGAAGCAGGGATCTGGGAGGTAAGACCCCCAGGCTAAGATGGTGGGTGGGGTGGCAGGGAGGGGTTTGATCATTATAGCATGCAGATGGCCGCCCCACCATGCCCACCAACTGAACTGGTCACTCCCACAAGTAAGCTTCCATTGCACACTTCTATTTTAATTGGCTGCACGACGGTGTGGACATAAAATTATTAATTGTTCAGTTCACAGAAGAAATTGCCAAGCCACGCTTACTGGCCCCCAAACCACACCCATCAGCACCAAACACACCTACCAGGCCACCCGCCGACTTCCAGCCACTCAAGCTGTAATTAATGCCAAACATACAGGGCAGTATTTAGGGTTCCTGCCACCCTAGGCACTTTCAGTGGTCGCGCCCCCCCCCACTGATCAGTCAGTCTAAGGGCCTTTTCATATCACGTTCGATTTGCGTTTTGCTGCAATGTGTTTCTTTTCAGCAGCATCAAAGCATAGAAACGCGGTGAAACACATGCGGTACCGCACCAATTGACTTGTATGGGTGAACGCATGCAAACGCAATGCAAAACGCGCTTGCATTTGAACGCATGCATTTTCACCCAGTGCACAGGAAACGTTGCTTGCTCCAGGCCTCGAGAGCCACACAAAGTTCAGGTTTTCAGGATCTCCTAAGTATTGCACAGGTGATAATTTAATTACCTGCACAGATGATGATTCCAACCCCTGTGGAATGCTGGGAAATCCTAAAAACCTGCACTGTGTGCGACTCTCGATGCCTGGAGTTCCCTACCCCTGCCTTAGGGCCTCATTCACACGTCCGTGTCTCCGGTACATGTGGTGTCCGTGCAGCCACGTGCTGGAGACACGGACACACACATACACATTCTACTCTATGGTGCTTTCTACACATCTGTGTTTTTGCATGGACAGTAAACAAACAACAAAAGAGTGGTCTGAAAAAGCGATACAGTTTTGGTCCAACGATCCCCACTTTATATAAATACTAGCTGTAGTACCCGGCTACGCCTGGGTTAATAAATAACTGCTGTTAGCTATAACAAAATAGAATTTGAATATGTCATATTAATGACCTGTAGGAAAATAGAAGCTGAGCTGTGATTGATTGCTATAGGCAGCCTGATAAATCTCCAGCCAACAGTAAACCCTCCCCCCGGCCGGGCAGTATATGTTACCTCACACATACACATAATAGACAGCTCATGTGACTGACATCTGCCTTAATTCCCTATATGGCACATGTGTTGCACATTGGCTGTTTTTAATCAGATGTTTATGTTTGGAAAATAAAATTAGCACACGTACGAGGCGAGTTGTGTGAGGTGATTTGTGCACATCTGTGTCTGTCTGTGTGGTGTGTGTGTCCCTGGGGTGTGTATGTGTGTGTCCCTGTGGGGGGGGGGTCTGTGTGGTGTGTATCTCTGTTGTGTGTTTCTCTTTGTGGTGTGTGTGTGTGTCCCTGTGGGGTGAGTGCATGTGCCCCTATAGGGTGTGTATGTGTGTGTCCCTGTGTGGGGGGGGTCTGTATGGTGTGTCTCTGTTGTGTGTGTCTCTTTGTGGTGTGTGTGTGTGTGTCCCTGTGGGGTGAGTGCATGTGTCCCTATAGGGTGTGTATGTGTGTGTGTCCCTGTGGGGGGGGGGGGTCCTGTGTGGTGTGTGTGTGTATCTGTGTTGTGTGTGTCTCTTTGTGGTGTGTGTGTGTGTCCCTGTGGGGTGAGTGCATGTGCCCCCATAGGGTGTGTATGTGTGTGTCCCTGTGGGGGGGTCTGTGTGGTGTGTGGTGTCTCTTTGTGGTGTGTGTGTCCCTGTGAGGTGAGTGCATGTGTCCCTATAGGGTGGATATGTGTGTGTGCCTTGTGAAGGGGGGGGGGTCTGTGTGTGTCTGTGTTATGTGTGTCTCTTTGTGGTGTGTGTGTGTCCCTGTGGGGTGAGTGCATGTGTCGCTATAGAGTGTGTGTGTGTCCCCTTGGGGGGGGGGGGGGGTGTCTCTGTGTTGTGTGTGTCTCTTTGTGGTGTGTGTGTGTTTGTTCGGGTGCGTGGTGAGTATCCAATGTTGGGGCTGCACTTTAGTGACTATACACTTGCTGTTACTCTTTGTGTGCATGTGGTGTGTATACATGTCCCCGTGTGTGGTGAATATTTCATGTTGGGGCCCCATCTTAGTGACTATATGCTGGTATGTGCTGTTAGTCTTTGGTGCTATCATTAAGCCCCTCTCATTCACAACTGTCAACTGGTAACTGTCACTTTTTCCCCATTATGTAGATAGGGGCAAAATTGTTTGGTGAATTGGAATGCACGGGGTTACAATTTCGCCTCACAACATAGCCTATGACGCTCCTGGGGTCCAGACGTGTGACTGTGCAAAATTTTGTCTCTATAGCTGACAGCTGTCGATTTTCCTCCAACACTTTTCCATTCACTTTTTCCCCATTATGTAGATAGGGGCAAAATTGTTTGGTGAACTGGAACGCGCAGGGTTAAAATTTCGCCTCACAACATAGCCTATGACGCTCTGGGGTCCAGACGTGTGACTGTGCAAAATTTTGTCTCTATAGCTGACAGCTGTCGATTTTCCTCCAACACTTTTCCATTCACTTTTTCCCCATTATGTAGATAGGGGCAAAATTGTTTGGTGAACTGGAACGCGCAGGGTTAAAATTTCGCCTCACAACATAGCCTATGACGCTCCTGGGGTCCAGACCTGTGACTGTGCAAAATTTTGTCTCTATAGCTGACAGCTGTCGATTTTCCTCCAACACTTTTCCATTCACTTTTTCCCCATTATGTAGATAGGGGCAAAATTGTTTGGTGAACTGGAACGCGCAGGGTTAAAATTTCGCCTCACAACATAGCCTATGATGCTCCCGGGGTCCAGACGTCTGACTGTGCAAATTTTTGTAGCTGTAGCTGGCAACTGTCGATTTTCCTCCCACACGTTTCCTTTCCCTTTTTCCCCATTATGTAGATAGGGCCATAATTGTTTGGTGAAGTGGAACGCGCAGGGTTAAAATTTCGCCTCACAACATGGCCTATGACGCTCTCGGGGTCCAGACGTGTGACTGTGCAAAATTTTGTGGCTGTAGTTGCGACGGTGTAGATGCCAATCCCGGATATACACACACACATACACACACACACACACACATTCAGCTTTATATATTAGATATTGGTGGTGCCCTCCCCTATCTATCTACTCCTCTTTGCATGGACAATGTGGTCGTCTGGAGCATACGCGTGTCCGTGTGCTCCAGACGGCAACATGTCAGTTTTTGGGCAGCAGTACAGGCACACGGACCCATGTGGGTCAATAGATATGTGCCAAAAACGTTGTCCGTGTGACGTGTGTGACACGTCCTGGAGCAAAGATGTGTCACTAAAAATAAATGGATTTTTATACTTACCAGTCTTTCCAGTGATGCTGCATGTCACTCTCGCTTCCAGGGTTGCTCATTAAACTCATGAATATTCACTGCACTGAGTCCAGTAGTGGACCCGGAAACAAGAGTGACAGCAGAGCCAGGTACAAAGCACTCACTGATCTCAGGGAGACCAGTCAAGGAAAACACTGCAGGCAGCCGGCTAAAGCGCTCAAACACAGTGAAATCCGTGATGCACTGCCTCCTGGAAATTTGAATATGCAAATGGAGAGCCAGGTAAATATACAAAGTCATGCTGTCCGTGTGCTATCTAGATGTCAGACGGATTACACAGACTCATAAAACGGACACTCGCACACATGCAGTGGCGTAACTTCAGGCCCTGGGGCCCCGATGCAAAAACTCCAATGGGGCCCCCAATTATTGCACATCTTTAATAGTATTAGTTTTTTTCTATGGGCCAAAGGGACTTTTGGGGCCCCCCTAGGCTCCGTGGCCCGGGTGCGATCGCAACCCCTGCGCCTGTTGTAGTTACGCTCCTGCGCACATGCATTTTTTTGTATGTATGTGTAAAAGGGGCATAAAGGGATTTTGTCAGCAGGTTTTTGCTACTTCATCAGATTGCAATATAGTATAGGCAAAGAAACCCTAAATCCAACAAAGTATTACATAGATTATTGGCTCCAGACGTTCTGACACAAAGCATTTTGTTGGTACTTTATCCAAACTGCTTTATTCCGTTTCTAAAAAATGCAGCGCTGTATTTTTGGGAAACGGAATAAAGCAGTTTGGATAAAGTACCAACCGGTGAGGCGCTGTCTCTTTTCTATATATACTGGTGTGACGATTTCCAGGAGGGATTCCCTGGAGGAGGACGTGCGTCTCAAAGAGGGGATGACCCTATATTGCCACAGGGTGCTGTGAATCCTCTGTTGTGTTGTGATGTAGCCGAGCTAGACATGTAGGCATGTCTTAAGACATGTAGCTGAGTCCCATCCACGCCAGGCTCTCAGGAAAGATTGTACATTGTCAGTGAGGTGTCACAGGAGGGAATGTGTGGGACTGCTGTGAGCATGACAATCTAGTCCAGTAATAATCACCAGGTGATAAAGCCTTTAGTTACAGAACCTGATAAGGGATGCACAGTTGACTTTTTTTTATTTTTTTTATTTATTTGAACTGTTACAGCATGTTGTTCGAAGCTTGCATAGCAAAAACCTGTTGACAGATTCCCTTTAAGCTGGCCATGCACAAAACATTATCTGTCAGCTAATCGCTCATTTGTTCGATACCTATCCCTCCCAACTCTATCATATACTTGAATATTCAGCTCAGCTAAATGATCCAGTGGTTAAAGTCAAACTGTACATTGTATGATAAAATATGAGGGTCAGGCTGACTTGGTTCTGATATGTGGAGTCTTTGCCATGCTGGTCCTTTATTCTCACAAAACATCAAATGCCACCACAATGTGCTTATAAATGTATGTTTTATTTTAGTTTTTTAAATATGTAAACTTTTGAGTCTTGAAAAAGTTTTCAATATCTGTTTGAAACAAACTGGTGGTCCAGTGGGCTACAGAGAGAAAGGGGGTCGGTAGGCCACTCATCTCCTAGAGTTATGCACCCCTGCACAACCCCAGCTGATTGCTCTGAGGCGAGGACCTCGCTGCTGCCACTCCTCCTGGATCTGGTCACGTGAGCATGGGGGCGTGGCCATTGTTACGTCACCACAGGTCCTTTGCTTGCTTCTCAGATGATTAAGATAGGCCCCAGAGCAGCTCCTGCCGCGTACCTTCGTACAGGACGTGGATATGGAGGAAGAACAAAGAGGTCTGTAGAAGTGCTAAGGCTAGGGGTGGACTCAGAAGAATATTAATGATTATAAAGTGACAAACCTTTATTGATTGCTTGTGCTCCTGGTGGACCACAAGAAATCATTATAAAGGTTTGTCACCTTATAATCATTAATATTCTTCTGAGTCCACCCCTAGCCTTAGCACTTCTACAGACCTCTTTGTTCTTTCTCCATTTTCAATATTTGTTTGTCATCTAGGATTTTTTTTTCAATTATGTAGGGACTCCTCTAGGAATCAGTTGATCTCAAAATGGTGTGCAGTTGTTTCAGAGAATTTGTCTGATCTAAGATTTTAGGCTCAGCCAATGTCTCATCCCACCACATTGTGATGTTCAGTCATCCGATTGTATCCGTTTCAAAACGGATACACTCTGATCCGAAATCGGATCCATGTCCCCCTATGGTAATCGGATCGGATTGCATGTGCATGTGTGATTGGCATCATCCGATACTGTCGATTTTAATCAGGGCACAAAATCGTAGCCTGCTGCGATTTTGTGTCCGTGACTCACATCGGACAGCATCGGATCAGTGCTGATCCGAGTGTACACTTACACCAATGTGAGTGAATTCTGTGCCTTCAGAGGGACACTGGCTACCTTTATCTCAGGCATTGATGCAGAGTATCAGATAGCATTGGAGCGTCACTTAAATGTAAATGGTGAAGCTGATTTATTCTGGGTCCTACAGATGATGAGTGATCCTTCTTGTTTGCTACTGTAACAAAGGAGATCTTTCCAGGGAGAGCCAGCTAGGCATAGGTATCTGTTTCAAGAAATTAACAAAAAAATCCACGTCTGGAAATTATATATGAGTGGATTATTGTTTATTATTATAGCACCATTTATTCCATGGTGCTTTACATGTGAAAAAGGGGCATGCATAGACAGGTAAAACAAACATGAGCAATACAAGGCACACATAGGTTAAAGAAGGAGAGAGGACCCTGCCCACAAGGGTTCACAGTCTACAAGGGATGAGTGAGGATGCACTCGGAGAGGGTAGAGCTGCGGCTATTTGGTGGACTGAGGATCACTGGAGGTTGTAGGCTTGTTAGAAGAGGTGAGTTTTCAGCTTCCTTTTGAAGGTTTCCACGGTGGACGAGAGTCTGATATGTTGGGGCAGAGAGTTCCAGAGCATGGGGAAACGCGGAAAAATATTGTATGCGTTTGCGGGAAGAAGAGATAAGAGGGGAGTAAAAAAGGAGATCTTGAGAGGATCGCAAACTGCGTGTAGTTAAGTACCGGGAGACCATGCCACAGATGTATGGAGGAGACAGGTTGTGGATGGCTTTGTATGTCATCATTAGGGTTTTGAACTGGAGCCTCTGGACAATAGGAAGACAGTGAAGGCCTTGGCAGAGAGGAAAGGCTGGTAAATAGCGGGGAGACAGGTAGATTTGCCGGGCAGCAGAATTTAGGATAGCTTGGAGTGGTGCAAGGATGCTAGAGGGGAGGCTGAAGAGTAGGAGGTTGCAATAATCAAGGGCATGCATGATTGTTTTTGCAGTTTCTTGGTCAAGGAATGTACGGATCTGAGAAATATTTTTGAGTTGGAGTTGGCAGTAGGTGGCAAGGGCTTGGATATGTGACTTAAAAAAGAGGGCAGAGTTGAGGATTACCCCAAGGCACCAAGCATGCGGGACTGGGGAGAGTGAGCAGTCATTAACTTTGATGGATAGGTCTGGTAGACAGGCAGAGTGAGATGGGGGAAAGATGATGAATTCTGTTTTGTCCATGTTCAGTTTGAGAAAGTGAGCAGAAAAGATGAAATAGACAGACATTGTGGATTTTGGTTAGTAAGGAGGTGATGTCAGGTCCAGAGAGGTAGATCTGCATATCATCAGCGTAGAGGGCCAAGTCTGTAATGCCAAGTGATGTGAGAATCTGTAACAGGAGGGAATGGTCTACAGCAGGGGTGGGGAACCTCAGGCCCCAGGGCCGAATGCGGCCCTCTACGACTTTTTTGTGGCCCCCAGGCATATTCCTGGGAACCACAGTGCTCAGGCTAGCAGACACGTTTTGCCGATTGCTGCCCTTTAAATCCAGCTCTCAGTGATCACTATGCCCCAGCCTCAGCCTCCCCAGTGAGGTATATGCTCCCAGTCTCTCCTGTGATGTCTAGGGCTCTAGCAAACCTGGAAAAGCAGTTGAGAAGCAACAAGACTAATATCACCAATGCCAAAGAGAAGCAGCTCCAGCCACCAAAGTGTAGGGATGAGTTGATTGTTTAACCAAATATAGTGGGTAATTACTAAGTTGATAATTTCGTGCGGCCCCCGAAGGATTTTAGAAATTTCCAAATGGCCCCCGGCAGAAAAATGGTTCCCCACCCCTGGTCTACAGTGTTGAAAGCAGAGGACAGGTCTAGGAGGAGGTCAGAGTAGTATCGCTTGCTCTTGGCAGTTAGTAGGCCATTGGTAACTTTAGTTAGGGCAGTTTCAGTTGAGTGGTGCAGTCGGAATCCAGATTGTAACCGGTGAAAGAGGAAGCAGGAGGAAAAGTGGGAGGACAGTTCAAGATGGACATGCTGTTCCAGCAGTTTTATGGTTATTCTCTTTTTATTAATTTTGAAAGAAAAAACATTACAAGTTATACGAATAAGTATAGATCAGAAAGACAAATAAGGAATTCACATTAGGAACATCAATACAAAGTATTATTCAATGTACAATCTCAGATTTATATATCTTCTTCAGGTATAAGGCGATCTATTCCCATGTTCATAAACCACAAATAGGGGATTAAAAGACCCCTGTCTTAGTCAAGGGACTTACCGCATTGAAGGGGGTTGGCAATCACTTTAAAAATATTATAGTGGGGGCGTGGCTTAGCCGGGCATGTGAGAGGACGCAGGGAAGAGAGCTCCCGCCGAACACCGCATATTTCTCCTGACACAGCTCCTATATTCTGGATTTGAGCCCACTGACCGGTGAGACTTGAGTCCCCGACTTTGGTGTATGCCCCGGAAGCTTGGAGGAGCGATAATGACCCGGCGCCGGCAGCAGGACGTGGCGGCTAGTGGAGGAGGCAGTGCGCAAATGGCGCCGCGGCCCGTATAGAAGCAGAAAAAGAAAATGCTGCCTGCCAGAAACGCATGTCGGCGGCGATGAAGTTACAGCGCTTCGCCCACGGCAGTGGTGACACAGAGGTGGGTGAAGGTGATGGAGCTGGGGGCACTGAACAGACTGACGGATCGGAGGTGGATGAGGAGGTGAGGAGCGAGGCTGCATCGGGGAGGTGGAGGTGGACGACCAGCAGCAGGAGGGACAGGATATTCCTGAGGAGCCCACACTGAAGGACCTTTTCACCCTTGTGTCCTCCATGAAGTCCACACTAAACACAGTGGCGGCCAGTGTCCACAACATGCAGGGGGAGATTGCTAATATTAAAGGGACACTGAAGAAATCTGACATCAGGATGTCTGAGGTGGAGGAGAGAGTGGGGCTACGGAGGACAGGGTGCATAAGCTGCAGCAGTCTGATTCCAAACATGCCAGACTTCTGACAGAGGCTCTGGCAAAGAACGATGATCTAGAAAACAGACTGCGGAGGAATAATATCCGACTGGTGGGGTTCCCAGAGAAGGTGGAGGGAGGAGACCCCACGCTGTTTGTCGAGCAATGGCTGAGAGATAAAATTGGAGAGTCTGCCCTCACTAAAGTGTATGCAGTGGAGAGGGCTCATAGAGTGCCGATGCAGCCCCGACCACCGGGTTCAGAACCACGTACAATTCTGGCCCGAATCCTTAACCACAGAGACCGGGACATTATACTACGGAAGGCGAGACATGTGGAAGATATGACCTACAACGGCCAGGAGATATCGCTTTACCCTGATTACTCCCCAACAGTGCAAAAGCAGAGGAAGCAGTTTTTTGGAGTGAAGAAAAGAATGAGGGAGATGGGAATACAATATGCCATGTTCTTTCCCGCCAGGCTGCGTGTGACGGCACTGGGGAAGGTTCAATTCTTTGTCACTCCGGAGGAAGCATCACAATGGCTAGACTATAATGCTAAAAGGTTGAAGGCGGGAGATGGCTGAGTATATCAGTGACAGTCGTTGGATGGAACATTTTGGGGGAGTAATGGAGTGAGGAGGGGGAGAGCTCCAGATGACCGGACTAATCCCTGTTAAATGGCGGGGAGAACATGGTTAATGTTTTTGCTAAGGGGACACACCTTGTATGTTGTGATTGTTGCCTAACAGTTTATGGGTTTAGACATAGATTTCTACGGAACTCAAGTCATCTTCTTCTTTTTTCCTTATGTTGTGGCCCGTATACGAGGCAGTGTGTGAGTCGCATCAAGAAGTCTAATAATTACATGTTGGGTCTGGGTAAGACTAAAGGGAGTCTAGGGGAGAGTGGGATGATTCAGTTGTCTATTACTGATATTTGGGAATGTGGGGCTGGGAGTCTTATTTGTGGATATCTACGGTGTTCATTAAGGCGGGGGGAGGTTACGGGAAGTTAATGATGGAGGGAGAGAGGAGACGGCAGTCTCTACCGGCTGAGATCTGGAGACCCGGGTTACCAGGCGGTGACGCATGTTTTGGGGTGGGGGGGCTACACAGAAGAGGGAGGGGGGGTGGGGAGGTTGGGGGAGGGACTCAGTCTGGGCGGTGTGGTAAGTCTGGGAGCCTATCGCTTTATTATGTCCATGATACTAATGATGACTGATATTAAGATAATTGGATGGAATGTGAGGGGGCTATCTGAGGCCACTAAGAGGGCGGCAGTATTTAGGTATATCCTGGATCAGAAACCTATGGTGGTGTGCTTGTTAGAAACTCACATGGTACCGGAAAAACTGGACCTCATACGAAAAAGATGGATACAGGAGTCTTATCACTCTACATACTCTTCCTACTCGAGGGGGGTGTCGGTGTTGATACCCAGGACCACTAAATGTGAGACGGTGGACTCATGTGTAGACGAGGATGGACAATATGTCATAGTGGTATGCAGGATACAGAAACAATTGATGGCTATAGTTGCTATGTATATTCCGCCGCCCTACTCGAGTGGGAAGATCAGGGAAGTCTTGGAGTGGTTGGGACGTTTGGGTGAGATTCCAGTTCTGATTGTGGGGGACCTGAATAATGTTCAAGATGAGTACTTGGATAAATTTCGGACCAACCCGACTGGGACTGGAAGCCTAATAACGCCCTTTGGGATCTATATTAGGGAACTGGGGCTCAGAGATGTATGGAGGGAGAGGAACCCGGGAGTCAGATGCTTTTCTTGCTACTCTGCCACCTATAATACTTTGTCACGTATTGATATGGCCTTGGGGAATAGCCATATGGATGAACTGGTGTTGAGAGTTGATTATCTTCCCAGAGTCCTGTCAGATCATAAACCACTATGCGTTCTGGTACGCACTGGGGAAGTGTTGGGAGGTGGTAGGGCAAACTGGAAGTTACATCCGGTATGGCTTCATTCCATCAATATGGAGCAGATTCAGAGGGAGGTCATAGAATTTTTTGAACTTAATGTGGGGACTGCTACTCCTTCTGTTGTATGGGATGCTATGAAAGCGTATGTGAGAGGCCTATTATCTAAAGAAATTAATCTGCGGAAGTCGGCGACGAGGCAGGAGGAAGTGGTGCGCTTGGATGCTGTGCGGAAAGCTGAGGAAGCTCTGGTCATGGGAGGAGAGGAAGAGGCGGTATCTAGGTTGAAAACTGCTCAGGCGGAATTGGATAGGTTTCAGCTGGACAAGGCGCTTAAGCGAAATGAGTTTCGACACATGACGTTTTCAGCTGAGGGAGAGGCTGCGGGACACCTGCTGTCTCTGGTCGCTTCGGCGCAAAGGAAATCCCCATTTGTGTACTCATTGACTGGACCTGATGGTGTTGGGACCACAGACTCGGCTAGTATAGGAGAGATTTTTCGAGATTTTTATGAAACATTATACTCCCCTGGGGTTGAAGCTGATGTTGAAGTGATGGTCGAATATTTAAGGGCTCTGCAGCTGCCGATATTGTCAGATACTGATAGGGCCTCCCTGGAGGCGTCTATAACATACGAGGAACTGAGTGTAGCGCTGGCATCGATGGCTAACGATAAAGCCCCCGGGGCGGACGGATTGCCGGCTGAGTTGTATAAACATTTGGAGGAGATTCTATTGCCTAGGCTACAGGAGGTGTTGGAGTTTGCTAGAGAGGAAGGAATGCTACCAGATTCGATGCGGGAAGCTACCATAGTAGTGCTGCCTAAGGAGGGTAAAGACCCGAAGCTGCCGGACTCTTATAGGCCTATCTCTCTGTTGTCCGTAGATGTCAAGATTCTGGCTAAGGCGTTGGCCAAAAGACTGACGGGGGTTATCGACACGTTGATACACCCTGACCAGTCAGGGTTTATGCCTGGTAGGTCCACTGCCGTGAATTTGCGGAGATTAATTTCTCAATTTGCAACTCCCGACTGACAATGCGGGCAGTAGAGTCATAGCCTCACTAGACGCCCATAAGGCTTTTGATTGTGTTGGTTGGCAGTTCCTGTGGAAGGTATTGGAGACTATGGGATTCGGTCCTGGATTCATATCGTGGCTGCGCTTGCTATATGCTTCTCCAGTGGCTAAGATTAGGGTTAATGGGGCACTTTATGGACCTATAGGTTTGAGGAGGGGTACCAGGCAGGGATGCCCGTTGTCCCCATTGCTGTTCGCCCTCGTCGTTGAACCATTGGCTGCGGAACTTAGGCGAGATAAAGAAATTGTTGGATTTAAATATGGGGCGGTGGAGGAGAGAGTCGCATTATATGCGGACGATATTCTCCTGTTCCTCGAAGACTCTGGTGCATCCCTGACGAGGGCGATGAGGCTTATTGAGAGTTATGGGCACATGTCTGGTCTCCGCATCAACTGGCATAAGTCTACACTATTCCCGGTAGACGGGGCCATTTCTTCGGTGGTGGACGGTGGGGGCCTTAAAGTAGTTGATAAATTTAAATACTTGGGCATCTGGGTAGCTACCCCGCTCACTTGTTTTCTGGAGCTGAACTTAGTGCCGGTGTTGGAGACTATCAAGGAGAAAATGAAGGCTTGGAACAGATTGCACCTTTCGGTCATTGGCCGTATAAATCTAATTAAAATGATTTTAATGCCAAAATTATTATATGTGTTCCACAATGCCCCGGTACATATCTCCCAAGCTAAATTCAGACAGATTAACTCTCTGTTTCGCAGTCTGATTTGGGGAAAGAAGCAGGCCAGGTTGAGACTAGAACTTCTTCAGAGGTCTAAGGATGAGGGAGGGTCTGGCGTTACCCAACCCACATTTATACTATATAGCTGCACAATGTCAGCATATGAGGGATGGTCACTGCGGGCGTCTCGGCCCTCGCTTCAGGGAGTACTGGAGAGGCTAACTGGCAGGAGCCCTCTGGTGTTGGGTGTGGAGGATGGGTCGATGCGTACGCTGGGCCGACAGTGTCCTACCTTGCTGCTGATGCAGACAGTTTGGGATAGGTTAAAAACACTTAGAGGAGTAGAAGGGTTGACGAATCACTCTCCGTTGTGGAATAACGCTAACTTGTCTGAGATTGTGAAGATGGGGTGTCTGGTCGAGTGGCGTGACAGGGGCATTGTGAGGGTACGGCAGATACTAGAGGGGCAGACCTTTAAATCCTTCTCTAAACTAAGGGAGGAATATGGCCTACGGGAGAAAGGGACTTTCCAATATTTGCAGATGTCACACGCGATCCAAGCTCAGGCGCGAAAGGGTTCACTGCGGATACAGAGGGATTTGGTTCTCGACTATGTTTGTGAGGGGGGACCCACTAAGGGGGTGATAGCGACCACATACCGGGATATATTACATACTTTTTTGCTTCAACATCAACCCAATGCCAGAACCCGGTGGGAAAGAGAGATAGGGCCCCTAGAAGATGATAAATGGGAATCTATCCTGGAATGGGTACCGAAACAATCAATGAGTGAATCTGACAGATTGTCACAGCTTTACATCTTGCATAGAGTGTATCGCACGCCTGAATTTCTACACAAGATTGGCCTGAGACCGAATGCTGAGTGCACAAGGTGTCGGACTGACCCAGCCGGCCTGCTTCATCTGATGTGGCACTGTCCGCGATTGTCGGCGTATTGGATAACGGTGTTATCAAGAGTGGAAGGAGCGTATGATTGTGCAATTCCCCGAGACCCGGTGGTTTGCTTGCTGGGATATGTGGATGAGCTTGGGGTGGATGAATCTTCTAAGATAGCCATAGCACGGTTACTGTATATCGCTCGCAAGCTAATTGCTAGACATTGGATAGCGGAAGAACCGCCCTCGAGGAAAGAATTTTTAGAGCGGGCCAGATACATCTCGCTTCTAGAGAGGGGGATTTATCGTAAGAGGGGAAAATTGGACATCTATGATAAAATATGGTCCCCATGGCTTAACTATGGGACGGACTAAGGTTGTTTAGAGGGAGAGGAAAAGGATACTATCCATGGAAGGTATATTATGGAACTAAGGGGTTTGGCTCATGTATTTGTTAGGTATGTTATTGCTCACGGGACACAGGGCTCATATGAGAGCACTCGCTGCTCAGACTGAGGATCATGGGTGGAGGGGTAGGGTGGGAGGAGTGGGGAGGGGACAGGGCTGATTAAGCTAATTTACCTAAAATGTGGAAAATTTGAACGTAGTTATTACTGTTGACCGAATTGTATTGTATACATTTGTTCAATAAAAAATATATTTGATTTAAAAAAAAAATATTATAGTATCAAACTCCCCTTTGTCAGATTGGTCAAAAGCGAACGGTTATCTATTGGAGTATTACGGTACTTATTAACTCTTCACTGATTTTAGTGCATCAGTGAAAATTAAGCCTCGTAGGACCTACGTAAAATCCAGTCCATCTGGAATAGACTTGCCTTTACCGGGGTTCCTCATGATAACAGGTATATTGCTCCTTTCAGTTTTGCTGGAACTTCATAAAAGAATAAACCAAAGAATAATTTTTAAAACTAAGACTATTAAGTGAAAGAGTAGGTATAGAAAAAGAGGAAGAAAAATAGAGATATTAGAAGGAAAGTAGGGACTGGGCTAAATTAATCGGAGTCAGGATAAGAGGAGGATAGGTCCAAAGAGGGGAGGGGAATAAGGGATAGGGGGTACCTCGACCCCGTGCCGACCATTTATCATACCATCTAATCAACCTCAGAGAAAGTTCTCCCGAATTCAATCGAGTCTTGGTAAAGAATCCATTCAGTCCAGGTCACTGAAAATTTGTCACGAAAACCTGAAGCGTCAGCCGCCAATTCCTCCATTCTATATAGGTCCGTCATCTCCTTGAACCAGTCAAGCAGGGAAGGTACCTGAGGAGTTTTCCAGAATCTCGGAATTAGTGTACGGGCGGCTGAGACACAGAAGCGAAGTATATCCATCTTGTTAAGCCCAATAGGACCTGGAAAGATGGATAATAGAGCTACTTCAGGGCAACACTTAACCTGTTTACCTGTTATTCGTGTGTAAATGCCGAACACCTTAGACCAGAACTGCTGGATTTCACCACAACTCCACCAAATGTGGAGTATTGTCCCTGGAGCTGCCCCACAACGCCAACAACTGTCTGAAATTTCAGGGAACACTCGGTGCATGGCAACAGGGCATAAGTACCATCTGGTGAGCAATTTGTAGCTCCTCTCTTGTGCGATACAGGCACTGACTGTGTAAATAAAAAGCTTTTCTGCCACTCGTTGTCTGTGATGTTGTTCCAGCAGTTTTGAGGCATACGGGAAAAGTGATGTCATGTGATAGCTAGACAAAGAGGATGGGTTGAGGGAGGGCTTTTTGAGAATGGGTGTGATTGAGGCATGTTTGAAGGATGAATGGAAGACATCATTTGTTAGTGAAAGGTTGAAGATATGTGTTTTGGGATGAAGACTGTGGCAAGGTTGGGGATGAGATGGGATGGGAGCGTGTCAAGCGTGCAGGTGGTGAGATGTGATATTGACAAAATAGGAGAGCTGATCTTCTGTCATGGTGGAGAAGCTAGTTTTGGAAGAACAGGGCTGGGCAGTGATGAGGAGGGGCATTGGGGGTTGCAGGCCAAAGCTTTCTTTAATGTTACCAATCTTTTGAATAAGAAAGTTTTTAGCTGAGCTGACATGAGAGGGAGAGGGAGGAGGTGCAGGGGGTCGACAAGAGAGTTGAAAGTGTTGAATAGCTGTTTCGGGTAGCAAAGCAAGGAGGATATAAGAGATGAGAAGTAAGTTTGTTTTGCGGCAGTGAGTGTGGACTTGAAGTTGACGAGGGACTGCTTATATGCAACAAAGTGCTCGGCGGAATGGAATCACTTCCATCTCTGCTCACGTAGAAGCCCGTCTTAATTCTTTGGTCAGGCTGGTCTGCCAGGGTTGCCTATTAATTGGGCCAGTTTTGCTATGTTTGAGGGGGGCAGCCAAATCAAGCACTGTTGTTATTGTGGTGTTATATAAAGTGGCAGCAGCATCTGTGTCATGTAAGGAAGCTATGTATGTGAGAAAGAACTCAGAGAATAAGTGTAAATTAAGGTGTTTGAGGTTTCTGCGAGGATGATTGAGTTTGTGGGGTAGGGGATGTGCAATAGGAGAGAAGAGGGAAGAGAATGTCAGTAGGTTATGGTCTGACAGGAAGGGGGGGTGAGTTTGAGAGGTTAGTAAGGGAACAGAGGCAGGTGAAGATAAGGTCCAGCGTGTGGCCATCTTTGTGAGTGGCCACATACGACCATTGAGAGAGCCCAAAGGAGGTAGTCAATGATAAAAGTTTAGAAGCAGCTAAGGTGGAAGTGTCAATAGGGATGTTGAAGTAACCCATGATGATAGTAGGGATGTCAGTAGAAACAAAATGAAGTAGCCAGGTGGTGAAGTGGTCAAGAAAGGTGGTGATGGCTAGCTCTAGGGGGCGGTAGATGACAGCCAGCTGGAGGGGGAATAGATGCGTACAGAGTGCATCTGACACGAGGGAAGAGTATCGGAGGGTGGTAGTGGGATTAGGGTAAAGGAGCAAGGTAAAGGATAAACCTTTATGTTCAATAAGATGAAAAAGAAGGCCACATTGTGTGTACTTCTCAAATCATTGTCAAGGGTGGTTGGATGAGATGCCACTTATACAGTGTGTGGCTAGAGACATCTTGGTGTATCTTAACCCCTTCACAACCAAGGGCATAATAGTACGCCCTTGGCCATATCCCTCTCTCTGATGTGAGCTGATCTGATCAGCTGATGTAGCGCCCCTGTGACTAGGTGCCACAGGGTAGTATTACACCTTAATAATAATGTGTTAACCCTGTAAAGTCATCATTCAAGGTTCACCTTATGGAGTCTAGTTTTACACCCACCTAGGACCACACCACTTAGAATAGGGGGGGCCGATAATTTAGTAGGTCCCAAAGGGGTGGGGGTGGAGCCTAGGATAGACTAGTGGGAGGGAAAGTGACAGTTAGTTAGTGCTGGGAAGGCAGTCAGTGAGGACTAGCCTGACAGCAATTCTGCTGTGAGGAACCCAAACCTTCACGGGGGGAACCAGGACAGAGAGCAACGGGCCAGGACTGGTTGGAGCCGGCTGGTCACGTTGGGGAAGCATCGGCAGTTCGGGTAGCCGAAGTAGTCAGACGTTTATCTCTGGCTGCAGACCGACGAGCTGCGGTCCCAATATAATCGGGTTGCCGTATGCACCACAATGTACCTCGCCCCTTAGGACCATACTAGATTGGGGACCGCAGGCGTAACGGCCCGAATACCGGTGACGGGAATTGAGCAACCCCGTTAAATCTGGGAAAGGATAACTGTGCCCCACCATGGGAGATTAAGGGACTGGCGGGAGAGCTCTGCGAGGGTGGAGACTAAGAAGGACAAGTTAACCCACAAAGCCATAGAAGGAAGGACATCTAGAGACTCCATAACAGGGAACTTGGAACTGGTGACCAACCCCCAGTAAACCGGACTGTACCGTATACCATCACCATCTGCCGGTACTCATTAAAGTGGAGTAAAGTTGAATTGGACTCTGTCATCTTTCTTGTGGTGCCCGGATGGCTCAGCATCTTCAGCAGCTCAGCAGAGGGGTAAGAACTGCAACATCAACTATCACTACAACTTCCCTCATCCATCACTGCTGCCCTGAGGTAATAGCTCCACTTGTAGGGAGCTGTCCCACACTCTGCTGCACCCACCATCACCTCAGTGGCCGGCTTGCAGCGCCGGTACCATTTACCGGGAACTACAGGTGGCGTCACGATCCCCTGTAAATAACCCCTCTCCCCCCACCACCATCCACTCAAATGATCACCAGGGCACGGCACCGGGATCCCGTTCACCCGTGACTCCCTATTCAGCAGCCCCGGTGACCGAGTACCCCCTAGCCCTGGTCGCATCACTGACATGTGTAGCTAACAGCACCTATCTGATCAGCAAAGTAGCTGGAATTATACTCAAATGGAAAATAAGTAAAAATTTTGGCCATAGAAGTCTAAGGATTTGTTCACACTGTGCGTTTCTGATCCGTTTTTTGTGCTGCGTTTTTGCATGGAAAACAGAAATTTCTGTAATGCCCAGCAAAGTCAATGAGTTTGCAAAAGATGTTGTTCAGACGTTGTTTTTTTTACTGGTCCATTTTTGGGGTAGAAAAACGCATCCAGAAAAATAATGAACATGTCAATTTGTGTGGCGTTTTTTCTCCTCCATTTTCTCCATTGACTCCGTTCTAATGAAAAACAACATTGCAAAAACAGATTGGTATTTATAAAATCCGTTTTTTAGCATTTTTTCCCGCCAAAAACACAAGAGTATTCCAGGATTTGATGTCACAAGGAGCTGGAACACTAAATTCCACCAGTTTGGCATTTGTTGTTCCTTATGTGAGACAGTAGAAGCAGGATGAATCGATACAGTAGAATGACAATTGATGTAGGTTTCCTCATAGAAATAGTGATTTTGTGGAAATAAAATGTGTTTGCTAGCAAACTGTTTTTGTGTGTTTTTTTTTCTGTATAGGGCTTCCCTGTATTTTTCATTGGCAGCGCATGTAACTCAGGCAGCTACTGGCTGCAAATCCACTGCTACCTGGGTTACATGCTCTGGTAGTGAAAATTACAGGGGAGCCCTATTTTTTTTTTTTATAATTATTTAAATAAATAATTTTAAAAAAATGGTGTTGGCTACACCGTATTTTCTATTGCCAGCCAATGTAACCCAAGCAACTACTGGCTGCAATTCCCCCCCCCTGCTACTTTTTGTTACCTTTGCTGGCAATGAAAAATACAGAGGAGCCCTATTATTGTAGTGCAATGTGAACATCACATTTTAATCATTGATACAATAATCAAGCTATTTAGATAGGACATATTATTATTATTATTATTATTATTAATAATTAATAATAATCACATACTGAACTTCTGTGCCCAATTTATTATATTTTACAAGTCTGAGGCAGGTCATTTTCTACTGACTCAAGACTCCACCAAAATGGCACAGACTCCACAACTATGACTCCACAGCCCTGCTTCCAAGTGCCGTGTAGTATGGCAGACTGGGTAATAAAAGGGTTGATGTCAGTTTTTTTGGCAGCTGCCATCAAGTTATATTACTAATGTGAGCTATTGGTATGACAGCTGGCTGTTAGCAATAGTTTAAAGGGAACCAACCACCCCAAATGACCCCCCCGGACTGTTAATATGTGTCCCTACACCCAGCACACACATTTGGGGCAATCGTTTTTGCTAAAAAAACTGTTTAGTAGAAGCTAAGATATAGCAATATGAACTTTAATAACTCGAGCCGAATGGGTGTTACCTAGCTTTGTCCACGTGCAGTGTTCGTGCTTGTCAGATTCCTCTACCCCTCCCCTCTCACTTTCTAAGAGCCTGGCCGCGTCATGAAAGGGGTGGGGCTAAATCGCGACGAGCCCCGCCCCTTTCATGACGCGGCCAGGCTCTTAGAAATTGAGAGGGGAGGGGGAGAGGAAGATGACAAGCATTAACACTGCGCGTGGACAAAGCTAGGTAACACCCAATCGTCAGAAGTTATTAAACTTTATAAGCATATATCTTAGCTTCTACTAAACAGTTTTTTTAGCAAAAACGATTGCCCCAAATGTGTGTGCTGGGTGTAGGGACACATATTAACAGTCCGGGGGGGTCATTTGGGGTGGTTGGTTCCCTTTAAGTAAAGAAAGAAAAAAAAACACAAGACCAAGACAAATACTTTATTCAAAACAAAATACACAGTGATGCCTCGTTCACCATTACACCATATTCCAAATTATTATGCAAGTGTTCTTTTTCTCTGATTTTCCTAAATGGTTGGAGCAAATGATAGTCAGTGTAATAACTTATATCTATACTGATATTCATGAATGATTTTAGTGATGGTGGTAACAAACTAACATTATGTCAAGATTTTTATTGTATCATGACTGATTATGAGGGCAATCTACTGGGACCAATCAATCAAGATCAGCAAGAAGGGCAGTTACAGTTGTTTTAAAAAGTTAGGATATTAGTAAAAACCCGAAAACCTAAAAATCTAGAGAAAGGGAGGAAGAGAAAATGAGGAAGGAAAAGAAAGGAAATTTATCTTCAGTGAGTTTTTCAGGAAATTTGCGGCTGTATTTGATACAATATAATCTACCGTATATACTCGCGTATAAGCCGAGTTTTTCAGCCCAAAAATTGGGCTGAAAAGTCCCCCCCTCGGCTTATACGGGAGTCATAAGGTGTAGACAGGCCGCCCGCCCCCCCCCATCGGTATACAGGGCCCCCCCTTGCTGCCGCAAATCTGTAAAGTAATAGATCATTATACTTATCCCTGTCACCGCCGCCGCCGCTCTGCACCACGCTCCTCCGGGTCTTCATGCTTCTTCCGGCTTCATCCTCCGGCGCACAGACAATGACGTCATTGCCTGCGCCCACCGGAGGAGGAAGAATTTTTTGTGGTTTATTTCAATAGCTTTTGTTGTTGATCTTAGTTCCTGATTTTCTGCTTTATGTCTTGCTTCCTTAACTATTTTTTCTGCATAACCCCTTTCAGCATGCTGGCAAGTGTATCTGCTTGTTTATTATATGTTTCTGAGTTGTTGTTAAGTCTTTTGTACCGTAAAAAATGACTGTACGGCAATCCTGTTTTTGTATGGTGCGGATGGTGACTCTTGTAATGTAGGAAATCATTTGTAGATGTTTCTTTCCTATACACTGATCTTTCTATTTTCCCGTCATTTATAATTCATTTTTATGTCTAGAAATTCGATCTTATTTCCACCATACTTTGAGGTAAACAGCAAATTAAATGAATTTACGTTCAAATATTTCATAAAAGAATTAAATACATCTTCGTCCCCAGCCCAAATAATCAAGACCTCATCGACATAGCGCATGTAATACTTAATATACCTTAAATGTGGGTTTTATAAGAGTAAATCATCTCTTCTTCAAATGCTGATAAAAAGAGGTTAGCGAATGTACACGCAACGGGAGTACCCATCACAGTACCATCGCTCTGATTGTACCATTTATTCAGAAAAGTGAATGCATTGTGAGTCAACACGAACGTTAAAGGGAACCAACCACCCCAAATGACCCCCCCGGACTGTTAATATGTGTCTCTACACCCAGCACACACATTTGGGGCAATCATTTTTGCTAAAAAAAACTGTTTAGTAGAAGCTAAGATAAAAAAGTGGATGAGTGCAGACACACTTCTCCTCCCACCGCCCCAAAAAAAGGTTGGCGTAGGACGGGGTGCATTTTGCCCATTGCCGTACCAGAAATGTGTCTATAAAATGACCGGTCGAAGACAAAGTAATTGTTTTCCAGGACCATTTGTAGCAAGTCCAAAAGAAAAGAATCATGGAGATGTGTACCCATTGTCCTTTGATCCAAAAAATAGGAAACCGCAGTAATACCCAGTTCATGTTTAATACATGTATACAGTCCCTCAACATCCAAGGTGACTTTTAGGAACAGTTGAGTGACCTGTACTGAACCCAATTTTGAAATAAGATCTACAGATGTAGATATGAATATGCAAAACTTCATATGTGACAGATTAAAGGGAACCAACCACCCCAAATGACCCCCCCGGACTGTTAATATGTGTCCCTACACCCAGCACACACATTTGGGGCAATCGTTTTTGCTAAAAAAAACTGTTTAGTAGAAGCTAAGATATAGCTTTATAAAGTTTAAAAAATGTTGCCGACTGGGCGTTACCTAGCTTGTCCTCCTGCCGAGTGCATCTGCCCGTCAGCCTCCTCTCCCCCCTCCCTTCAGTAAAGCCCTGCCCTGGTGCACGGACTCTCATGGCCGTGCACATGTCATCAGCTACAGCCAGGGTCACGAGCACACGCTCAATATAAGTCATGGTGGGGGCCGCAGCTATAAGTCGGGTGGGGCACGGGGGGTTTGGAGCGCTGCGCAATATGTATTACCTGGTCCGGTGCCGTCCCTGCAGTCCTGTCCGGTGCTGTCCTCACTGCTCTGGCAGGGCCATTGTGTCGTGATCGCCGCTGTGACCCGTGACTCACGGGTGCTGAGCCAATCACAGCGCAGGGGCGGTTACATTACATCACTGGCCCTGCGTTCTCATTGGTGCAGGGCTGACCTGGGCGGGGATTGGCAGGAGGAAGCAGGAAGCGTCCCCATTGCCCGGCGCCTGCACCAATAATCATGTTACCGGCCTGGGGCACAGCATGTAGACTGGCACAGCACCGGACAGAGCAGCGGGCACAGCACCGGACAGAGCAGCGGGGACAGCACTGGACAGGACTGCAGGGACGGCACCGGACCAGGTAATACATATTGCGCAGCGCTCCAAACCCCCCCGGGCCCCACCCGACTTATAGCTGCGGCCCACACCATGACTTATATTGAGCGTGTGCTCGTATATTGAGCGTGTGCTCGTGACCCTGGCTGTAGCTGATGACGTGTGCACGGCCATGAGAGTCCGTGCACCAGCCTGTGACGAGTCTGAAAGGGCAGGGCTTTACTGAAGGGAGGGGGGAGAGGAGGCTGACGGGCAGATGCACTCGGCAGGAGGACAAGCTAGGTAACGCCCAGTCGGCAACATTTTTTAAACTTTATAAAGCTATATCTTAGCTTCTACTAAACAGTTTTTTTAGCAAAAACGATTGCCCCAAATGTGTGTGCTGGGTGTAGGGACACATATTAACAGTCCGGGGGGGTCATTTGGGGTGGTTGGTTCCCTTTAATCTGTCACATATGAAGTTTTGCATATTCATATCTACATCTGTAGATCTTATTTCAAAATTGGGTTCAGTACAGGTCACTCAACTGTTCCTAAAAGTCACCTTGGATGTTGAGGGACTGTATACATGTATTAAACATGAACTGGGTATTACTGCGGTTTCCTATTTTTTGGATCAAAGGACAATGGGTACACATCTCCATGATTCTTTTCTTTTGGACTTGCTACAAATGGTCCTGGAAAACAATTACTTTGTCTTCGACCGGTCATTTTATAGACACATTTCTGGTACGGCAATGGGCAAAATGCACCCCGTCCTACGCCAACCTTTTTTTGGGGCGGTGGGAGGAGAAGTGTGTCCGCACTCATCCACTTTTTGCTGTTTCTGTACCCTACTGGTACAGGTACATTGATGACATTATATTCTTTTGGACAGGCTCAGTGGATGCACAGATTTCATTCGGAACCTGAACACTAATTCTTTGAACATCATTCTCACCTCCCACAGCTCTACGGAAGAGGTTGCCTTTTTGGATTTAAAGATTCAGCAATATAATGGTAAGGTTATCACAGCTTTACACAGAAAGGAGACAGCCACAAATAGTGTGTTACATTACCACAGCTTCCACCCACAACATTTACGCAATGCAATCCCCAAAGGCCAATATTTTCATTTAAAACAAAACTGTGCATTAAATGATACATTCTTGAAAGAGGCCGCTAATCGTTCAAATCGCTTTTTAAATAAAGGATATCAACGTAAGGTTATCACCAAGGCATTTCAGGAAACAGATAGAACAGATCGGGGAGATTTATTAAAACAGAGACAAAAAGTTGGTTTTGACAAATTAAGTGTGATCACTGCTTTTAATAATCATTGGCAGGACATCCATGGAATTTTACAAAAAAACTGGGACATTCTTTTGACAAATCCCAAAATCGGGCAATTTGTGGGTCCGAAACCTTCCCTTGTGTCAAGAAAGGCAAATAATCTAAATGACAACCTTACAGCTAGTCAATTCCAAAGACCTACCCATCGTCTGGGACGGGGATCTAGACTTGTAGGTACCTATCCGTGTGGCTGCTGCACGATTTGTCCATATATGGTGGCTAAGGATAAAGTGGTTATTTCTATCTTTCCATACACCATCACAACAAAGTGCTATGCCAATTGTCGGACACGCAACATAATATATGTCTTAATCTGCAGCTGCCCCAAGATATATGTCAGAGAAACTATGCAAGAAGCCAGGAAACATATCCAAAACCATCTGTCGAATATTGCATGTGCGGATTCGCACATTAAACAAAGTAAGCCAATCAGTTCGGTGGCCCGACATTTTTTGGACCACCATCAGAGCTCCTCCAGAGGCCTTATAATCATTATAATTGATAAAGCCCCGTCTTCTATCCGCAGAAAACATCTTACGGATGATCTCCTTAGGAGAGAAAACAAATGAATTTTTAATCTTCGGAGCTTGGCTCCACACGGCATTAATGAAAAACTACTCTTTAATGGCTTCTATAAAAAAATGAAGTATATAAATTGGAAAGGGTTTCTCAATATAAACTTTTTTTGAACTCTAAATCCAACTTACGTAAACCAGTGTCCCCAATTTCCCTTTTTGGGACTTTGTTTGTTCCTGTAGCATTTTTGAGTTACTTTTTGTTTGAACCCTTTGTCTCCTTAGGATCATCTGACTCTCATGATACTTTTTACCCCAGAGAGACATTGGTTGGATTGCTTCAATAAAGGACCAATGGATGTGTAATATCGAATCTGTTGGAGACACCACCTCATATCCTATTGTCAGGAACCTTCGTTATGGACACCATTATGGAGGATTATTTCATTTCCTTTTTTGAAGACCTTTATCCTCTTTTGTCATGGACTTTACTGCTAATACACACTAACCATCTGATTTGAATTTACTTTGCAGATTTAATTATGGACAAACATGAACTAGTCTTATGGCATAGTTCATGATTGCCGGTACATGTTTGAATTTCCAAACATGTTCATTCTAAAATTTATACTTAATAGCTTCTATAGGTGCTGGTTGTTTTTGATATTGTTTGGTTAAAACTTTTTTGCTTACTTATGGGTTTAAGGCTTGTATTTAACCCGTTTTAGATCTAGATTATTATTCTCTTTCTTTTCAATGACGCTCACTAAACTTCCTTATGGAGGAAATCCACTCCCCTGTACTTAGCGGTTTCTGACCGGTCGGTGTGCGCATGTGTGATCGTTGCTTAGCGACGATCACACGCACATTCCCATACTGTTACAGGTGACCGTAATGTTACTTCCGGTCACCTGATCAAACATTTCCGGTATTCTGTGCCGGATACTGGACGCCTACACGCGCCCGGGCTTCATAAAAGTCCTAGACACTATGAACATGCCAGCACATTCCCCTTGAGGAAAGCTGTGCGGCGTGACAGCGATACGCCTCTGGTACACTTGCCGCCAGCTGCAGCTCGTCCAGAGACCACAGGCTCACACCGCAACCTCGGATTTCCCTAGGCATGGGTAACATACTGTTGCTCCCTGTTAATTGGCCGCCTCATTTAGCTGTGTGCTCCTATTAGGGTGATTCCCACTTGTTTGTGGTTTATTATAACCCCACAAGCTTCTTTGCAATCACTGTGCTTTCAACAGTGCATAATCACAGTATAATAAAGCAGATAGTTTTCTGTCCCTATTGATCCTGAGTATATAATACTTGAGAGTCTATATACTCCTACCCTGGGAACCTTCAAAAGAAGCCTGAAGACCCACCTGTTCCGCCAAGCCTACCCCTGCAATAAGACCCGGTCCACCACACCGCCTCATGACTGGAATTTCTCCCTCCCACTGTATCCCCACCCGCCCCTCGTGGACAGGATTTCTCCCCTCTTGTATCTGTACGACCGAATTGTCCACATTTATTGTTACTTGTATTGTTACTATGTTACTTGTCCTAGTCTGACCCTTTTAGCATGTATAGCGCCGTGGAATATAATGGCGCTATATGAATAAATAATAATAATAATACTCTCTATACAAGCACTTTTTCTTACCTGTGCATATAACAATCTGTGAATTTTGTATTGTTTATTGCAGACGCTCACAGTCTATTTTTGCTGTTTAATTCAGCGGCCAAAAATATTAAATATTAAGAATGGACTCTCTGATATTTAACTGATGGATATTCAGAATACATTATTTGTGATACTTTGACCAGTATACACATGAGTTTGGAGTTTATGTGATGGTGATTTCTTCACCTTTTTAATTGTTTTTAATCATTTGTTGTGTCTTCGTCTTTGTGATGCAATTTGTTGAATGTCTAATAAATACGGTACATCTTTTTTCAATTTAATTGAGTTATTTGTTCTGGATCCGGGTCTCAAATACACGGTTTTTTAACTCTCCCCCTTTTTCATGTACTATTTAACGTGTGACTGCAGGATCACATAACTGTGCCCACCTTCCCTCCCTGTTTAAATATGTACATCTGTAGCCTTTGATATTTTCCTGATAACCTCCACTGAAAAGATTTTGGGGAATCCTGGTGTACAGGCTCTCTACATCTATTGCTGTAAGTTTATAGTCAGCTTGCCATTCAATCTTATCCAAAGTATCAATCAAATGGTTTGTGTCCTTGATATAAGATGGAATTCCCTTCAGAAACGGTTGTAAATACCAATCCAGGTATCGGGAAAGGGGCTCGGTGAGCGACCCCGTCCCTGATACAATTAGTCGATTGGGCGGTCTTTTTTCGTTCTTATGAACCTTTGGGAGGTAATACCAGTGTGGTTTTGTGGGATGTTCTGGGACTAATTTCTCCACGGTTGTTTTACTGATGGTTTTATTTTCAATATGCTTTCTTAATAAGGAGCGTAGTTTATTTTTGTATTGCTAGCTGGGATCTGTTTTTAAGGGTCTGTACATCTGGTGTATACACAGTTGTCTTTGAGCCTCTGCTATATAATCTGATCTTTTCAGTAGCACTATACATCCTCCTTTATCTGCTCTCCTAATGATAGTATGTTCCCATTTCCTCATCGTATTTAATGAAATCCATTCTGATTTATTAAGCTTGTCAGGATTTTCTGGGAATAGTAGGGCACGAATATTTCTATCTACTAGTTCTTCGAACAAGGATATATTGTTGCCCTGTGCTATGGGGGGCATAAATTTAGATCTTATACCACCCTGAAAATATGGGCGATTTATTTATTTTTCTATGGGGATGGAATTTCCAGTTATAGCCATAAGTTCATTTATGTCTACCTGCGTGTCTGAATTTTCATCTACAAAGATGCCCAAGGGCCCAATCTGCGCCGTCTTTACAGTGGAAACAGTCTTTTATTTTTGTATTTATTACATTTTGAAAGCGTTTAAATAAGTGGATCTTTCTAGCGGATTTGAACAAATCTACGGTACTTTAAAGTCGACATAGTTACATTTTTCTGGAAGTCCAAAATTTAGGCCTTTTTGCAATATGGCGATCATGTCCGGAGTAAATTCTTCATCAGATAAATTTATTATTCTGAGAGGGGAGGTTTTCAATCTCTCCACAATACTTTCTTGCGTTTCCCTGTTGGTCCACTGTTTATTCCTCCTTCGTCCATGTCCTCTGCGGATTCTGTCCATAAATGGATAGAATTGTTGAATGATGATCTTGATTTATGTGGTTTTTTGTCCGCTGATAATTCCTGATGAATCTGATTCTGAATCTATTTCCGATTCCATGGATAGTTCTAATTCACTTTGAGGTTTTCCCTTAGAACCTGATCCTACCGAATTTTTCGGGTTTTTTTGGTGTGCTGGTTTCGGGATATGAAGTTTTTTCTTATCTTTGCTTTTAATTTTTCTTGGGGGTTCTTGGGGTATATGGAGTTTTTCTCCAGGAGAAGATTTTATTCTCCTCATAGTCTAATTTGTCCCTTATGAATTTTTCTTTCTTTTTATTTTTTATCTCTATTTGTAATGGGATTAGTTTTTTGTACATTTTTTTAAGGAATTTTTTTAGGAACCAAATAACGCCCTTGATAAAAGATCCAACATGGTTGCCCACTCAATCTCCTATTGGAAATTTTAAATGTCAAAACAGTAATTGGTGCAAATTTTGCATAACCTGCAAAACATTACAATTAGGAGAGAAAAAATGCATAATCAACTCATTTATTAATTGTAAAACCACCTGGCTGGTCTACGCCATATTTTGCCCTTGTGGCAAATTTTATATTGGAAAGATAAGAAGTCTGTTTACCAGATTCCAAGAACACTATAATTCTATCTTGTCAGGAAAAGGGTCCCTACGTCTCACTGAACACATCAGAACCCACCACCAAGGCAACCCTGAAATCCTAAGATTTGCCGGCATAGAAACAATCACTCCACACAAAAGAGGAAGAGACACTCACAACTTCCTCCTCAGAGCAGAAGCTCGGTGGATCATTTCCACTACAGCTCAGGAAGCTCCCGCTTTGAACCATAAACTCGACATGGCTATTTCTTTATAAAAGGATATAGATTATATTGTATCAAATACAGCCGCAAATTTCCTGAAAAACTCACTGAAGATAATTTTCCTTTCTTTTCCTTCCCTCATTTTCTCTTCCTCCCTTTCTCTAGATTTTTAGGTTTTCGGGTTTTTACTAATATCCTAACTTTTTAAAACAACTGTAACTGCCCTTCTTGCTGATCTTGATTGATTGGTCCCAGTAGATTGCCCTAATAGTCATGATGCAATAAAAATCTTGACATAATGTTAGTTTGTTACCACCATCACTAAAATCATTCATGAAAATCAGTATAGATATAAGACGTTATGCTTTTTATTCAAATAAATTGCATAGAAAGCAAATAATCTCATTTTAATTGCTTAATAAATAGAGATAAAAATAAATAATAAAAAAGAAAGATACAAAAGATGCTGTATACTAAGTGTTAATAATGTAATAATAAAGTATATATACATAATAACATATATATATATATATTTTGGAAAAGCTGCACAGCACACAGCAGACCAGTGTGAACTGGTGCAAGCATAGGACGCAGAGATTAAACAAACTAAGTAAAAGTCCATGCAGCACACAGTTACACCTATGCTTGCACCAGTTCACACTGGTCTGCTGTGTGCTGTGCAGCTTTTCCAAATTATATATATTATATGGAGTTGCAGACTCCATTGCTGCAATGTAATTGCACCCTCATTAAACCTACAGGTGATGGAGGGTATAGATGGTGCCTGCCCACCGCGAGGTGGGGGGTGGACAAGGAGGGCTTGGATGTCAGATAGGGCTCATCAGACCTGGAGTCACTTTGTCGTAGTTGATGAGCAAGCAGACATTGGCCAATGTATGTACTAAGAACTCCAGATTAAAAGAAAGATTATTGAGTTTTTTGAAAAACGTAAGTTTTGAATTTTTTCCTCAAACACATATGGCTTGTTAGCACTGTGCATCATTGGTGTAACTGTGTGCTGCATGGACTTTTACTTAGTTTATATATATATATATACTAGCTGTAGTACCCAGCTACGCCCGGGTTAATAAATAACTGCTGTTAGCTATAACAAAATAGAATTTGAATATGTCATATTAATGACCTGTAGGAAAATAGAAGCTGAGCTGTGACTGATTGCTATAGGCAGCCTAATAAATCTCCAGCCAACAGTAAACACTCCCCCTGGCCGGGCAGTATATGTTACCTCACACATACACATAATAGACAGCTCATGTGACTGACATCTGCCTTAATTCCCTATATGGCACATGTGTTGCACATTGGCTGTTTTTAATCAGATGTTTATCTTTGGAAATTAAAGATACCAGACGTATGAGGCGAGTTGTGTGAGGCGATTTGTGCACATCTGTGTCTGTCTTTGTGGTGTGTGTGTCCCTGGGGTGTGTGTGTCCCTGGGGTGTGTGTGTGTCCCAGTGGTGTGCGTGTGTCCCTGTGGGGGGGTCCCTGTGGTGTGTGTCCTTTTGGGGGGGAGGGGTGTCCCTGTGGTGTGTGTCCTTGTGGGGGGAGGGGTGTCTCTGTGGTGTGTGTCCATCCCTATGGGGTCTGTGTGTTCCTGTGGGGTGTGTGTGTGTCTCTGTGTCCCTGTGGGGTGTGTATGTGTGTATGTCCCTGTGATGTGTGTGTCCCTGTGGGGTGAGTGCATGTGTTCCTATAGGGTGTCTGTGTGGTGTGTGTCTCTGTGTTGTGTGTGTCTCTTTGTGGTGAGTGTATTTGTGTTTGGGTGCATGGTGAGTATCCAATGTTGGGGTTCCACATTAGCTGTTACTCTTTGTGTGCATGTGGTGTGTATACATGTCCCCGTGCGTGGTGAATATTCCATGTCAGAGCCCCACCTTAGTGACTTTATGCTGGTATATTCTGTTAGTCTTTGGCACTGTCATTAAGCCCCTCTCATTCACAGCTGTCAACTGGTAACTGTCACTTTCTCTCCATTATGTAAATAGGGCCAAAATTGTTTGGTGAATTGGAACACGCGGGGTTAAAATTTCGCCTTACAACATAGCCTATGACGCTCCTGGGGTCCAGACGTGTGACTGTGCAAAATTTTGTGGCTGTAGCTGACAGGTGTCGATTTTCCTCCCACACGTTTCCTTTTACTTTTTCCCCATTATGTAACTAGGGCCAAAATTGTTTGGTGAACTGGAACGCGCGGGGTTAAAATTTCGCCTCACAACATAGCCTATGACGCTCCCGGGGTCCAGACGTGTGACTGTGCAAAATTTTGTGGCTGTAGTTTCGATTTTGTAGATGCCAATCCCGGATACACATACATACACAAATACACACATTCAGCTTTATATATTAGATATAAAAAATATATAAACAATAACATACAGCTCTGATATTGAGTAGTATGAAGAAATAATAACACCTTAAACATGAGAAAAGTACAGGATTAGTCAGCAGACATAGAATTAATTGTTTAATAAATACATCATCGTTTTAAATTAAGAAATGAATAAGATCAATAACAATAAAAATAAAAATAATTTTATTGAGAAAAGCAAAAATCTAACCATTAGATGATGAAAACTGCTATCTGGACAATTCATGATCTATAATATGATGTTTGGTGATAGTAAAAGAGTGTTGTCACCATCTAGCGACAAAAAACTGAAACAACATGTACATAGATGAGCTGCATAAGTGGGGCAATACTTGATACACAGCAATAGCTATATAAATAATTACCGTAATCAAATAATGCATTTACATGTAATCAAATTCTTTAAAGTTTAATGATTATATTAATCACTGTTTCACGTCACCAATCACATGTTAATTATTGTATGACGTACACCTGCTTCCTCCTGGATAAGGAGGAACCTTACCGCCACTTGTGTGTTGGACCCGTTGAAGCACATTCAGTGCAAAACGGAGCGCCCGTCGTCCACCTTTGCACCCCCTCCCTCCACCATTGCCTGTTACCTGCATGGATGAATTAAAGAAGCCAAGATTATAACTCCACAAGTGGTGAGTGCATGGACTTGTTTTCTGAGACTAGTGCAACACCGCTTAGCTCAGTGATGAGAAGGGGTTTGATAGTGGGCCTAGACTAGTGCCCGGGAATCTTGCTTTGGATTGTTTCATTTGTACACAGCAACAAAATGGAGCAATGTGTCCATGATTTCACTGCAACCAGAGATTTACAAACAATCTCTGCACAATTATCTGTGTGTGTAACTGGGCTTTTAAACATGAGCCATGTACAGTGCTGTGCAAATTAATTGGGACAAAGCATTTTTTAAGTAAAATTGTAAGTTGGGGTTACCAGTCAGTGATTCAAACCAGTTTTACCTGCTTTGAACAGGTGTGAGTGTACAACCTTGAGTAACAAAATGTGGTGTGACTGGTTTTAGTCAGAAAAATAACAGCTAGCTGCCCCCTCAGCTTCAGTTGAAAGCTTGTTTCTGTGAGGAATGGTTTAGTGTACTTTTTCTCTCAGTGTGATCCGTGCCTGTAAAAATGGATGTTACTCCACGGAAGAGGTCTAGAATTATTACTATTAATGAACATACAAGTCTGACTGTAAGAGAAATCGCTTCCACCGTTGGTATTGGAAAATCTACCGTTTCAAGGATAATCCGCACACACAATGAAACTGGATCGTTTTCTCCAAAACGGAAAGAGAAATGTGGAAGGAAAAGAAAAATGACACCAAGAACTGATAAAACACATCAGAAATAGTAAAACTAATGCAAGAAAAACTTGCTTTGTCCCAATTAATTTGCACAGCACTGTATGAGAGAGTCTGAGTTGGAGTTGGGAAATTGAGGAGCCTGAGTCAGTGGTTTGGTTTACCGACTCGACAGCCTTAACCCCCAGTTTTGGTGTCTCTCATGGAGGCACCAATTCTGGGGATGCTGCGGGCTTCAATTTTCAGCGTGGGATCCCTAGAACGCTTGGACCTTACCACGCTGAGAATTAATTCAGTCCCCAGCTGCCTGGGTTACTTTGGCAGGCAATAGAAAATAAGCACACAGCGCTGGCAGGATTTGCTGCTCCAAGCAGGTCGGAAGAGCGGAGATGCCCGGGGAAGGAGGGCGTGAAGCAGAGGAGCGGGACTTGAGGTCCAGGGTGAGAACACGTGGCGACTGATGAGGTGATTGCACACTGATTGCAATATCAGGGTGCTGCATTTCACTGCACCCCGCTGCTGTGCTCAGGGGGAAAGTGGAAGTTGAACTCATAGCATACGCTATGGGTTCCACAAAGATGGTGCCAATCTCCTCCCAGCTGTGATCTGGACAGCCCAGGGGGCATGTCCAGATGACAGCCTCAATGCAGGAGATGGGGCCATCTATTGAGTTATATGTGTAGGGGCTACTATATTTGGAAAGTGTAACTGTCATTACACACCTGCAAAAGCAATATGGCAGCCCCCAGGGTCACCTTAAAAAGAGAATTAATAAAAACTATAAATATAATTAATTTTATTTTGTATTAAAATAATTTATTACCGTATATACTCGTGTATAAGCCGAGTTTTTCAGCCCAAAATTTGGGCTGAAATGTCCCCCCCTCGGCTTATACACGGGTCATATACGGTGGTGGGGGCTGTGGAGGCTGGAGGAGGCGGGGGGAGGCTGCTGTATGAGCGGCCCCGTCACGTGGGGCCGCTCATTATATATGCACTGCTTCCCCCTGTCAATCAGCGGCAGGGAGAAGCAGTTCATATATGCCCCCCAAAAGCTGGCACTGTCCCCCCTTGTAAGGCTTCCCCCCCGCTGCTTATACATTACCATCCCGGTGTTCTGATCGGCGCCGCTCCTCGGTGCTGCGTCTTCATCCTCCTGTCCGCGCTCGCTGCATCCATCCGGGTTCTCCGGCTGTCGCAGCGATATGACGTCATCGCGCGACGGCCGGAGATCCCGGATGCAGCCAGCGCGGACGGGAGGATGAAGACGCAGCACCGAGGAGCGGCGCCGATCAGAACACCGGGATGGTAATGTATAAGCAGCGGGGGGGGGCCCTTACAAGGGGGGACAGTGCCAGCTTTTGGGGGCTGTTGGTACCCCCAGGGGGCTGCTGGGTACCCCCTGGGGGCTGCTGGGTACCACTGGGGCTGCTGTATACTACCACTGGGGCTGCTGGGGCTCCTGTATACTACCACTGGGGCTGCTGGGGCTCCTGTATACTACCACTGGGGCTGCTGGGGCTCCTGTATACTACCACTGGGGCTGCTGGGGAATCTGTATACTACCACTGGGGCTGCTGGGGAATCTGTATACTACCACTGGGGCTGCTGGGGCTCCTGTATACTACCACTGGGGCTGCTGGGGCTCCTGTATACTACCACTGGGGCTGCTGGGGCTCCTGTATACTACCACTGGGGCTGCTGGGGAATCTGTATACTACCACTGGGGCTGCTGGGGAATCTGTATACTACCACTGGGGCTGCTGGGGCTCCTGTATACTACCACTGGGGCTGCTGGGGCTCCTGTATACTACCACTGGGGCTGCTGGGGCTCCTGTATACTACCACTGGGGCTGCTGGGGCTCCTGTATACTACCACTGGGGCTGCTGGGGCTCCTGTATACTACCACTGGGGCTGCTGGGGAATCTGTATACTACCACTGGGGCTGCTGGGGCTCCTGTATACTACCACTGGGGCTGCTGGGGCTCCTGTATACTACCACTGGGGCTGCTGGGGCTCCTGTATACTACCACTGGGGCTGCTGGGGCTCCTGTATACTACCACTGGGGCTGCTGGGGCTCCTGTATACTACCACTGGGGCTGCTGGGGCTCCTGTATACTACCACTGGGGCTGCTGGGGCTCCTGTATACTACCACTGGGGCTGCTGGGGAATCTGTATACTACCACTGGGGCTGCTGGGGAATCTGTATACTACCACTGGGGCTGCTGGGGCTCCTGTATACTACCACTGGGGCTGCTGGGGCTCCTGTATACTACCACTGGGGCTGCTGGGGCTCCTGTATACTACCACTGGGGCTGCTGGGGAATCTGTATACTACCACTGGGGCTGCTGGGGAATCTGTATACTACCACTGGGGCTGCTGGGGCTCCTGTATACTACCACTGGGGCTGCTGGGGCTCCTGTATACTACCACTGGGGCTGCTGGGGCTCCTGTATACTACCACTGGGGCTGCTGGGGAATCTGTATACTACCACTGGGGCTGCTGGGGAATCTGTATACTACCACTGGGGCTGCTGGGGCTCCTGTATACTACCACTGGGGCTGCTGGGGGTCCTGTATACTACCACTGGGGCTGCTGGGGCTCCTGTATACTACCACTGGGGCTGCTGGGGCTCCTGTAGCTCCTGTAGCTTTTGGAAGTGCACTGAGATACAGGCTGATTTGCTGCTAAGGGAAAAAAAGAAAAAAAAAAAGACTCTTTATATCTGATTCTCTAGCGAGTGTGACCGCGAGCTTTGTGTGACAGAGCAAGTGCGACAGAAGTAAGTGTGTGACTTGTGATTCAGTGACTTTGGATTAAGGGAGTTTGGAAGGGAGGACTTACTGAATTGCTGGTTGTATTTTATTAATACTTTGCATTTCTTTTTACTTATCATTTCTGTCTGGTGCAATCCCCATTAGGTAATGAGCTCCATGATTGGCAATGCCATCCAGTGTACATCTTGCCACATGTATGCATTCCTTGACCAGCCGGCCGAGGGTGCATACTGCTGTGTGAGATGTGAGTACGTTGTGCATTTGGAAGCCCAGATACTGGATCTAAATGAACGACTGACAACGCTGAGATCCATAGACAATATGGAAAGGAGTCTGCTGCTCACTGAACAGCTGCTCAATGGGATAGATGTGGGGAGGATGGTACTATGGAGCCTCAGGACCATGAGGTAGCTAGCTGGGTGACAGTTAGAAGGCGGGGTAGAGGGAAGGGTGCCAGGGAGGCTAGCCCTGATCTGGCACACCCCAATAAATTTGCTATGTTGGCAGATGAGGGGGGTGTGAGTTCAGGGATAGCACTGCTGCAGCAGGGCATGACCTCTGAAAGCCAGAGGAGTGTCTGCTCCAGTAAGGGGGAAAACAGGAGAGTAGGGCAGGCCAGACAGGTGCTGGTAGTGGGGGACTCAATTATTAGGGGAATAGATAGGGCAATCTGTCACAAAGACAGGGATCGTCGAACAGTGTGCTGCCTACCTGGCGCTCGAGTCCGGCACATCGCTGATCGGGTTGACAGATTACTGGGAGGGGCTGGTGAGGACCCAGCGGTCATAGTGCACATTGGCACAAATGACAAAGTTAGAGGTAGGTGGAAGGTCCTTAAAGATGATTTCAGGGAATTAGGCTGCAAGCTTAAGGCAAGGACCTCCAAGGTAGTATTCTCTGAAATACTGCCTGTACCACGTGCCACACCAGAGAGGCAACGGGAGATTAGGGAGATAAATAAGTGGCTCAGGAATTGGTGTAGGAAGGAGGGGTTTGGGTTCCTGGAGAACTGGGCCGACTTCTCTGTTGGCTACAGGTTCTATGCTAGGGACGGGCTGCACCTCAATGGGGAGGGTGCAGCTGTGCTGGGGGAGAAAATGGCTAGAAGGTTGGAGGAGTGTTTAAACTAGGGATTGGGGGGGAGGGTATTCATTGTATAGGAGGGGAAGATAGTGTAAACAGTAACCTGGGCACAAGTAATAAAATTGGGGGTGGCATGGGGGGTGGGGTTAGAACAGTCAATCTAGTAGGAAGGAATAGAGGTAAAGAGAGATGCATAAAGTGCATGTTCACTAATGCCAGAAGCCTCACCAACAAAATGGAGGAATTAGAATTGATTTTGTTGGAAAATAATTATGACATGGTGGGGATTTCGGAGACTTGGCTGGACGAGAGCCATGACTGGGCTGTTAATTTACAGGGCTATTGTCTGTTCAGAAATGACCGTACAAATAGGCGAGGAGGAGGTGTATGTTTATACGTAAAATCATCCTTAAAACCCATCCTGCGTGATAATATAGGTGAATCTAATGGAAATGTAGAGTCTCTGTGGGTGGAGATAAGGGGAGGGGGAAAAAATAATAAATTACTGATAGGGGTTTGTTATAAGTCCCCAACAATAATGGAAGTGGAGGAGAATATCCTCATAAAGCAAATAGATGAAGCAGCGACTCAGGGAGAAGTCATTATTATGGGGGACTTCAACTACCCTGAAATACATTGGGGATCAGAAACCTGCAGTTCCAGCAAAGGTAATAAGTTTTTGAAAACTATAAGAGACAATTACCTTTCACAACTGGTTCAGGACCCAACAAGAAGGGGGGCACTGCTGGACCTAATATTAACCAACAGGCCAGACCGCATATCAAATATACGGGTTGGAGGTCACTTGGGTAATAGTGATCATAACTTAATAAGCTTTCAAGTATCCTTTACTAAGACGTGTAGTAGAGGGGCCACAAGGACACTAAACTTCAGGAAGGCAAATTTCCAACGGTTGAGAGATGATCTTAGTGCAATAAACTGGGACGATGTCCTGAGACATAAAAGTACACAACACAAATGGGAGATGTTTATTAGCATCCTGAATAGGACCTGTGCACAATATATACCCTATGGGAATAAGCATGCTAGAAATAGGAGGAAACCACTATGGCTAAATAAAGCGGTAAGAAGTGCAATATGTGACAAAAAGAAAGCATTTAGGGAATTAAAGCAAGTAGGTAGTGATAAAGCATTAAATAAATACAGAAAATTAAATAACATTTGTAAAAAGCAAATCAAGGCAGCAAAGATTGAGACAGAGAGACTCATTGCCAGAGAAAGTAAAAAGAATCCCAAAATATTTTTTAACTACATAAATAGTAAGAAACTAAAAAATGATGGTGTTGGCCCCTTTAAAAATAGTCTGGGTGAAATGGTGGATGAGGATGAGGAAAAAGCAAATATGCTAAATGACTTTTTTTCAACAGTATTTACACAAGAAAATCCCATGACAGACAATATGATCAGTGATAACAAAAATTCTCAATTAAACGTCACCTGCTTAACCCAAGAGGAAGTACGGCATCGTCTAAAAATCACTAAAATTGACAAATCCCCGGGCCCAGATGGGATACACCCCAGAGTGCTGCAGGAATTAAGTACTGTCATAGATAGACCATTATTTTTAATATTTAAAGATTCCATAATAACAGGGTCTGTACCACAGGACTGGCGTATAGCAAATGTGGTGCCAATATTCAAAAAGGGGACAAAAACTGAACTTGGAAATTATAGGCCAGTAAGCTTAACCTCTACTGTGGGTAAAATCCTAGAGGGTTTTCTAAGAGATGCTATACTGGAGTATCTGAAGAAAAATAACCTCATGACCCATTATCAACATGGTTTTACGAGGGACCGTTCCTGTCAAACTAATCTAATAAGCTTCTATGAAGAAGTAAGTTCTGGACTGGACCAAGGAAATGCAGTGGATGTGGTGTATATGGACTTTTCAAAAGCTTTTGATACGGTGCCACACAAAAGGTTGATACATAAAATGAGGGCAATGGGGATAGGGGAAAATATGTGTAAGTGGGTTAAGAACTGGCTTAGTGATAGGAAACAAAGGGTGGTTATTAATGGAACACACTCAGAATGGGTCACAGTTAACAGTGGGGTACCACAGGGGTCAGTGTTGGGCCCGCTTTTATTTAATATATTTATTAATGACCTTGTAGGGGGCATACAGAGTAGAATCTCAATATTTGCAGATGACACTAAACTCTGCAGGGTAATCAATACAGAGGAGGACAATTTTATATTACAGGAGGATTTATGTAAACTAGAAGCTTGGGCTGCTAAATGGCAAATGCGCTTTAATGGGGATAAATGTAAAGTCATGCACTTGGGCAGAGGAAACAAAAGGTATAATTATGTGCTTAATTGTAAAACACTGGGCAAAACTGTCACTGAAAAAGACCTGGGTGTATGGGTAGATGACAAACTCACATTTAGTGGCCAGTGTCAGGCAGCTGCTGCAAAGGCAAATAAAATAATGGGATGTATTAAAAGAGGCATAGATGCTCATGAGGAGAACATAATTTTACCTCTATACAAGTCACTAGTGCGACCACACTTAGAATACTGTGTACAATTCTGGTCTCCGGTGTATAAGAAAGACATAGCTGAACTAGAGCGGGTCCAGAGAAGAGCGACAAAAGTTATTAGAGGACTAAGGGGTCTGCAATACCAAGACAGGTTATTAAACTTGGGGTTATTTAGCTTGGAAAAACGAAGGCTTAGGGGTGATCTTATAATAATGTATAAATATATGAGGGGGCAGTACAGAGACCTTTCTAATGATCTCTTTACTCTTAGGCCTGAGACTGGGACAAGGGGGCATCCTCTACGTCTGGAGGGAAGAAGGTTTAATCATAATCACAGACGCGGATTCTTTACTGTAAGAGCAGTGAGACTATGGAACTCTCTGCCACATGATGTTGTAATGAGTGAGTCACTACTAACATTTAAGAAGGGCCTGGATGCCTTTCTTGAAAACTATAATATTACCAGTTATACATACTAGATTCTTTGATAGGGCGTTGATCCAGGGAATTAGTCTGATTGCCGTATCTGGAGTCAGGAAGGAATTTTTTCCCCCAATGTGGAGATTAGTGTTGCCACATGGGGTTTTTTTTGCCTTCCTCTGGATCAACATGTTAGGCTATGGGTTGAACTAGATTGACTTAAAGTCTTCCTTCAACCTTAAAAACTATGTTAAAAACTATGTTACTATGTTACTATGTATACTACCACTGGGGCTGCTGGGGCTCCTGTATACTACCACTGGGGCTGCTGGGGAATCTGTATACTACCACTGGGGCTGCTGGGGAATCTGTATACTACCACTGGGGCTGCTGGGGCTCCTGTATACTACCACTGGGGCTGCTGGGGCTCCTGTATACTACCACTGGGGCTGCTGGGGCTCCTGTATACTACCACTGGGGCTGCTGGGGCTCCTGTATACTACCACTGGGGCTGCTGGGGCTCCTGTATACTACCACTGGGGCTGCTGGGGCTCCTGTATACTACCACTGGGGCTGCTGGGGCTCCTGTATACTACCACTGGGGCTGCTGGGGCTCCTGTATACTACCACTGGGGCTGCTGGGGAATCTGTACACTACCACTGGGGCTGCTGGGGAATCTGTATACTACCACTGGGGCTGCTGGGGCTCCTGTATACTACCACTGGGGCTGCTGGGGCTCCTGTATACTACCACTGGGGCTGCTGGGGCTCCTGTATACTACCACTGGGGCTGCTGGGGAATCTGTATACTACCACTGGGGCTGCTGGGGAATCTGTATACTACCACTGGGGCTGCTGGGGCTCCTGTATACTACCACTGGGGCTGCTGGGGGTCCTGTATACTACCACTGGGGCTGCTGGGGCTCCTGTATACTACCACTGGGGCTGCTGGGGCTCCTGTATACTACCACTGGGGCTGCTGGGCTCCTGTATACTACCACTGGGGCTGCTGGGGAATCTGTATACTACCACTGGGGCTGCTGGGGAATCTGTATACTACCACTGGGGCTGCTGGGGCTCCTGTATACTACCACTGGGGCTGCTGGGGCTCCTGTATACTACCACTGGGGCTGCTGGGGCTCCTGTATACTACCACTGGGGCTGCTGGGGCTCCTGTATACTACCACTGGGGCTGCTGGGGCTCCTGTATACTACCACTGGGGCTGCTGGGGCTCCTGTATACTACCACTGGGGCTGCTGGGGAATCTGTATACTACCACTGGGGCTGCTGGGGAATCTGTATACTACCACTGGGGCTGCTGGGGCTCCTGTATACTACCACTGGGGCTGCTGGGGCTCCTGTATACTACCACTGGGGCTGCTGGGGAATCTGTATACTACCACTGGGGCTGCTGGGGAATCTGTATACTACCACTGGGGAGGCCTGTATACCACACTGCTGGGGGCTGTATACCTGTGCTGGGGTCCACCCTCGGCTTATACACGAGTCAATAGGTTTTTCCAGATTTTTGGGGCAAAAGTAGGGTGGTCGGCTTATACACGGGTCGGCTTATACACGAGTATATACGGTATATAATCAGTAATTATGAATGCAAAATGTACATTCGCAGCACCTTCCTTTTAAATTATATGCCTGGTATTTTTTTTTTTAATATTTATGCTGTCTAGTTTTCATTTTGGGGAAACGGATTCCCTTTCAATCAGTTTAAAAACCATCTCACCCGGGGCGTGGCCTGGCTATGGAGGAGAGAGGAAGCTAAGCGACTCTGCTCCCGCTCTTAGGTACAGAAAATAGCAATTAGCCGGCGATATACAGTGACACCGGAACGATCATGAGAAGGGGGAGACGGGGGAACCCCTCAGGAACTGAATCCCGTCTCAAATACCTCCTGGAGCAACTATAAAATGGTATTTCACCAAGCGGGACCAGACTCCCGCCAGAACAGCCCTCCACCAGGGAAGCGTGACATGGAGGCAGAGGCTACTGCAAAAAAGGAGACTATGACCTAGCATACACCTGGGGATTCCTCTTTAAACTGCAAGTGAGGAAAAATGGCCTGGTCTACGTCCTACGCTCCCCTGCCGATATCCCATCATTCACATCTGCCCTTGAGGTGCCGCCGGTGTCTATTCCTTGATGGCCAGAGTTCCCATTGAGGGTTTCGGAGGGACCAAGGAGACCAGGGGGGTGGTCAGACGGCGACAAGGAGGAAACAGAGAACGTGGGCCACGACGCTGAAAGGGAGGACACTGATGTATATATGTCCTTCCCCAGCTGCTCTTTGATGAGACATTGGACCGATGGACCTTGATAGTAACCACGAGATATACCTTTGCATCCCTTTAGTAAACTTTACAACTACTGTCGCCCCTCCTAATCCCATACATATCCTGCATAAAAATATATATATTTTTTTTTTTTTTCTTCCTCTTCCCCTCCCTCACACCTCCCCACCCACCCCTTCCAACTTCCTTTCCTTCTCTCTACCCTTCCCCTTCTCCCTTACCCTTCCCCTTCATACTTCCTATCTCTCCCTTGTCATCCTGGTAGGTGGTGATTTTAACTTCACTTTACATCCTGCAAGTTGATAATGCCCCGGGAAGACACGGTGTGCCTAAATCGAGACTAAATGCGGTCAGAAGGGCCATACAAAACCTAGCACTGGTAGACCTATGGAGGGCCATACACCCAAAAGATAGAGACTATACGTATTTCTCCACTCAGTCCTGTCTATGAAGGTGCTAACTAAACACAATTCTATTTCAAATATAAAATAGTTGCACTCGACATAGACTTATTTCACAATAGAGAAAACTGAAAAATGAAAAAGTAGAGATACTTGGTATTATGGAAATGGCCAAATCGATAATTCACCCAGTTGCCACGTTGCGGCGATCTCTGTTAACTGGGTCCTAACACTGATGAAACTGCCTGATGTCTGTCTGGGCTTTTCCTCATCGGCTGATACCAGAGAGCAAGGGATTTGCAGTCTTATAACTAAAGACAGGTGCTTTGAATATGTAATTGGTGCCTTGGGAAAAGAGGTTAACCCCTTAGGCGTGCTAGAGACTGATACCAGAGGGCAATAGCTCATCTCTCACAACTAGAGTGAGGAAAGGTGCTAGCAAACGGGTGTTGAACCCATGTCATACACATACACATTATAATGCTGCACTCAGTCCTGTCTATGAAGGTGCTAACTAAACACAATTCTATTTCAAATATAAAATAGTTGCACTCGACATAGACTTATTTCACAATAGAGAAAACTGAAAAAGCACCTGTCTTTAGTTATAAGACTGCAAATCCCTTGCTCTCTGGTATCAGCCGATGAGGAAAAGCCCAGACAGACATCAGGCAGTTTCATCAGTGTTAGGACCCAGTTAACAGAGATCGCCGCAACGTGGCAACTGGGTGAATTATCGATTTGGCCATTTCCATAATACCAAGTATCTCTACTTTTTAATTTTTCAGTTTTCTCTATTGTGAAATAAGTCTATGTCGAGTGCAACTATTTTATATTTGAAATAGAATTGTGTTTAGTTAGCACCTTCATAGACAGGACTGAGTGCAGCATTATAATGTGTATGTGTATACATATTTCTCGTCCGCCCATGGATCCTATAGCAGGATCGATATGTTTCTCTCCAGCCAGAAGATTCTGACATGGCAAATGCAGGCCCACATAGGACAGATGGGTTTGTCTGATAATGCCCCCATTTTTTGTCGGTTTCACTTACCCGGGGTTCGGCGAGACAGTGGACATGGAGACTAAATGACAACATACTAAATTACTCCATATGTAACATGGAGGTACAGTCTACCATTAGAGAGTTCATCTCAATACACGCTGAGGACACCACAGCCACTCCCCTCCAATGGGAGGCTTTAAAATGCGGAGTTAGGGGGATCCTCCTGAAACATGGCTCTAGACTCAAAAAGGAAAAATTAGCAAAAATTGAATCTCTATCACAGAAAATAACGGATCTGGAGTGTTCACACAAGCAGACCCTATCCAAACAGACCCTAGCGGATCTAGTGGTAGCTAGAGATGAACTGAAAGCCCTGGTTGACCAAAAATACCTAAAGGGACAAGAGAGATTGCACAGATTCCTATATGAATATGGGGATAAATGCGGTAGACCGCTGGCTAGGATGCTACATCCCAGGGGAGCACCTGGGCGAGTCCCGCAAATTAGACGCTTGAATGGCGAAATTACCCAAAACCCAGACAACATCCTGTCAACATTCAGGGAATACTATAGTAGACTTTACAACATAAAAGGACACTATGATGACATGGACCCGACGAGACTAGAGAAAAAGACGGCAACTTACCTTGACGATACGGCATTACCAATATGAGACCCCAAAGACACAGACTTATTAGAGACCGACTTTTCTGAAGCAGAGGTAATAGAGGCAATTAAACAATCTCCGGGAGGGAAGAGTCCGGGACCAGACGGTTTTACCCCCAAGTTTTTCAAGCAGTATGGCACCCTGGTCGCTCCTTTCCTAACGAAGGTCTTTAACTCAATCTCCCCCGAGAATTCTTGGGCTCCTCAATCACTTGAGGCGTATATTAGTGTTATCCCTAAGCCTGGAAAAGACCACTCAGAAGCAGCGAATTATCGGCCTATATCCCTAATAAATGTGGATATCAAATTATACTCTAAGCTGCTCGCTAACCGTTTAGCCCCCTACTCCCAGCACTAATCCATAATGATCAAGTGGGTTTTGTCCAAGGAAGAGAATCTAGGGATAACACTAATAAATTACTATTGCTCACGGCAAGCTCGAGGGCCCGTGCGCTACCAATGTGTTTACACTCGGTTGACGCAGAAAAGGCCTTCAACCGAGTCAGTTGGCAATTCATAAAGGCCTCTTTGGGGAGGATCGGCCTGGGAGCCAGGTGCTTGCATAGGATTCTGTCTCTATACAGCTGCCCCATGGCGAGGGTCAGAGCAAACGGCGGTTTGTCTCAGCCCTTCCCAATCCACAATGGAACTAGACAGGGGTGCCCATTGTCCCCACTGATATATATTGTGATTATGGAACACCTTGCCGTGGCAATTAGACAGAACCCAAATATCAGGGGGTTAGAATGGAATAATAATCAGTATAAGGCAGCGTTATTTGCAGATGACCTACTATTGTTCATTACTCAACCTCGCATTTCCTTTCCCTCCTTACTCAAAGTTTTTGACACATTTGGGAAATTCAGCAACTTTAAAGTTAATATAAATAAGACGGAGGCCCTTAATATCTCCCTCCCTGAGAATGAGAAGAGGCACCTGGCTGACCACTTTCCTTTCAAGTGGCAGTCCAATGCACTTAAATACCTTGTTATGGTGCCTCGAGATCCCTCTGAGTAGTTTACTCTCAACTATTTGACTCTGCTTCGGAAGACGATTAAAGACTTACAGACGTATGACAAACGGAGACTCTCTTGGTTTGGTCGTATAAACGTGATCAAAATGGACGTCCTGCCCAAATTCTTGTTCTTATTCCAGACAGCCCCTATTTACTCTCCACCATACTACTTCAATAAATTACAAACGACAATCTCTCGGTTCATTTGGGGAGGTAGACGATCGAGAATAAGTGTACATACACAATGCCGCCACAAACTCAGGGGTGGTGCGGGCTTACCCAATCTCAAAACTTACTATAAGGCGGTCATACTGACGAGATTATTAGACTGGCAATACCATCGGAGCTCCAAACAATGGGTTGTGGTAGAACAGGGAATGGTGAATTCTCCTTTGTGGTGTTTACCCTGGCTGTCTCCGGAAGACAGACCTAAATTAGGAGAGGAGGCGGTACTGATGACCAATGCACTGAAGATCTGGGATAGGGAGGCGGGGAGGGGGGAGAGTCGAAAAAGGGAACTCCTGGCCCCAATATTCCATAACCCGTCCTTCCCCCCCGGCGTGGGGGGCTGACGCATTTCTGGATGGCATAGGGCAGACGAGCCGCGTCTCATACATATTTTTAAAAATGGGGCTCTTATCCCCTTCGGATCCCTGGCTGGAGAGCGAACTGGATCCTCCTGGTTAGAGTATGCACAATTACAGTCTTATGCCTCCAAAAGGAGCCTAGTGGATGGGCTGCAGGTAGTTTAGATGCCTTTAGAAAAACTGTTCATGCTGGAGTCTCCGCCCAGCCATATAGTTTCGGCATTATACTCAGTATTAAAAGACAATGGAGGTAATGATAAACCGAGGTTTTTTCTGAGATGGGAGACAGAATTGAATTATGAGTTGTCCTGGAGGGATTGGAGGAAGGCGTGCTCTCTGCTCTCTTACCCATAAACTCTCCATGGCATGTTCGGCACAGGAGAAGAGTTACAAAATCCTATCAAGGTGGTACAGATGCCCAGATGGTCTCCACGCGGCCTTCCCCTCCATCCCTGACAGGTGCTGGAGATGTGAAACAGAGCGGGGTACCATGTTGCATATATGGTGGGAGTGCAGCAGGATTCAGCCTTTCTGGAACTCAGTGTTTAAGATTTATGAGACAATTAGTGGTATGGCGCCGGAGAGGACACCTCAGCTGGCACTGATATCGCTCTTCCCTGGCTCATTTAAACTCATTAAGTCAGACATCCTCAGATTTTGCATGACGGCAGCAAGAGCGGTGATACCCAGGCGTTGGAAAACAACTCACCCGCCCGAGCTAACAGAGTGGTTCATGGAGATGACTAAAATCCACCATATGGAGGAGCTCACGGCGGAGGTCACCGATGCCAGGGATCGATGCCTGCGGATCTGGAGCCCTTGGGTGATGTTCCTTGGGTCCCCTGAGTTTGAGGCTACGTTTGCGGTTGGAGATAGGCGGGCACCGGAGGCGGATGGAGGATGGAGGTGCTGTTTTCAGGTGAGTACCCTGAGATCCAAAGGAGCCCCCCTAATTTTCCATCTCTCTTCACTCTATTCCCATCTTTCAATATAAATATATATCTTAGCGGCCGTCAGACGCTTCAATATCTTGAACGATATTGTAAGCGATCACATGCACGCGCGATCGCTTACAATATCGTTCACGTCGCTGGTGAGATGTCACACAGACAGACTCACCAGCGATGTTGGCCAGTGAGATCGCTGGTAACTATGGTACACATCGGGTTACTAGGCGCCCGCGGCGCTTAGTAACCCGACGTGTACCATAGTTACCATCTCCCAGCATAAGCTCTGCCGCTGGGAGATCATTCATTGTGGTGTCATACACCACGATGAAGCAGATTGTTAAATCGTTTATCGCTTGATATGAGCTCCGGCTCTCATATCTGCGATGTCACGATCAAGCGATTTTACATTGTAAAATCGCTTGATCGCACGTAGCGATGCACAAACGATATCGCTTAAGCGATCAAAAAGCAGATCACTTAAACGATATCGGGCAAGAAATTGAAGCGTGTGACGGCCGCCTAAGTAACATACTCCTTCATTGCTGAAAACATTAGCATTTTGATTCTTTTTTTCTTATCCTTTTCCAGTGAACTGGCTATGTTTCTTTCTCCCCTTCCTTCTTTCCTTATCTAAAAACTTGACATAATATTATTTATTATACCAAGGTTTAATCTTTGTTATCGTTTCACTGATTTAAACATGTGAATCGATATATTGTTACAAGGTTTATTTCCACATAAGTGTATTACTTATGAAATGCCAGGTATATTAGCCCATGATATGACACCTCGGGACATAGCTCAAAGTCCTAAAATTATCTGAGATATGGTCTTTATTGTAACTCGGCTCAACAAACTATTGTGTTAACTTGATATAGACGAATAAGAGGGGCTTGAGAAACCTTGTCCACCCTCGTACATTTGGGACTTTTCAGTTGAGCCAGATAATAAGATACTCCTTTAGAGCTGAAAATATAGATCGGTTAAGTCGTGGTACTAGCTAACCTTCAGTGTTTAATACCTCGATATGGCATTTCAAATTGATGAAAATGTAACTGAATCCAGTGGATTATGTATACGAATGTATATGTAATTGTGTATTTGTTTGTTTGTTTATTTGTTAATAAATACAGATTGAACATAAAAACCATCTCACCCGATGAACGTTTTGCTCATGATTGACAGACTGTTTAGATAAATAAGTTCCCATTTTGGGCTGCAATGTTAATGCTCCTTTAGCTGCTTCACCCCCAGACGATTTCACTTTGTTTGGTTTTCCTCCCCTTCTTCCAAGAGCCATAGCTTTTTTAAATTTTTTCGTCAATATAGACAAGTGCTTGTTTTTTGCAGGACAAGCTATACTTTTGAATTAAACCATTTATTTTATCATATAGTGTACTGGAAAACTGAAAAAAACTCCAAGTGCAGTAAAATTGCAAATACTGCAATTGCAACATTGTTATTTTTATTCAGCATTCTAACTATATGGTAAAACCGACGTGTCAGTATGATGCCTCAGGTCGGTACGGGTTCGTGGATACCAAACATGTATAATTTTACTTTTATCTAAGTCAGGGATCTCAAACATGGCTGGGTATGTGGGTCACATATAGAAAAAAAAATTTGGAGGGCCCCATTCTTTGTGGAAATAATAAAATTTTTAGTAATACCATATTTTTTTCTATACACCTTTTGATCAATTTTTTTTGCTCAATTAGTTTATTTTTTTCTTAAATGGCATTTATTGCATCGGTTATGGTTCCTTTCCTTAGCTCCGGTTGTTATGGATGTGGTGATAACGAACATGCAATTTATTTTGCTTATTTTAGTCTACATATAAAACAGGATTTTAGTGGTAAAAAAGTCATGCCTTCTTTTGAATTTTTTTTTTTTTACATTATATCTCTTATTAGCAATACTGTCTTACAATTAGCACCATATAGTAATTTTGGCCAACATCTTGCAGTAATGTCCCTATCTTGCAGTAATGTCCCCATCCTGGTCCTTTTCTTGTACTAGTATCCTGATCCTATTGTAGTGATGTCACCCATCCTTGTCCCCTTCTTGTAGTAATGTCCACCATCCTGATCCTCATCACTCATCATGTAGTAATGTCCCCATCCTTTTTCCCTTGTAGTGATGTCCCCCATCCTGATACCCTTATTGTAGTAATGTGCCCATCTTGGTCAATCTCGTAGTAATGTCCTCTATCCTGGTCCTCATCTTTGTAGTAATGTTATCTATCCTGGTCTTACAACCTGGTCCCCCTCTTGTAGTAATGTCCCCATCCTGGTCCTAATCTTGTAGTAATGTCTCCATCCTGGTACCCATATAGTAGTAATGTCATTTATACTGGGTCTTCCTTTTGTAGCAATGTCCCCACCCTGTTCCTCATAATGTAGTAATGTGGCCATCTTGCTCTCCATTTTTTTACATCAATGGCAGCTGCCGACCAATCAGAGGCCCGCAGGTGATGTCATATGTCGACATCAACTGCTAGCCTCTGAATGGCCAGCTGCTGTTATTGATGTAGCTGAGTCACAGAGCTTGTCTCTGCGCAGCGCTGTGCATACATAATACAGCATGGACCATGGCGTTGTGAAGCTGTCCATGGTGCCCATGGGCCCCACAATGAAGCTGCAGTGGCTGGACGCGGGTCACGGACCGCATGTTTGAGTAGTGAAAAAAAATTTTCACTTTAAAGAAAAAAAGAATTGCAACTTTTGTGTAACGTGTAAAGCGGCTCTTAGTCTGACTGATCAGAAGAGGGCTTGACCACCTAAAGTGGGTTGGACAACTTCAACACTAAATACGGTTCTGACTGTGTGCATTATGCACTGCCACAATTCCCATTTTCGTATGGTTGTGGAGCCCCTCGGGACGGGGCACTCGGTGCCGGACCAGGGTGCTGCTGGGGAATGTCACGGCGGTCCTGGTCCGGACCGTGTCCCGGGCCCGCACAATAAAATGGGGGGTTATTTACAGGGGATTTGTCACTCGTGACGCCACCCACTATATGCAGCCAGTAATGGGGCCGCCGCTGCTGCAGAACCTCCGGGATGATGGGTTAGCAGCTTGGATGGAATAGTTCCTGTGGGCAGAACTGGGTTCCCCGGGGCAGTGGTAGAGGTAGTTAAAGTCTGTGAGGATGTTATTGATGCTGCAGAAGAGTAGGGGTAGCAATAGAGATGATAAGAGTAGAGGCAATAGCAGTCTATGAGGGCAAGTGGGGCTTCAGCATAAGGATGACACACACTCACGGTTTCTGTTGTTTTCCAAGTCTTGACTGGCAGATGGTATAACACAGTACTGTCCACGGAGTCTGTACCAGGTTGCTCTCACCCTGACCGGGTCCTTGGCTTCCTACTTAAGCGCTTTGTGTGGCCCTGCTGCTTGTAGCTGTACTGCTGGCCCTGTCTCTGCTCACGGGTACCAATATGCTGGGCAACTCGAGTCCTCTGTGTCACTGACCCCTCCATGTTGCTTTGCTATGGTGTGGTGAAGATGGTGGACCTTCACTATGCCGGTGTTTACTGTCCTGTCTGTCTCAGGCACAGCCTCGGATCCGGTATCTGTCTTAAGCGCCTCCTTGAGGTCAAGTTTTTGGGTAACTCTTTATCCCGGGTATGTTCCTCTGTTACTCTGTCTCCTTTCCTCAGACCTCTCAGGACCTCCACTGACACTTGGCTCTGCTCCTGCTCCAGACTCTCACTAAACTGAACTGTCACTTCTGCTCTGAGGTAAACAACTTAGCTCCTCCCACTAGTGCAGGTGCCAGCTAAGCTCCTCCCACTTTCTAGTGTAGTGTTGTGTGGGGATTAAGCCTGTGTTGTTTCTGTGGGAATTTAACCCTTGGGGTGCCACATGATTCTCTCTATTGAACATTGAAAATGTAATTCATTAGTACATGAACACAATTATGCAGAATGCATACAAGTAGTGATATGATCACTTATGCACAAAAGAATGCATGACTGTGTGGATATTGCACCCTCACGATTTGGCAGTTTGCATAGCCCAAAAAACCCTTTAAAGCAGGCTCTTGTCACACATTGGTTATTACAGTTTTTACTATTACAGTGCCTTCCTCTACAGAGAGGAAAACAGCTATGGTAATGTGTTACTGAATAGTACAGTTGCAGCCAACCAGGGCGTTGTTTACATAACGGTTTCTGGTCAGCTCTGTGTAGGCCACAACTAGCAGATGGGCCGTCTGTATGTAGCCCATGGGTTGTGCATCACTGTTCTATTTTGTTTCATTTGATTGCATGTTTATAGATATTGGCCGTAAGAATTAAAGTGGATCTGGCAGATTGAACAAAGAGTACATTAAAACTTATACTTGTTGAGGCTGGTGTACTTACTTTGAAATTCTGTGTCAGAATGGCTGTATTATTCTTACTGAAGTTTAAAGTGTCTATCCTTCAGCTGAGATTTCACACCGCTCAGTACAAGTTGCTGCTGTCAATGAGACTGGAGGAATGGCGAAAATACTCCTGGACTGCTGAGTCATTTTATTTTATAGCTAGACTAAAATGTTTATTTTATTTTAAAGGAATTTTCAGCTGTTCTGACATAGACTATCAAAGTGCGTTCACCAGCTCCATCAGGTCTAAGAGATTTATGGACTCGTAATAATGTCTACAGTTTGTAATGTGAAATCTGGAGACAGACATTAGGAAATGTATATTAAAAGGACGGGTGCACCACCAGCAATAATGATCCTGTCAGGAAGGGGGTGCTGCTTTGTCAACAAGAGAATATGTAAACAGGAGAAAAGGAATTGACAAATAAACAGCAGCACACCACCAATGCATAAATGAAACAACATCAAGATTTATTAAACACGAGAGACATACATATAAAAACAATTAAAACCACACTAAAGAACCACAGACCCAAAATGGTGGAAGTAGTCCCCCAAAGTGATAAAGCATTATCACAAGAAAGGCACATCCAAATGCAAAATAACAGAAATGGCAATAACAACAATAATCTATTTGAAAAAACAATGTAATATAACAGTGAAGGCACAAGAATGGTTATCAAGTACACTGAATGGCAATAGCAGCAACAGTAAGATGTGCAAACTGTGCACTAAAAGTGCTTTGTGCAAGCCCTCAATGAGAGAAAAGTGCACCTGTTCCCAGTAGGGAAAATAATCAATGACCCCTGAGAAATTTGCTCAATGTCAACTATAGATAATTGTGCAAAATGCAAAGTAAAGCACTGGATGCTGCCCAGAGTACTACAAGTAATCAGCCATGGCAAAAATGAAACAGCCCAGACCTCAGAATAACTGAACTGCTCTCACCTAATCATAATAGTCCTGTAATAGGAGAAATCCAGGGAAATCCCTGATCAGGGGAGCAGAACCAGGAGTGGTGACTGAGCCATGCTGAGTATAGTGGAGAGGGACCCTTCTCCAACGCGTATCGCCGCGTTAATGCGGCTTATCAGGGAGGCGTCAACAGACATTAGGAAATGTTCTTCTTTTTGACCAGATATTTCTGGAAAAGTTTATTAAAACATCAAATGTGGTTTTATTTTGTATAGGCTAATAAACTTGAGTATACCTCTCTTTTCTTAGGGAAACTATGAAGTTGCGGGAAGGGAACTTGTTATATTAACTATTTGCTATGTTCTATGTTCTTACAGATGTATACATTCATTAGAAGTGGGCATCGCTGCATACAGAAACCCAAAGGATGACCAGTTTAAGGATTATGCTTACTTCCTCACCCATGACATCAGTATGATGCGGCTTGTGGAGACTTTCCTAGAAAACACGCCTCAGCTCATCCTTGTGCTCTACATAATCATAGAAAGAGAAGTAATACAGCCTTTTCAATGTGAGTAGACTGAGAAAAATACAGAAAAGAAGGGAACAGCATCAGGTATTCAGATGAGTGTAGTGAAGATTTTCAGATTTGTCGGGAATACATTGGTAGATGTCACGTTGCATTTGCTAAGACCCCACCGTGTGAACCTCATTTTGACAATTGATACCTCTCAAGGAATTCATGGAATGTAGTCAGAATTTTTAACCCACAAGTGCTTCACAGAATTTCAAGATTAGTCCGTGAAAACACAACTTTTTTTCCTGTTAAATTTGCTTTAGTCTCAAATACTGTAATCTTTCATTCTCACAAACAGCAACAGGAAACAATGTACCCCACAATTTGCTTTACAATTTCTACTGAATGGGACAATTCCCCATATCAGGTTGTACTCTAATGTTTTTGTCACATGGCAGGGCTCATAAGGAGAGGAGCGCTGTTTGGAATACAGATAGTCTAAGCGTGTGAGCATTATTTTACAGAGCCCCTGAGAGGCCACAATAAGGATGTCTTCACACTTGCATTTGTGTCTGCATGCGTATGGCATGCAGACGCAAAGGCAGTGCAACGCAGCCCATACTGATGTGAACGCAGCGGAGAATCTCTGCATGCTTCACATTAGTATGCACCCTGGCCAGCCAATCAGTTGTCTCCAGGGTGGCCAGGAGGAGGAGATCACCGGTGGAGATCTCCTCCTCCCAGCCACAGCTGATCTCCCGCCGGTGTCAGCGCGGGAGATTTGAAGAAACAGCTGATCTGACAGCTGTTTAATTCTCCCGCGCCGACACTGAATAGGGTGATATCGGTGCAGGAGATAAGAAACAGCTGATTGCTGCTTCAAATCTCCCGCGCCGACCTCACCTATTCGGTGTCGGCGCGGAAGATTTAAACAGCTGTCAGATCAGCTGTTTCTTCAAATCTCCCAGCGGGAGAGCAGCGGCGCAGCTGTCTCCCGGTGGCCACCACTGATCACCAGCGGCCACCGGGGGAGATTTCAATGAGATCCGCAGCGTTCTCCTGCGCTGTCATGCGGAGGACACTGCGGATCCATTGACTTCATTGCATGGTTTGTGTTCTTGCAGATAAAACAAGCGCCCACAACCGCACAAAAAATGCAACATGCTGCGTTTGGAGTGCGCTCGGAGGGTGCACAAATCGTGCGCATCCGAACGCAAACGCAACCGAACGCAGCCAAACGCAGGCACATGCGTTCCCATGTTAAACATAGGAACGCATGCGCGCAAGCGTTTGGCTGCGTTCGGTGCACTGCGTTCCAAACGCAAATGTGAAGGCAGCCTAACAGACCCCATCCCACAGGCAACCTTCTTTTGGAAATTACAATTGCTCAAGAAACTCATCTAAGCAGTGTAGTTATATTTTGTGAAGTACCTGTGGGTTCAATATACTAACATCCAGCAAAGGGAATAGAAAATTAAATTGTTACCACTAAAATATTATGTTGGTTGTATATTTTTCATTTTCACAATAGAAGAAAATAAACCATGCAATTTGTTATATAAAGTCTCCCAAATATGGTGGTTGTATACTACTGTTTGGACAAAGGGCAGGGTTTATAAGGAAGGAGCTCTATTTGTCTTTTGCAACTCTGATTTTGCTTAAAAGGAAACCTGTCACCCCCTTTGGGCGTTCTAAACACTGCCCAGCAGCTTAAACATCATGTAATTGGTGTTCTGGTTGACCTCTTTATACCCCCAGACTGGCCCCTGATTACTTCAGAAAATAAGTTTGATAGCGTCCCCTGCCGTGTATTAGCCGGTCTGGGGGGACGTGGCTCTCTTCAGTCCGGGCCGCCCCTAATATGCCATCATCTCCTGGTCTCAGTGAAGGCATAGCGCTTGCGCAGTGGCGTGGGACACTGCGCTGTATTGTGATCAAAGTCTAGCGAGATTTGTGAAGTCTTGCGAGACTTTGTGCGGGTCAATACAATACAGTGAATCGCGCCACTGCGCAGGCGCAATGCCGTCACTGAGACCAGTAGCGATGGCATATTACAGACGGTGGGGCGGGTTTTACAGATGGAGGAGCGGCCCGGACTGAAGAGAGCCACATCCCTCCAGACCGGCTACTACACGGCTGGGGACACTATTAAACTCATTTTCTGAAGTAATCAGGGACCAGTCTGGGGGTATAAAGGGGTCAACAGAACCCCAATTACATGATGTTTAAGGTGATGGGCAGTGTTTAGAACGCCCAAAGGGGGTGACAGGTTCACTTTAAATAATTTACAGGTGCATTTGCATAGTTCTTAGGTTCCAGAACATTTTGGAAATTGCACTCCTGGATGAATTCATTAATGGATGCAGTGACAATTTTTGCCCCGAATACTTTTTCTCAGAAAAATGATATGGAGTGAATGTTGCAGAGGGAAAACTGTCCTGTGCACATCATGTTTTTTTTTCTATGCAGATTTGTCACAAAACCTGAAGGGTTTCCAGATGTGAGCAAGGAATCCTGAGGTCTCATGACACGTTACTTATTTTTGACTTACATATTTGGTACCTATTTAAATCTGTAGCATGTCAATTCTTTCAGCAGATTTCACTTATGCAAATGAGTGAAGAAAAACTTGCACCAAAAATGCATAGAAAAAAATGCACCTATTTTAAGCAGCGTTTTTCCTGCCGAACATTACTGTATCGAATACTTATCGTGTGCACATACTCCAACTGTGCCATTTTAGTGCTGATACAGCTTTTACTTATGGAGACACACAGCCCGGAAAATTTAAGTGGGTTCTCACCAGTACAGCAGTGCCAAACGTGGACACTGACTGTGGTTTAGGCACACACACTGTATTTTATTTGAAGGAGAGGGTGAGCAGCCTCCAGCGTCTTTGAGCGACCTGTTGTATGGAAATACTTTGTCTCAAGTCATCCTCCACGACAGCACCACAGGTGGTTGACTACCCGCCCTAATAAGGACAGGAAACTCAGAAAGGTTAAATAGCCCCTCCCCGAATTTCATTTCCATTGTTTTTTTCCTGTTTCTTCAGGGAATGAAAAGGATATCCTGTGGTGCTTTGTGGCTGAATGGTGAATGGGCTCTCTCCACATACCGGCATCTGTGTATATGTGCGCACTGGAAGTGACATCAGAGGCCTCTTAAGTGAGCATCCTTTCCAGTTGTGTTCCACAGTGGATTGCACGCTACACTTAACATGGACTCAGAGGTCTCATGGACCTCTGGCACGCACAGAATTTCAGTTGCCTACCCATCGTGATCCAAGTAAGAGTAGTCAGGCCGGGAACTTATACAAGTGTCCTAGCCAGAAGACATCTGCAAGTAGGACCATAGGTTAACAGCCTGTATATACTTATGGAGGGTGATCGGTCTTCCACTCTGCATCTGCGGAGCCCAGCGCTATCTCTGGATCAGTAAATTATGAGCCAGGGGGGAGGTCAGTATACATCTGTTTGTATGCGTATGTACATATTTAAACTCATATGTACATACCCTGTTTTCCCGAAAAAGTGTCTTATATTAATTTTTTCTCCCAAAGATGCGCTGGGTCTTATTTTCATGGGATGTCATTTTTACATGAAAAAGAATTCACAAAAATTGTTGAACAAGAAAGATGAACAATTATTTCCGTATTTTTCGGACTATAAGACACACTTTTTTTCTCCAAATTTTGGAGGACAGTGAGCGGTGCGTCTTATACTCTGAATGTATGCCTGGTTTTGCTGTGGGGAGGGAGCAGCAGTGAACTGGGAGCAGAGGAGGGAGAAAAAAAGAATTCTTACTGTTAATTCGGTTTCCCAGGAACCTTCCACAACAGCATAGGAGGTTGCCTCTCAACACCCTAATAGAGGCAGGAAGCACAAGAGAGCGACCCTCTCACCTTGCATTAGCCAGTGACTTACAAAGAACCCATAGCACTGGTTACCTTAACAAAATTCCAGTAAATATCATGGAATATAGGGAGAGAAATAAGTGCTATTGTGGATGGTTCCTAGAAACCAAAATAATGGTAATAATAATTATTTTTTCTCCAGTCACCTTCCATTACAGCATAGGAGGAATGCCAATGAATTATCAGCTGGGGGCAGGGGGAATACAGCCTGCAGGACTTTCCTGCCGAAAGCTAAATCCCTGTTGGACACTAGAAATAGTCTATAGTGTTTAGTGAAAGTATGCAGAGATGACCAAGTAGCTGCCTTGCAGATCTGCTCAGGTGACGCCCCTGCTCACTCAGCCCAGGAGACCGAAATGGATCTGGTTGAATGGGCCATGAATCCTGGTGGAGGTGTAAGGTTCTGACAGAGGTAGGCTTCAGTAATGGCTTTCTTTATCCAATTAGCGATCGTGCTTTTAGACACTTTTCTGCCCTTGTTGCGTCCAAATTGTTGGATGAACAGACATCTAGAGAGTGAAATTCCTCTTCCTTTGGTGTTGATGGATTTGACAGAAGGTAGTTAGGACAATAGATTGAGACTGATGAAAATTGGGAGACAACTTTGGGAAGAAAAGAAGGATCCAGATGAAGGACTATACTGTCATCATGGACTGTTAAGTAGCGTTCCCTGATGGACAGGGCTTGCAGCTCTCCAATTCTTCTTGCAGACGTGATAGCAACAAGAAATGCTGTCTTGTGAGAGAGAGACCGTATGCTACAAGGGGCTCATAAGGAGTACGTAAGAGCCCAATCAAGACCATATTCAAGTCCCAGGAGGGTGTAATAATCCGCTGTTTCGGGCAAAGTCTATTAGCCGACACCATTTGATCCAGCGGTGGTTGGCTAGATCCACGTTAAAAACTGAACTAAGGGCCGAGACCTGCAGAAAGGCCCTGTGCCTTCAATATTTGGGCTTCAGAAGCCAGGCAGCTAACTTGAGTTTCTGAGGATCCGGATGGAATGGGACCCTGTGATAGTAGACTTGGGTCTGGACTCAGAGGGACTGGGCTGTCGGCATTGAGAGCCATGATCAAGTTGCACCAACTCCTCTTTGGCCATAATGGAGCAACAAGGATGGTTGGGACTCGGTCTTCTCTGATCTTTTTCAGGGTCTTTGCCAGAAGAGTAATGGCGGGACGGCGTAAGCGAGATGAAATCTCCAGGCATGGGAAATATGAACATGCAAATAGAGTCTGTGGAGCCTCGGTTAGGAGTCTCAAACACAGGACTAGCCATATATCCCTCCAGGGAAGGACCCAGCCAAGGGGTGGCTCCTTGCGGAGAACACCATAACCACCAAATGAAGTGGCCCTTTAAGTCAATATCCAACTCTTTTACAAGTTTACAGATATGACAAGGGAATACCAAGGCCAGGTATCCATCCACATACAGCTGTTTCGGGGTGTTGCCCCTCATCAGTGTGGAGTAGGATTCTGGCTAGGTGGGAGCAAGGCCTAGTAGACCAAGATTGCAAAGTATTCACTGATCTCAGGGAGACCAGTCCAAGAAAACACTGCGGGCAGCTGGCTAAAGCGCTCAAACACCGTGAATTCCTAGGCACATTGCCCCCTGGGAAATATGAATATGCAAATAGAGTCTGTGGAGCCTCTGTTAGGAGTATCCCTGAGGAAGACGCCAGGAGGGCGTTGAAACGCGTTGGAGAAATAAAAGAGAGGTTTGATTTGGACATCGGCTACTTGCATTATTTATTGGTGGTTATGGTGTTCTCCGCAAGGAGCCACCCCTTGGCTGGGTCCTTCCCTGGAGGGATATATGGCTAGTCCTGTGTTTGAGACTCCTAACCGAGGCTCCACAGACTCTATTTGCATGTTCATATTTCCCAGGGGGCAATGTGCCTAGGAATTCACTGTTTGAGCGCTTTAGCCAGCTGCCCGCAGTGTTTTCTTGGACTGGTCTCCCTGAGATCAGTGAATACTTTGCAATCTTGGTCTACTAGGCCTTGCTCCCACCTAGCCAGAATCCTACTCCACACTGATGAGGGGCAACACCCCGAAACAGCTGTATGTGGATGGATACCTGGCCTTGGTATTCCTTGTCATATCTGTAAACTTGTAAAAGAGTTGGATATTGACTTAAAGGGCCACTTCATTTGGTGGTTATGGTGTTCTCCGCAAGGAGCCACCCCTTGGCTGGGTCCTTCCCTGGAGGGATATATGGCTAGTCCTGTGTTTGAGACTCCTAACCGAGGCTCCACAGACTCTATTTGCATGTTCATATTTCCCAGGGGGCAATGTGCCTAGGAATTCACTGTTTGAGCGCTTTAGCCAGCTGCCCGCAGTGTTTTCTTGGACTGGTCTCCCTGAGATCAGTGAATACTTTGCAATTTCAGGCATGGGAAATGGCGTCCACCCCTACAGAGTTGTCCCTTGGATTCAGGGAGAAATATGTTCTGACCTTCCTGTTTTGGTCTGAGGCAGATAGGTCAATTTCCGGGGGACCCCATCTTGCCACCAGTGTGCAGAAGACCACTTGGCTAGGCTCCACTCCCCTGTGTAGATATCCTGGTGACTTAAGAAATCGGCTTGTAGATTTGAGGTTCCCTTTAAGTGGACTGCAGACAGGGATAGAAGGAACCGTTCGGCCCAGTGGAAGATTCGACTTCAAATTGGCGGACCTCGTACTGCCTTGATGACGGAGATGTGCCACCGTAGTGATGTCCGAATAAACAAGAACATATGAGTTGTTGTCTTGCTAAATTTACCTGGATCGGGGCAGAGCCCGTACCTACGAAGCGCTCACTGACTTACAAATCAGGCATGAATAATAATATTCTTTATAGCAAGATTAAATTTATTTGTTTACAAAGTAGCACATGAATTGTCATCAATTGAATACAGGCTTAACACAAAGTATATCAATTAAACATAGACTTAATTATAGCGAATAAGCATCAATATATATATTACCTGATATTGTAGCTGCTTCACCTTCTCCATTTGGGGGAACACGGATCAGTGAGAAGGGAGCAATATTGAAGCTTGCATAGCAGGAGGTGTACGTCCATCTTGCCCTGGAAGAGCTCCCCCATCAGTGACCGTGATGTCCCATATTTTATACTCTTTAGAATATCTACGAGCATGCGCAAACTGTATCATTCAAATTCCCTCATGACCGTCAGCCATAGGATATTGAATAAATGCTGAATAGGCCCTTCTATAACTTGTTTGTCATGGGTTGCATGTCACAAGACATGTAGCCCGTATATAACAATACAATAGTCATTCAAAGACCCGTATATAACAATACAATAGTCATTCAAAGACTCTTGCCGGTCATGAGATATTATCAATGCAGCATTCATTGAAAAGACCCCTGCCTGTCATAGGATACATATCATGAGGCAGTCAGCTCATATCTCATCATAGAAGCATCATGTCAAAGAAAGTTAACCCCTTTTTATATATATATTTCAACCCTGTACTAATATATTATATGGAATGATACAATACCTGTGGTCACTATTCTAATTATGAATACCTGTTCTATATCTATTCTATTCACATCCACACACCATTCTTATCACAGTTGTTGACTAGATTCTGAGCCGCGAGGAGGGCTTCTTCTACCACCTTTAATTCCCTGTAGTTGAAAGACTGGGAGTTGACTGCCTGACTCCAGACACCCTGGATCAGAGTTCGGGACACCATGGCAACCCAGCCCCTTTTGCTGGCATCTGTCGTCAGAGTAACAAGAGGCGTCTGCGACTAGGCGACTCCCCTGAGGAGATTGTTGGTGTCTAACCACAGAAGGGAATAGGTTACCTGACTTGATAGACGAAATCACTTGTTTAGGGAAGTAGAATGCCTGTTCCAGTGTGACAGGATGTGATCCTGGAGACAGCGGGAGTGAACCTGGGCCCACAACACAGACTGTATGCAGGATGTCATTGAACCCAGGGACGGACATAGCTGTGCAAAGGGTGGGAACCTTCTGCATCCATGATGTTGAACTTTGAAATTAGGGTAAGTTTGTGTTCCTTCGGGAGGAAAGACATTTGTCTGTCCGAGTCCAACATCACCCCCTGGAATCTCCTTTATAGAGGTAGGTTGAAGCTGAGATTTTCTCAGATTTGGAATGCAACCCAAGGACCGAAGAGTGTTCAGTGAGATTTCCACATGGCTTATGAGGGTCTGAGCCGAAGGGGCGATGAGAAGGAAATCGTCCAAATATGGTACTATACAGATGCCTTGTGTTCTTAGGAAAGCAACTACCTCTGACAATTTTTGAGAACACCCTTGGAGCAGAGGAAATTCTGAAAGGGAGCACAATGAACTGATAGTGGTGGATTGTGCCGTTGTGATGAATTGCAAATCTTAGGATTTTCCTGTGCAGACGATGGATGGGCACATAGAAGAGTATAATGACTACAGGATTAACCTTTTCTTTGAGATACGTTTATTTGTACAATTAAATATCCATTGTGGATTGGTGATAATAGTGAAATGGGCACATGGAAGTAGGCATCTTAAGTCTATAGTGGCCATCTGGTAATGATGTCCTACGAATGAAACAGCAGATTTTATTGACTCCATCTTGAACCTGCAGTATCTGGCGTATTGGTTTAGTCACTTCAGATTGATGATGATCTGAGCGTCTCCAGATGGCTTTTTGACCAAGAATAGCCGGGAGTTATGACAGTCTCCCTGTTCTTCCTTCGGCACAAGGGAAATTCCTTTGAATGCAAGAGCTCCTGTAATTTGGTATACAGGAGATCTTGGGCTTCCTGGGAAGGCAGGGCAGTGACCCAAAGACCCGTTGGAGGAGAGGACTCGAATTCTATGAGCAGCCCCTCTGAAATGACTTTGAGGACCCACTGGCAGCTGATTATATTCCGCCATTGGTGTAATAAATTTGAGAGCCTACCCCCCCACCAGTAGAGTCACTGTTTGTTCTGCTGCTGCTGTTGCTGGACGGGGACAAGGATGTTCTTTCTCTTGCTTTTTGGATAGCTCCACCTACCTGTCTTTCCCTTGCTCTTGGCCTGGGAGGACTGAGGCAGCGAGGGACGAAAAAAGCGTTTTTTTGGCAGGTTTTTGCTTTGGAAGGGCCTTCTTGCCTGTTGCCTTTTCGAATATATCATCAAGAGCTGGTCCAAAGACCAACTCTCCTTTAATGGGTATAGAGCAAAGCCTCATCTTAGAAATGGTGTCCCCACTCCACATTTTTAACTAAAGGGCACATCTGGCAGAGTTGGACAATACTGAAATTCTTGCAGCCATGCAAACCGACTCTGAAGATGCATCAGCCAGGAAACTCGTAGCTTTTCTAAGCAAGGACAGGGAGTCCAACAACTCCTCCCTAGGGATTCCCTGAAAGATATGTCCTTCAAGCTTATCCAACCACTTGAGCAGAGATTTAGAGATGCAGGTGGAGGAGATATTAGCCTGAGTGGTAGCGGTAGATGCCTCCCAGGACCTTTTCATTAAACCTTCAATCTTCTGATCCATCCGATCTTTGAGCAGGGATGTATCCTCGAAGGGAAGTGCAGTTTTTTTAGCAACTCGCGCCACCTGCACATCCACCCTCTGGATTTCCCAATTAAACGTGTTCTGCAGTGACAGGACCAGGCAGGGCATATTGAGGAGCAAAGCACGTTAGAATATACGGTGATGTAATGAAGAGGGCAGGCTGGAGCATCACACAACAGCACAGAGCCATTCCTCTGCATTACATCACCACAGCTCCTGCAGCCACTGCACTAGAAAGAAGAAAGAATCTACTTACAGGACCTGCAGTGAAGTAATGAAGAGGCAGGGCACTGTGCTGTAATATGATGATCCAGCCTGCCCTCTTCATTATGTCACAAGAGATTTACTGGTGTCCAGAAGGGGAGGATTTGTAAGCATCTAATGTGAGTGAGCACACCTGGTCAAATTTAAGAATGAATTGTTAATAAAGTACTGTACATATAAGCACTCTACCACTCCTATGGTGAACAAACACCCCCAGTATGCCATAGGATGTGTATGGCATACTGAGTGTTATAGTTCTCCCATGGGATCTTTGTTCTAAAAATGCAATTAAACAAAACGTTGGACAGGATAACATAGTATAGGATGTAACATCCAAAATGACACTGTAGATTACCAAAAGTACATATACAAATCCTTCTACAAGACATGTCCGCGTAGCATTTAAAATAGTATATAGATACATAAATAGATCTCAGTCAATACCTTGTAACACAAATTTTGGAGAAATAATGAGAGAGAAAAAAGACAGGCTGACTGTCTAGAAGGGTAATAGGGGAAGGAAGAGAATCTCTTACTGTATTTTGCATAGTCAAGTGTGTCGTTCTATGGTAATAGATACTGTATCTGTAAGGGTACCTTTACACGCGGCAACTTTTCTAGGAATTTCACTGGCAATTTGCTGGTTGCTGTGAAATCATGGACACATTGTTCTATTTTGTTGCCGTGTACAAATGTAACAATGTGTCCATGATTTCACTGCAACTAGTAAGTTGCCAGTGAAATTCCTAGAAAAGTTGCCGCGTTTAAAGGTACCTTAACAGATATATACATCTGGGTTAGTTCCCAAGGCCCCTAAAGTCCCACTCAGATCCTCCAGACAATACCATTCTGTGTGTCGGAAGGGACTGATCATTCTCGATATTTCGTGAGGGCTATAGTGAAAAGCAATGAATATTTTCCACAGTGTAAATACTTTCCCTGCAGATTTTCCCTTACTCCTTTCTGCCTCTATTAATTCAATTCCCAGTAAGTGTTTCATCTGGGATATTATTATCACCATTGATGGGATGCTTGGTTTAAGCCATTCTCCCAGTATACCACGTAGGGCTACAACTAAGAATGTGTGATTGTTTTTAGGGATCTTTGCTTTAACTCCGGTGGGTTGAGTCTCCGGGGGTCTTAACTGATGAAAGAGCATGGCTTGTGGTGTTTGTGGGAGTTGGATTCCCTAGCATGATCGAACCTGTTCCCCAACTTGTGTCCAGTACTCTTTAATTTCCCTGCATTCCCACACTCTGTGCCAGAGATTTGTTGAAGGCGTTCCACATTTAGGGCATGCTGTAATCCTGTCAGGGAATCTAGGAGAGGATGGAATACTGAAACCATATAATGCTGTGGCATGAGCTAAAATAGGTCCTCCTCCATCTTTCGCAAATATGATTTTTTGACCTGTTCCCACCCATGTAGAATTGTCTCTGCGATATCTTAATCCCCAGTCCGTTTCTCCCAAGTCTTAAACAGCTTGCTCTGCTTTAACTTCAGGAATTTATGTCTTACATTATTGTATATTGAGGATATGCTCGCATTCTGGATGTTCAGATTTACTCTATGTCTTGATTATGCATTCCCACTTCATGAAATAACATGCGAAGTCTAGATAGGCAAACTGAATGGACTTGCATGACCTGTAGAAAGAGTCTGCTTTCTATATGGAATTTGTCCTTGATTTCTTGTGGGCTCAGCCATCATTTAACCTGTGTCTGCATAATATCTCCCGCTTTCCTCATGCTATCACCTGCTTGTCGTATCGCTTTTTTGATTTCCGTTCCCTGGGGAAATTCCAGGTGACCAAATATTGGCATATGTTCAGAGATCTGGAGGGGAAGGCCAAATGCCTTCCTTACTATCTTTCAGCATACAATGGTGTCCCGAAGCAGTAGGGATGATTTTATGTTCTGTGGGAGTTTGGCCTGTTTTGTAAGTAAGAGACCATTTAATTCCCACGGCACCGCCAACTGTCTTTCCAATTGGATATTAGAGTAGCAGTTAGTCTCCTGTAGCCAATCTATCACATGTCTAAAAAGACTTGCTATGTTCTATGCTCTAACATTCGGAAAAATTAATCCCACCTTCACTTCTCCTTAGCATCAGTTTTCCCAATGCTGTTCTGGGTGAAAAATGGGTGAAAGCTGTATTTATTTTGTTTATATCTAGATGCTTGAGTATCAGGGGTAATGCCTGTAATGGGTATAAGAGTCTGGCAAAGCTGATCATTTTAATTAAATGGCATCTTCCCAGAAGAGATGGTCTTACATCACAAAGCATTCACTGATCTCAGGGAGACCAGTCCAAGAAAACACTGCGGGCAGCTGGCTAAAGCACTCAACACAGTGAATTCCTAGGCGCATTGCCTCCTGGGAATTATGAATATGCAAATAGAGTCTGTGGAGCCTCGGTTAGGAGTCTCAACACGGGACTAGCCAGATATCCCTCCAGGGAAGGACCCAGCCAAGGGGTGGCTCCTTGCGGAGAACACCATAACCACCATGTTAAGTGGCCCTTTTAATCAATATCCAGCTCTTTTACTAGCTTAGAGATATGACAAGGGAATACCAAGGCCAGGTATCCATCCACAGACAGCTGTTTCAGGGTGTTGCCCCTCATCAGTGTGGAGTAGGATTCTGGCTAGGTGGAAGCAAGGCCTAGAAGACCAACATCACAAAGTATTCACTGATCTCAGGGAGACCAGTCCAAGAAAACACTGCTGGCAGCTGGCTAAAGCGCTCAACACAGTGAATTCCTAGGCGCATTGCCCCCTGGGAATTATGAATATGCAAATAGAGTCTGTGGAGCCTCAGTTAGGAGTCTCAAACACAGGACTAGCCAGATATCCCTCCAGGGAAGGACCCAGCCAACAATATGGATTGTTTTTTTAATTATATAGACATAGATAAAAATATCCATATATTTTTCCTCATTCCACCTTCACAGGATAATATCAAACTTTAGCACTTTTAATCACAAATGAATTGCCCTGGTGGCACAACCCAATAGTGAGGATGGTTTTTATCCAAAGTGACCAAGAGTTCTAATACACCCAGAGGCACATAGAAATGTATATTTTTTCCTGTTTTTACTACTGAAGGTTTTATTTACTTTTCCACAGCGAATTTTAGAACGTTTTTTATGCCATTTGTCAAGTCAGATTTTTATCAACTTCTATACCATTGTATGATGTATAATGCTCCACAGAAACTTGTTTTTACTGTTTTGGAGCCAAAAATTAGGCTCCTGCCACTTTGATGACGATTTTGACATCATCAAATTAGGCTCCTCCCACTTTGATGACGATTTTGACATCATCAGCATGTGTTAATACACCCCTAAATGCCATGTACAGGAGCTATATAAACCTTGTTAAGTGCTGACATGTAATATCCCTGAGGAAGGCACTAGGACAGTGCCGAAACGCGTAGGAAAAGGAATAAATGGAATATTGATGCAACCTACATATGGTTTCCGGATCGTTTTCTTGGGATTTCAGCAGCGCGGACACTGATACACCATTTCCCCTGAAGTAAGTTTTGGAAGAGTGACTTGTTGGAGGAATTTTTTACCTTCTGCCAAATTAGTATGTGAGGGTTTATAAAATTCTTTGTAAAAGTTTTGTAGTATTTCATTGATTTTCCTAGGGTCAGAAGTTATAGTTCCCTGGCCGTCTCGTAGTCTATCAATTGGATTTGCCTGCACACGCCCTTTAGCCAGTCTTGCCAGCAATTTCCCCGCTTTGTTCCCATATCTCAGCAATTCAATCTCCTGTCTAGAGCGGTACATCTGTTCCCTCCTGTCAATCCAGGTTTCAGACTCTTGTTTTGCCAGCTTCCATTTTTCCCTGTTTTTAGTTTTGGGGCTCTGCAGGAACTCTGTATATATATTTCTAAACTTTGCATTACCATCTGAGTATTTTTCTTGAGTGAGGCCACAAACATCATAATTTTGCCTCTTAACACCGCTTTTGCCGTATTCCAGTACAATGTGTGTTGGTTTGCATGTTCCTTGTTGGCTTGTTCAAATTCTTCCCCACCAGCCCCATACTTTATCATTAAATCCCTCATCTTTGTAAGATAAGATGGAAATTTCCACGTGTAATGTGTTCCTTTTATCTGGTTATCCACCAGTTCCATACCCACCAGAACATGGTCAGATATAACCAGGTCGTAGATCTCCACTGACTTCATCCTATTTAACAGTGTCTCCGAGGTCAGCAGATAGTCTATCCTTGACCAGGATTGGTGGGCATGGGAGAAGTGAGTAAACTCTCTATCCTCTGGATGTAACCAACACCAAACATCCCTCAATCCAGTTTGTTCTAAGGAAAGAGGGGAGAAGAGTCTCTTTTTGGAGGAGTGAGGATCTGGCTCTTTCTGTCCTCCTCCCCATTGTGAACCGTGTTCAAGTCTCCCCCAGTAATTATCAGAGGCGAGTTGTCCAAGACAATCTTCTTCTCCAGGTTATCAAAGACGACTCAGAGTCATTAGTTCCATATACATTGTAGATTGAATAGACTACTCCTCCATGCTCTATGGTGACCCAATCCCATCTCCCCTGATCATCACACTCCTGACAACAGCAGATTAAATACAAAATTAGGATGGAACAGTATCACTACCCCTGTGTGTCTACCTTGAGCTGACGAGCCCACTACTTTCCCCACCCACAATTTGCTGAGTGTAAAAAAATCCTCTTCCTTTAGATGGGTTTCTTGAAGCAATACAATGTCGGGCGAGTACCTTATCAGATGTCTCTATCTTTACTGTTATTCGGGGATCTTAGGACTTTTACATTCCAGGAGATGACCTTCATAGTCCCTGTCACTACAGCCTATTACCTCTTACTTTGTTTTCCTTATGAGGGTTTTAGTGATTAAAAGAAGATTCTCAGGTGGTTAGAGAAGGGTAAAAAAGAAAGAAAAAAGACAAAGATATGAAAGGGGATAGAGATTTAAACCTTAATACAAATAAACAGTGAGCTCTCAATACGCTGTAGTGTATTTCTAGCATTTTACACCACTAATAATGTGGACTTCCCTTTTTCATTCTGAGGAAGGGCTACCAAAAAGAGAAAAAAAAGAAAAAACTGTGGGAAGAAGCATATCCCACACCAAACATTATAAATAATTGTCAAAATGCATCTGCATTTTCTCCTCCACCTTGATCCATACCTTTGCATAACTCCTTGCCTGCCACCCCTCCAGAACCCGGGTCCCTTCCCCAAATAAGGGGCAGATGAGCACTTCCCACCAAAACCCATCTTCATTAAGGTGCAACATATATCAATTGGCAGCACTCCACACGTTACCAACAGCATCCAGTCACCTTGGGGAGACACTGTCCTGTTTGTAAAAGAAGTGCCTGGAGGGAAGGGGAGACCCATCAAAAGCAAGATGTGTGTGATGCCGTCTATTTCAATGGTGCTTCATCTGCGCCGGCCAGATGCCCTCTGGGGCTTTGGTGTCGAGGGGAAGCTGTCTTCCTCACAACCTCTTCTTCGCTTGTTGCTTTTTGTGTTGGGCAGTATTTTTTCCATGTCTTTCTCTGCATCGCTTGCAGATTTGTAGATGAGGTTATCACCGTCATTTTGGAAAATCCTCAGTGTCGCCGGGTATTGTAGTGCAAAACCTTTCTTTGCTTCATAGAGTGCTGCACATATTTTACTAAAGGCTCTCCTATGTTTTGCCACCTCCACAGAATAGTCTTCAAATAATAGGACTTTCATCCCCCTCAAAGTCACTGCCTGGAGATTATCTTCTATATGCTCTCATTATGTCAAACTTATCATTATAGTCCAGGAATTTCATGATTACTTGACGTGATCTGAATGTCCGGTCATCAGATCCTTGATTGTGAGATCATAGATCTGGCCCAGCTCTGTGAACCCTTTCGACCCTACAACTGTGATTAATTCCCAGGGCTATTGGTAGATCTCTTTCGCAAAGTCTTTGTAGTTCAGCTGCAGGGACTGACTCAGGGAGCCCCACTAGCCTTAGGATGTTGCGCCTTGACCTGTTTTCCAGGTCCTCGACCTTCTCAGACAGGCGGTTTTGTTTCCGCAGTTGTCTCTTCAGCTGCGAGGAGAGCTATATGTTAGCACCCTCCAGTTGTGAGACCCTCTACTCCACCTCGACTATCCGTTCTTTATGTTTGCTCACTTTGTCTTGGAGATGCTGGAGCGCCTTCTTGATAGCCTGTTCCAGTTTCTTTTGGATGTCTGGAATGATGTTACTTGCCATGTCAGCCGCCAGTTTGTTAAAGTCTACAGATATTAATCTTGAAGGGTATTTCCTGCTACACTCATTTAGGTCTTCAATGTACTCCTCATTTGTGGTTTTCTGTGGCGAGTTTGTTGCAGGAGTGTCCTCTCCCATTGGGATTGGATCCCCAGTGCGCTCTTCCACGCTGTGGCTCCCACTGCTTGTTTGCCGGGGGCCCTCCGGCTTTTGTGAGCTGTGTAAAAGGTAGCAATTCATTTGCTGAAGTGGTGACATAGATGGAGTCAGCATCAGGACTCTGTCGCTGCCGTCAGTTCTTATGTTTCTTGGCAGCTATGGAAATATGTTGTGCTGCAGTACACAGTAGGTATTTGCAATTGTTCATTTATATATTTTGTTTTGTGTGTGCTTATTTTTTAGACCACTAAGTGGCAGCAGAGCTATCCCGTGTCTCAGTTCACTATGGCGACCACCAGATGTCACCAGTTTTCCTTTTGCGCTGGCACCAAGATAAGTGACCAGTCGTATGTTCTTATACCCCCTCCCTGGGACTGTGTGTGTGTTGTTGCTGGTGAGACTTTTTTCCTCTTTGGTTAGTGTGATCACAGACCCACTTTTAGGGGCCCCTTCACAGGCCTCTTTGCTTGTGTTACCAGCACAGGAGAGGAGAGAAGTCCTGTAAAATCTGCCCTGACCTCTGATAAGTAGACCCCTCAGTGTTTCCGTGGGGGAGAAGGGGGGGGGGCCAAGTGCGGCTTGTAGGATTATATCTTTAGTCAGTGGATTTTTGCCATGTGAATAGCAGCCATTGCTGGCCTTGGGTGCACATATGGGCAGCAGGCCTCAGGACCCTCCAGGTCTCAGAAATGATCCAGGGTTGAAGTGACTGACCTTTATAGGTGGTGTGGAGTGGGAGCTGGTGGTAGCCCGTCTTTCTCCTGTGTTGGGTTGGTTCATGTCCACAGATTCCTCTGTAGGATTCTTGTGGTTTGAGAGCTGCTGCTCCATAGGTGTTATCAAATCCCAGCTCAGACAGGAAGTCCTCCTCCTAATCTTAAAGAACACTTAAGATTAAGCACTTAAAGCAGCACTCCAGTGTTTTTTTTGTCAGCACTTGACTGGTGCTTTTAATATAAGCCTTGTGCCCCCATTCTTGTACTCCTCTTCCAGCGTCTTCATATGGTACTTTAGCACCACGATGCCTGTCCCGTAGCATCATCTTCTGCCCTTAGATTCCAACTAAATAACGTACTATAATATCATAACATATCATAGTATGTTATTTGTGTTATTAAATATTTTACCATATTTTATGCTTCAAATACTTTTTTCCCTATTTTCCACCTCTAAAACATGGGTGCGTCTTATGGTCCGGTGCATCTTATAGTCCGAAAAACACAGTATATACTGTACAGTTGTTTTCATCACAAACCAGCATAGCCAGACAAACTGTGAATCCTATTAAGAATTTCTTGTTACTACATTTATTTCCATATGCAAAAAATACAACAATCTATAGTACATTTACCAATCCTGATATTTATGAATACAAAGCAGGATTTATTCAATGACAATCATTTCATCATCTTCTGGAACATCATCATAACAACCCAACCTTGAATTTCTTGGGACTCCATTTCTTTCAGAATCATTGCCCATATCTCTCATGTCTAGCAATAGCACTGTCCTTAAATGAGTACTTCTTGTCAAGATAGCCTGCTCATAGTGCATTTGCAATGCAACTGTCAGTGATCTGCTCCCATGAATTCTTCGCCCAAGTCACAACCTTCTTGCAGTTTAGGCTTCACAAAGTTTCCACGCTGATTTCTCCTCCATTCTATTTTCAATGTAGTCATTAATGTACATGCACAAATTGTCCTTGAATGGCTTATTTATTGTGATATCAAGAGTCTGGAGATAGGCAGTCATTGCTGTGGGGATGATTATTTGATCTATTTTTCTTTTGTGAAGAAATTTCTACATGTCATTTAGCTTGGTGTGTGCTGGCAGCTTCCCATACTAGCAGATCTCTTTGGCCCCGCACATAACAAGCAGCAGCATTAAATCTACCCACTTCCTTATGACTGCTTGTGTGGCCCAGGCTTTTTCAGTTTCAAGAATAAAAATGCCTGAAACACATTCAATCTTATCCTTCTTACCCTTAGAAATTATTAAAAATGGGACTTTAGTGTCATCTAGAAGAATTCCCAAAATACAGGTTACATGTGCACTTTTGTAAGTAGTGATGGGAATGTACACTGAGGAGGCACCCCGCTGTTCAATTGTTGTTTGGGATGCTTGGCCCATAAACACTGCAGTTTCATCCATAGCAATCATGTTGGAAAGATTGTATTTAAAGAAGTCAGCATCATCAATAAAGGACTTGAAGGCAGAGCCTGACGGCAATAGCGACGGCCGCTTGATCCGGGAGCTCCAGCACAGCAAGCACAGAAGCGGCTAAAAAAAGTGACTTTCCAGGGAACTCAGAGAAAGCAGATTGCGTTCTATCTACACGGGATCACCCAAAGAGTGGATGGGCAGGATCAGACCTACGAGGCGCCATTCCCCTAGGCGAGTATGGGACTATTTCCTCAGCAGTCGCTCTGTCCCTGCACCGCCACAAGACATGGCGCCTACGTCTCCATGTGCAGCCCGCGCTTCCTGGCGCGGCTCTGTAGCCTCCAGGGCATCCAACACGTTGGACCTGCAAGAGGCACCTCTTACTAAGGGAGCAATGCAGAAGCTTTTGGCGGCGTTGAGAGCCTCCCTGCAGGCTGACATGAAAGAAATGGTAGCAGACCTGAGGGGGGAAATCTCAGAACTAGGAAGCCGCACTGACGGGCTGGAGGCTAAAATGGCTGAACTTGTGAGGTCTCACAATGAGCTGCTGGATTCGCATGAACTACTTCAGCAGAGGATGGATAAGGTGTCAGCCAAGACCCTAAATCTTGAAGACCGCTCCAGGAGGAACAATGTGCGGATTAGGGGGATCCCTGAAAAGGTCCACCCTGGGAATCTGCGCAAGCTGCTGCAAGATTTTATTCTAGCCGTTCTTCCTGAGGCTCCAACTGACTCCTTGATCATAGATAGGATCCATAGGGTCCCCAAACCACCCTTTGTCAGCGCAGATGCACCAAGGGACGTCCTGGCCAGAATCCACTTTTTTGGACTTAAAGAGGACTTCCTCCGGGCTCTCCGTCGAGCACCTAGCCTGCCTGACCAGTTCAGCAGCTTGGAGGTTTTCCCGGATTTCACCCTGGGTACATTAGCCCTGCGGCGAGCCTTTCAACCATACACCCGTATATTGCGGGATAAAGCCATTGAATACCGGTGGGGATTTCCCACGAAATTAATCATTCGGAAAGATGGTGCCCCCTTCGTCTGCAATGTCCCCCGCCAGGTGGAGAAGCTTCTGAGGCAGTGGAACTTCCTGCCCGCACGTGCATCCCTGTCGGCATCATCCCCTCGAAGTAACTCCTCGAAGAAAACGATTGACCTCAAGTGGTCGGTCGCCTGTATGCACCAAAAGACTCTGCTGGATTGACTTCCATTGAATGTGTGCAGTGCCTGTGCGCTCCTTCCCGGACTTGAATTGTTCATCTCAGGTTCTTATTTACTTCTCCTTCTCTCTCCTTCCCTTTTTTATTCCCCTCTCCTCTGTGACATCCTTCCTACTGATTTTTCCCCTCACAGCTCCTGATCTTTATCTCTCTCCTCTCCTCTAGATTGTGGTCCTTGTCATTCACACCTTTTCTCCTCTTCTTTCTTCTTCCTCTACTCGCTGCACCCTCTCCTCTATCTCCCCCTGCTTTCGGCTTTTCCTCCCTTGCTGAGATATTTGCTCCCATTGAGCCTGTTTTTGTTGCTCTTTTCAGGGTCTCACCCTGATTTTTTCTTCTTCTTTTTTTCCCTCACCCTGGCTGAGGGTAATGTTGTGTAGTTCAAATTTTTGGGTTCTTTTCCCCCCTTTTACCTCTCCTTCCCCACCCCTTCTCAAAGCCGTGTGTCTTCTCTGGGTACATTGTTATGCTTGGAATTGTTTTTATTTTACTATGAGTCTGTCACTGGTATCTGTAAACGTCAATGGGCTTAATTCGCCCGCCAAGCGCTCCATTGCTTGGAATCAGCTCAAGAAATCTCGTGGGGATATAATTTTTCTACAGGAGACGCACCTCCTAAAGAGAGACAACTTTAGAATGGCCTCCCCAGCTTTCCCTCACCAATTCTTCTCAAACAACCAGAGCAAGAGGGCTGGGGTCTCCATTTTTGTTCACCACTCTGTCTCCTTCTCCCCGATTGAACAGATCTCAGATCCTTTGGGCCGTAACGTCATCGTACGAGCTCTCCTAAATAATGCCCCCTACACTCTGGTTTCAGTATACAGCCCGAATTTAGGCCAACAGAAGTTTTTCAAGGGCTTTTTTGAAACCCTATCCACCAAAGTGCAGGGCGGCAAGATTGTGGAAGGTGACTTTAATGTCCTCAGGCACGGCCCCGTCTAGAGGCGAACTGGGTCATATAGTCTCTTCTCATTGCTATCACGACATTTCGCTACTTACATGGTGAGGAGAAAGACTACACGTTTGTATCTCCTCGGTTTGGATCCCGCAGCAGACTGGATTATTTTCTAGTGGATGACGCATTTTTAAGTCAGTGTACCTCAGCTAGCATAGGTTCCATCACATGGACCGATCATGCTCTGATCACCCTGGAGATACTCGATCCTGCTGCAATCCATCCACCGGCTAGATGGTGCTTGAACGAGTATCTGCTCTCGTCTCCCAAGAATACAGAACTGATTTCGTCCCACCTATCTGACTATTTCACACATAACACCAACGGCTCAGTGTCTGAAGACACTTTATGGTTTGCCCACAAGGTGGTAATCAGGGAGGCCTTCATAAAATTAGCAGCTCAAACTAAGCGTGCCTTCAACTCCTCTATTCACTCCCTCCTTGCTAAAATTAGGACGCTGGATGCTCAGCACAGATCGGCGCCCTCTAGTGGAGCGCTCACTGCCTTGATTGCTGCTAGACAGGAACTTCGCTCTCTCTTACTCATTAAAACCGAAAATAACTTGAATAAGGCTAGAGCCAAATTTTACGGCATGGGGGACAGGGTGCAGGGCCGGCTCCAGGTTTCTGTGGGCCCCGGGTGAAAAAGTCTCAGTGGGCCCCCTTTAGTACATATCATGGACTATAAAAATATATATTGCCGCACACTTACCGCAAGCCCCATAGACAATGCATGGGGCTTGCCGCAAACGTGTAGCAAGTGCAGCCGCTAGGCGGAACATGCGGCAGATGCGGATTTTTTTACCGCAACTGCCACATTTTAAAAAAACGCCTATGTGAAGGCAGCCTTACAGGAACAGTGACTGCCCAAACCAGCAAGAGCTGTTTCTGACAGTGAGCATATTACACGTTGTTAGGAGCGGGCTAAAATGCGTTTGCATTCTCTTGCGCTTTTTAAAAATACCCTTCAAATGCAAAATGTTGCATTTTTGTGCGTCTGAGGATGCTTGGTATATACACAAGCATCCTGAAGCGCACAAATAATGCAAGCAGCTCAATGGAGCCACATTGCATTATGGGTGGCACCGCAGCCAAGCGGAGTGTCTGGCCGTCCGGATCTCTCTTTCTCCTCACCTTTCTTCTCACTGCTCCGGTCTCCTCCGGTCACTCTGCACATATCAGTAATAGGTGATCTGGCACACCAAAAAACGAAAGAATCCAAGGATGCAGAGTGATTCGTATGTTTTATTTGTGAATCATCAAACAAGTGTTGTTTTGCTTTTTTCAATATACATAAGTATTATATACAGACGTTTCGACCTTAGTCTTCTTCACTTGTCATACTGATTACAAGAGAAAAAAAGGAAACAATTTTATGTTTATACAGAGTAGAAAAAATATGTAATGTTGTATCATCACAAAAAAAGAAAATCATATCTAATTTTTCAAGTAAACCATGCAATTTATAGTAATACATACAAGGACATTGCAGTAACCTGAACAATCAGTGAAAAAATAATAGTAATCACAGAGGAACATAATAACATCCAATTCAGTGGAGGGATATATAAGTAATATTATTTGTGCAATACCTCATTATATTGATATTTGTTGCGTGATATTGCGGCAAAAAAGCACCACACACTTATCTAAAATAAAATAATAGTCAAATTAGTGACATGCAAGAGCATAGTTCTACATCGATCAAAGGACTATGATCACACGTTATCATGCCTAGTCTATGGGGCAATAATGAGAGAAAATTTTTTGTACCCTTATCAAAGCAAGCATACAGGGAAATCTAGGCAAATATATTTATATGGACACACTCCTGTTATGAAAATTCATGTGAATTACCTGTGCACTCAACAGGATTTAGAAATCAATCCATATGTCATATCTTATAAGAATATACTGTAATAAACAGAAACAAAAACTCATATTGGTCGTCACTTCTTAGGTACAATATGCAAACAATGTCCAATAGGCTACATAGGGTATACAATCATGTAAAGTACCTGTTATAATCAGGGGTTAAGCTTACACCCCTGGGGATAATAAGGAAAAGCCACTGCCATATACTTACTGGTGATGCACGTGTAAGTGGCGTCGGCGAGGTGTGCGCCGCCATGACAGTGTGATCGCTATATAACGGGAAAAGATAATAAGGACACTCCCACTGCTTCCTCCTGCCGGAACGCAGGCGTGTCCTTGTGGAACGCAAGCCAGCGGCGCTCACGTCATGACGCGACCGGCTCTGCGACCGTTATATAGCGATCACACTGTCATGGCGGCGCACACCTCGCCGACGCCACTTACACGTGCATCACCAGTAAGTATAGGAATCTAGGGCAGACATTAAGTCACTATGTTGTAGCTATTGGGCCAGTAGTGGCGTTTTTGCTTATAGAGCTGTCTATGTCTATTTTATCCCATTCCAGGTTACTGGTTTTCTTGTTATCCTGTTATCCTCTTATTACAGGTATGCGCCCCATCAGTGTGAGATCTATGGATTGTTGATTATTGACTATTTCATCTAGCTATAGGCCTCTCTCTCATAATATTGCTGTTTCATGGGAGTTTATGCAGTATCAGTTTACTCTATTTTTATTTTTCCCTTTTTTTCATATGGCAGTGGCTTTTCCTTATTATCCCCAGGGGTGTAAGCTTAACCCTGATTATAACAGGTACTTTACATGATTGTATACCCTATGTAGCCTATTGGACATTGTTTGCATATTGTACCTAAGAAGTGACGACCAATATGAGTTTTTGTTTCTGTTTATTACAGTATATTCTTATAAGACATGACATATGGACGGGATTGATTTCTAAATCCTGTTGAGTGCACAGGTAATTCACATGAATTTTCATAACAGGAGTGTGTCCATATAAATATATTTGCCTAGATTTCCCTGTATGCTTGCTTTGATAAGGGTACAAAAAATTTTCTCTCATTATTGCCCATAGACTAGGCATGATAACGTGTGATCATAGTTCTTTGATCGATGTAGAACTATGCTCTTGCATGTCACTAATTTGACTATTATTTTATTTTAGATAAGTGTGTGGTGCTTTTTTGCCGCAATATCACGCAACAAATATCAATATAATGAGGTATTGCACCAATAATATTACTTATATATCCCTCCACTGAATTGGATGTTATTATGTTCCTCTGTGATTACTATTATTTTTTCACTGATTGTTCAGGTTACTGCAATGTCCTTGTATGTATTACTATAAATTGCATGGTTTACTTGAAAAATTAGATATGATTTTCTTTTTTTGTGATGATACAACATTACATATTTTTTCTACTCTGTATAAACATAAAATTGTTTCCTTTTTTTCTCTTGTAATCAGTATGACAAGTGAAGAAGACTAAGGTCGAAACGTCTGTATATAATACTTATGTATATTGAAAAAAGCAAAACAACACGTGTTTGATGATTCACAAATAAAACATACGAATCACTCTGCATCCTTGGATTCTTTCGTTTTTTGGTGTGCCAGATCACCTATTACTATTATTGACTATTAATTCTGTGCACCCTCAAGGTTGTTGAGCCAGCCCTGAGACTTTCCTTACTCTGCACATATCAGCACAGTCATGACAACATCGTGCCCCTCCATGCTGAGCTGCAGAATGCAGACAGCGGCAGAAGAGACTATGGAGAAGAATGCTGCTGGCAAAGGTGGCTGAGACTATAGGAGCGGAATCCGCAGGGGCCAACACTGGTAAACATACCTCGTACGCACGCGGCTCTGCTCCACACACCTCCTACGCACGCGGCTCTGCTGCATACACCTCCTACGCACGCGGCTCTGCTCCATACACCTCCTACGCACGCGGCTCTGCTCCATACACCTCCTATGCACGCGGCTCTGCTCCATACACCTCGTACCCACGCGACTCTGCTCCGTACACCTAGTACCCACACGGCTTCGCTCCGTACCCCTCGTACACACACGGCTCCGCTTTGTACCCCTCTTACACACACGGCTCCGCTCTGTACACTTAGTACCCACATGGCTCTGCTCCGTACACCTCGTACACACACGGCTCTGCTCCATACACCTAGTACCCACTCGGCTCCGCTCCGTACACCTCGTACACACACGGCTCCGCTTCGTACACCTAGTACCCACTCGACTCCGCTCCGTACACCTCGTACACACACGGCTCCGCTCCGTACACCTAAAACCCACTCAGCTCCGCTCCGTACACCTAGTACACACTCAGCTCCGCTCCGTACACCTAGTACCCACTCGGCTCCGTTTCGTACACCTAGTACCCACTCGGCTCCTTTCCGTACACCTAGTACACACTCGCCTCTGCTACATTCACACTGTAAATCCCTCCTGACCCCACACATAAACTTCACCAAAATGCCATACACCTAGTACACACTCACTTCTGCTACATTCACACTGTAAATCCCTCCTGACCCCACTCATAAACTTCACCTAATTGCTGTGCTGGCCATCATGATGCTCAGAGTCCTGCATACACTGAGGAGCTGGTCATGTGACCCCTGACTCCACCCTCCATTGACATCATCACAGGTCCTGTCAGCCCAGAGTGTGCAGCTCTGTCGGCTCCCACGGAGGGAGATCTCCGGAGCTGCAGGAGGCTGAGTGCGCCCTCCCTGCACCTGACCCCCCCGAGCTGCCCCCTGGATATGGCCTTGGCTGTAGGGGCAGTGTGCTCAGGGGCCCCTGAGGCTAGGGTCACACTTGCATTGTGACCCTAGCCTGATACAAGTATTTTCGGCTGCAGCACATAGATTTTAATGCTATGCGCTGGAGCCCATAGAAACCCGATGTTTACCTTGCCAACCATTGGTTGTCAAAGTAAACATCGGTTTCTATGGGCTCGTTGCTGGCAGCGCAAAGCATTAAACGCTCTGCGCTGCAGCAGACAATACTTGCGTCAGGCTAGGGTCACAATGCAAGTGTGACCCTAGCCCTCAGGGGCCCGGTGGGTCCCCTCCAAGCAGTCAGGCCCCGGCACTTGCCCGGGTGCGCCGGGTGCTGACACCGGGCCTGACAGGGTGGGCACCATCTTGGCCCGTCGGATCTCCAAAATCTCTCATTTGCTTAACTCTGAGGGCAGAAAGGTTCGGAACCCTATACAAATAGCCGGGGAATTCAAGTCCTACTATGAAGCATTATATAATTTAAAGGATTCAACAGACACCCCTCAACCTACTGCGGATACTATTAATTCATTTCTTCTGACCCTCTCGGGCACCCAACTTCAGTCCCTAAACCCCCCATTTATGGAACTCAAGATTCTAGACACAATCACCTCGGCCAAGAAGCAGTCGGCTCTTGTCCCCGACGGCTTCTCCTACCAGTATTATGAAAGCTTTTCTAAACTCCTCGCCCCTCACCTTCTCCAATTGTTCAATCAATGTCGAAAAGAGGGAATGATCAGACCAGAGGGTTGGGAAGCAGTGATCACAACACTGCCCAAACCAGGCAAACCGCCAGTGACTCCGAGTAATTTTAGGCCAATAGCTCTTCTCAACTGCGACACCAAGATTTACGCAAAGCTGCTGACGGGTCTCCTGATGCGAGTTCTCCCCACCCTGATCGGCCTAGAACAGGTCGGGTTTGTTCCCGAACGTCAGGCTAGTGACGGTAAGAGGAGGATTCTTAACCTCCTGAAGCTCCTTGAAGGGGAGGGAGCCCCCGGTGCACTCCTGTCCCTGGACGCTGAGAAGGCGTTTGACAGGGTGCACTGGGGCTACCTAAAGGAGGTCCTCGGGCGATGTGGCTTCAGCGGGCTGATTGTCCACTGGATTATGGCTTTGTACTCAACCCCCTCCGCCTTTGTTAAAGCCTCAGGCTTTCATTCGGCCAATTTTAACATTACTAACGGTACCCGGCAGGGGTGCCCCCTTTCGCCCCTTATTTTTGCGCTCATTATGGAGCCACTAGCAGCCATAGTGCGGGCTCATCCTTTCATTAAAGGCGTTAGGGTTGGCCCAGTGGAGCACAAAATTGGGCTTTACGCAGATGATGTCATCTTCATTTGCTCCTATACTCCAAGATTTCTCCCTGGCCTCCTATTACAAGCTAAACCTTTCCAAATCGTCACTTTTCCCAATGAACATTCCGGCCCAAGTCCAAAATTCGATGCGTACCGACTTCCCTTTCACCTGGTCCCCAGACGGCTTCCCTTACCTTGGTATCCAAATTACGAAATTCGCTCGCCTCGTCCGTACCAATTGTGATAGACTTTTGTCAGACATTAAGACAGCTGTCTCTACACATTCTACTCTCCAGCTATCGTGGATAGCCAAAATCCAAATTATAAAAATGTCTTATCTCCCTAAAATACTACATTTGTTCCGCTGTCTTCCCCTCCAGATCCCTAGCAGATATCTGAACCTCTTTCAGTCGATTATAGGACGCTTCCTATGGCACGATAAAATGCACCGAATAGCCTCCAGGGTTATGACACTACCTTACTCAGCAGGAGGGATGGGCGTCCCTGACATCCGTAGCTATTATAGAGCAACTTTGTTGGACGCCGCTAAGTTGTGGTGGGCAGACTCGCAGTCCTCCCTTTGGCTCCAGATTGAGTCCCATCTTGCTCTGCGGCATCCGACAAGACTTTTATTGGAGATTAACCTACTCAAACCCATATCCTCTCCTTCCTTCCTTGGCACGATGAGAGCTCTGCTGGGGGTGTGGTCTAGGCAGGGAAGGGAGTTTTTCCCCTTCCTTTACCGCTATATTTCCCTGGCAGCGGAGGGCATAATCGAGTCCTTGTCCCTGGCTTGCTGGAGGGACAGAGGGCTGGATCTGTTGGGAGATATGTTTGACGGCACGACATTGCTTGAGTTTACTACTCTAGTTTCTAAATTTTCGCTTCCCCACACCTCATTTTATCACTACCTTCAGATACGTCATCTATTCCACAGCATAGACCCTATACCCACAGACGAAGATTGCATTCTCAGCTCTCTGCTAAATTTTTTCAAACCTAACAACCTCTCCCGACATGGTGTATCAATTATATTTAAAGCCCTCATATCTCCTAGAAGCTCGGCCAAACTACCATACATGAAGAGATGGGAATCTTACTTCGCTTTTGTCACATCGCCATTGGACTCGGTGGCTGGTGTTCCTGCCTCGGCCGCTGGGAGGAGCCGGATTCCTTCGGCTGGTGGCGCCGGTGATAGGAGGGCCTTGTCCTCATATGGAACTGCTCCCGCGACGTCTGCCTCTGTCGCTGAGCGCCGCTGTTTCCCCCTCTGGGTGGTGTTGGTCGCAGAGGAAAGGGCCCTGCAGAGGTGTCCGTTAGGCGCAGCCTGCGTTCTTCTGTCAGAGGTGGCGTGGGTGGAGCCAGTCGTGCATCTCCATCTGGCCTGGATCTAGGGGCGGTCCGGATGAGGTCATCAGGTTGTGAGCTCCAGCCTATGGGAGGTAGCCGTGCCCTTCAAGTACATTGGAGCCTGGCTTGCAGGCCGCCAGATATAGTTTTGGTTCCCCAGTGATAGTGTGTTTAGTTTCGTGTCTGACTTTGCCTGGATTTCTGACTCTGCCTCTGCCTATTGATTTTGTACCTCAGCTGCCCTCTTGGTTTTTGCCCTTGACCTTTGCCTGGATTTTTGACTCTGCTACTGCCTGACGATTTTGTACCTTCGCTGCCCTCTCGGTTTTGACTCGGACTTCTGACTTTGTTTTTCGGGTCTTGATTTTCCCTGGCGACCTCCCCGGCTCTGTTGCTCATATAGGCAGCTACCCCCTGGGCTCCGCTATAATTCCAGATCCCTGTATAGGGGTTAAGGGTCTCGGGGTTTCTCGGGGTGCTGCCTACCAGCAGCTCGGCCTCACGGTGGATGGTCGTCACAGCTTTCACGGCCCCGCTTGAGGCCTGGCACTTAGCAGCCAGACATGCCTCCCTTTTCTCTTCGTGTATCAATCACCTTGAACAAGCGAAAAAGTTACACCTGCATTGGTACCTCACCCCGCACCGCCTGGCAAAGTTCGCCTCCTCCCCTTCCACGACCTCAGGCCTCTGCTGGAGATCTTGCTCCCAGCGGGGTACCACTGCGCACGTGTGGTGGGATTGTCTCACATTAGGAGCTTTTTGGCTCACAAATCTATCAAATCTATCCTGGTCGAGCTGCTCGGTTTTCCATTTTCTTTAACGGCTCCCATGGCCTTGCTGGGTATAGGCCTTGAGGATATTCCCCTAATGCTATGGCCTATAAGCACTAATGTCCTGATCTCTGCCTGGCAATGTGTGTCCTCACACTGGAGGTCCCCACAACCCCCAACAATAGGAGAGCTGCTTTCCCGTGTCAACCAACACTTCCAATATGAGCTCATTCTCTTCCGTGATCTCTCAAAACTAACTAAGGTGTTAAATTGGTGGGACTCGTGGACCTCGTCTCGATATAATACGGTAGCCATACCTGCTAGTTTAACGTGATTGTGTGGGCTCCCATGACCCATTGTATGTGTTCTCAATAATGACGTTTTTCATTGCCTCTGTCTGACTCTAGGTTTCCTTGAATCTTTATTATGTTTTGCTTTGTATCCTGCAAAAATTATACTGTGTACCCTGCTTCGGCCTCCACCCTCCCTCCCCCCCTTAAACCCCCCATCCCGTCCCCCTCCCTCCTCCCTCAGTTTACCCCTCGGCCTCTAGTTTGGCCAACCTTTATTTAAAAGGTTGTACCTACTGTTTTGTTTGTGTATGTTAATTCCTAAAATCAATAAAAACTAATAAACTAATGGTTTAAACAAATTAAGGACTTGAATGCAAGTGGACGTTTAATAATTTCAACACCTTCCAGCCTAAACAGTGTTGCGGATCTTTTTAAAGACAGTTCACTTTGCTGAAGGAAGCTATCCAGCCAGTGTTGTGATGCTTTGAATTCGTCGGGGGCTATTTCGAACTATAGTGCCATTGCAAGAGTAAGTTCTTGAATCTGAGCACTATTCACAACCAAAGCCTCTTCTCTCCCGTCAACAACCCATTCACAGATCAGGACTTTCAAGTCGGAATATAACGGTTGCTGACCTGATCCAAATGCGCGCTTTTTAGCATTTCTGTTGTCCACTTGTTGACTGAGGTTACCGTAATCTGCTTGCCATTTTCGGACCATTCTGATATCAAACATGTTCTCTTTGCAGAAAGCAGTAAGATTTTTGCCTCAAGAGTCTTCCACGATTCTTGTTTTGTATTCGACGGAATAACTCTTACTTTTTGCACTCATGTCTACCAACACTGCTTTTCTACTGAAGGGTCTAAAGTACAAAAAAAAAAACAGACACCAAATCAAAGTGACACACTGGTTGCCTGACACACAGGGCCACAAAAAATAAGGACTATAAAGAACCTGGCTCCCACACACTGGAGACTGTAACGATCTCCCACACACTGTCTGGAGACTGTATCGGTAACAATCACCGACAGCAGTTCCTTATGCAGCCCCCATCATCCCCATCATTTGCAGCCCCCAATTTCCTCATCATCCACCTGCAGCATTCAATATCCCCATCGTCTCCCAGCAGCACTTATGTTCTCTTTGCAGCAAGGATAATGGAAAAAATTGGAGTCCGGCTCAACAGGACTGGATTTTCCTTTTCTTTTTTAAAAAATATGGTGCAAACAAAATAAAGATTTCCATGGTCAACAGCAGTACATGGACTGTAAGCAGTCTGGTAAGACTGCTTAGTGCAGTGGAAATGCGTCAACTAGACCATGTAAATGTTACTTTTGTATGCACTATATTTTCTTTTGAAAAAGAAAAGGAAAATCCTGTCCTGTTGAGTCGGGCTCCATTTTTTTCTTTTATCCTTGATGTGAGGTCAGGTCGAGGCCGGTGTCTGAACACCAGGTGGATGAGCATAGACCAACTGGGTGAGCTGGAATCAAGTTTCTATAATCCCCTGCAGCACCCATCATCCCCCTGCAGCACTTAATATCCTCATCATCCCTATGCAGCACCCAATATTCCCATCATGTTCCTGCAGCAGCCATCATCCCCCTGCAGCACCCAATATCCCTATCATTCCCTTTCAACCGCCATCATGGTACTGTAGCTGCAACAAAATCACACACACCTTTACTCACCGATCCTCAACGGTCCTCCTGCATGTGCTTTATGGTATCTGGGTGCCATTTAGCCTAGAAGTACAGTAATCAGCTGGCCAATAAGACGCCAGCAACCGCCGTCTGATCGTCCGGCAGCTTACTAACTAGAATAGGAAATTGTATGGTATATACAGGTACACACGAAATGCATAAAGCGGCAGCTGCGGGCTCAGTAGTACATCACATCTCAGCTGCATATCCTGGCTCCTCTGTTCTGTAATGTATGTTGTAATAAAAACTTTTTTTGCTATGTCTTATTTTCGGGGGAGGGCTTATATTTAGCAGCCTCACAAAACCCCCACTAGGTCTTATTTTCAGGGGATGTCTTTTTTTCAAGGAAACACGGCATGTATGTGTACTCTCCTTTTTTTTTGGGGCAGGGTATCTTTGCATGATTTTCCTCCTCTCTTCCTTTTTTAGGGAGACATGGTTCAAGCATCAAAGCAGGAGAAAACTCTAAACCACTAATCTGCGTTTGTTCAAAAAAGCTACCGTCTTTGCATAAGAAAAAAACAATGTCTACTGCTACATGTATGGCTAGATCCATGTTTCAATGGCTGGGAGAGCATCTTACCAGAGGTGCACCCAGAGAAGACTTGCTAGCCACCCTCTCTCTCCTCCAGAGGGCTAATGTGTTTCTGGCGGATTTTTGTGCGGGGTCAGTCAGAGCAGAAGCAAAATCCTCAGTGTTATCAAATTCTACAAGACAAGAAGAGCACTTTGGCTTAAGCTATGGAGTGGAGACATAGCATCCAAAAGTAAACTATGCTCTGTTCCCTTTAAAAGTGAATAAGCGAAAAAGTCTCTACTAAAGCAGAAGACCCCTAGAAAAAGATTTCTTTTCGCCCCCACACACACCGCTAACCCCAGTACAAGGGTAAAGGAAAATCGGGACTCTGCAACTACTCAAATGATGGAAGAGGCAAGAACATCTTTCCATCAAAGAGTTAACACAAAGTTAAGCAGTGACGCCAAAGTTCCGCCAAAGCTGGATCTCGGGGTACTACTCTCAATGGCAGACAATATCCTCCAACCAGTGAGTCTTAAACACCATCAGGTATAGTCTAATGATCCAGTTTCCTCCTATCCTTTACAATGTCTTAAGGTACCGTTACACAGCACGACGTTGGAACGATGTCGGCAACGATCTCGTGGGCGCGCGGTCGTTGCAGACATCGTTTTGACATCGTTGGTGAGATGTCACAAGTCTAGATATCGTGGACAATGCACCAACGATGTTGAGAGTAGGTATCGTTCGCACAACCCAGCGAACCATACCTGCTCATTGCTGTGAATGGGCGAAGTCGTAAACAACATCGTTATCGCGGTGTCAAACACAACGATAAACCAGGTTGGCTGATTCAACCTGCGATCAACAATCCAACGATTTATCGTTACAACTTATTTAAAGCATTAGATGAAAGGTGGTAATTCGTGCGCTGCCGTCTGTCCGTTGGTTCCAAGAAATCCAAGGAATCACAAGATGTTAAAAGTAATACCTTTAATGTCTAATTCTTACGCGTTTCGTGGTACTTCAGACCACTTCATCAGAGACCCACAAGGTAAGAATTAGACATTAAAGGTATTACTTTTAACATCTTGTGATTCCTTGGATTTCTTGGAACGGACAGACGGCAGCGCACGAATTACCACCTTTCATCTAATGCTTTTTTTTTTTTTCAATCAGATAATTTTTATTAAACAATAAATTAATACATATCCAAAAATTACAACAATCTTTTGCACATTTTTTGTAAATTCCAGAAAGCCTCCCCCCTCACTAATGCCCTTTCCCTTCCCACCCTTATCCCCCCCTTCTCCTCCCCCCTTATCTAGACGGCAGATACAGCCCACATTTACTTGTATAAGAGAAACTAAGTATACAACATAACAAATGCAATATTACTCTCCTTAACATTGGTCCGTTTAAATTCCACACTACATTCTTACGTTTAGGCATTATATCTATCCCACTCCATAGTTGTGCCAGGGAGACCAAATCCTGTCATAGAGATCCATCTTTCCCCTCTTACGGTATATTCCTTTCTCCAAAAGTGAAATATAGTTAGCTTGCGTCACAAACTCCCTTCTCGATGGCGGTTCCCCCCCAATCCAGTGTATTGCAATCAGCCTGCGTGCAACATACAGCAATCGTGCAATGGCTGTCTTAGCTGCCTCATCTACCTGTATCTCATCCACAAACCCCAGCAGACATACCACTGGATCACGAGGTATATTACACCCGTACGCACCTCCCACTCTAGCAAGCACCATGATCCAGAACGCTGACAACCGTGGACAGAGCCACAACATATGCATCAGACCAGCCGGCTCCATTCGACACCTTGCACACTCAGAGTTTGATCCTAGTTTAATTTTGTATAAGAATTCAGGTGTTTTATATACCCTGTGCAGGATGTAAAGTTGTGAAAGCCTGCCAGGTTCACTCAACGACTGTTTCGGGATCCACTCCAATATCGCTTCCCATTTGTCATCCTCTAGAACTCCCACCTCCATCTACCACCGATTCCTAGCCCTAAGAGGATATGGGATCAAAAAATTATGCAATATGTCTCGTACGTTTCATAGCATAGAAAAAGGAGTAAAGGCTTAAATTATGCAAAAGTTATCAAGTTTATTATAGTCGACAAATGAAAGGACAAAGAATGGGGGAAGGATCTTAAAGTGCATACATAGTCAAGAACCACATCCCTCTGTATCGTCAGCACTCCACTCCCTGCCTGTGTCTGAATTGCATGTTTCATTTGTAGGTACTGATAGGTCCCCCTCTCGTGTAGGCCATACTCTTCCTTCAGCTTATGGAAAGGTTTAAGTCCCCGTCCCTCCAGCACCTGTTGTGCGATCACAATTCCCTTCTCCGTCCACTCTGTCAGACATCCCATTTTAACAATTTCCGGAAGTTTGGTGTTATTCCACAAGGGAGAATAGTTTGTCAGTCCCTTCACTCCCCTAATCGTTTTCAGTTTCTCCCAAATTTCTTGCATTAATAACATAGTAGGACATTGTTTTCCCATTCTCCCCATTGACCCATCTTCTACACTCATTATCAATGGCCTCCTATTGGTCACTCCTTCCAAAATTTTCTAAATAGGATAGCTTTCCGCCCTCTGTGCCCATCCCCTCACATGCTGACTCTGTGCTGCAATGTAGTACAAGTATGGACTAGGCAAAGCCAGTCCTCCATCGTCCTTGGGTCTTTGGAGAAGTTCCAGTCTCAGTCTAGCCTGTTTTTTGCCCCAAATTAAGCTTCGAAACAGGGAATCAATCTGCCGAAACCTAGCCCGAGAAATGGACAATGGAGCATTATGAAAAACGTAAAGCAGTTTAGGCATTAGCACCATTTTTATCAAGTTTATCCGGCCAACAACCGAGAGATGCATCTTGTTCCATGCTTTCATTTTTCCTTTAATGGTCTCTAATACTGGCGTTAGATTTAGATCTAGAAATTTTGTAAAGGGAGTCGACACCCAGATTCCAAGGTATTTAAATTTATCCACTACTCTAAGGCCCCCACTCTCCATCACAGATGATAGTTCCTCGTCCAACGGAAAAAATGTGCACTTGTGCCAATTTATTCTAAGTCCTGACATATTTCCATATTGGTCAATAATACTCATAGCTCTTGCCAATGAGACTTCGGAATTTTCAAGAAACAGCAGAACATCATCCGCATAGAGTGCCACCCTCTCTTCCATCTCCCCATATCTAAACCCTGTCATTTCTCGATCACTCCTCAGTTTGGCCGCCAACGGCTCTATTACATGTGCAAATAGAAGTGGAGAAAGAGGGCACCCCTGCCTAGTACCCCTCTGCAGACTTATTGGCCCAAACTGTGCCCCATTAACCCGTACCCGAGCCACCGGTTGGGTGTACAGCAGACGGATCCATGATAAAAAAAATAGGTCCAAAACCCAGGGACTCCAACACTGCCCACAGAAATTTCCAACTGACACAATCGAATGCCTTATGAGCATCCAAAGACGCTATAACTCTCCTACCCGCATTATCAGCCGGTAGCTGCATATTAAGGACCAGTCTCCTTAAATTCACAGCAGTAGACCTGTTAGGCATAAAACCCGACTCATCAGGATGTATCAAAGTGTTGACCACACCCGTCAGTCTATTAGCCAGGGCTTTAGCCAGAATCTTAATATCTGCGGATAGTAAAGAAATAGGTCTATAGGATTCCGGAAGTCCCAAGTCTTTACCCTCCTTGGGTAGAACAACAATTGTCGCCTCTCTCATAGACATAGGGAATACCCCTTCCTCGCTTGAACTTTCTAATACCTCTTGCAGTTTTGGCAACAATACCTCTTCCAAACGTTTATAAAGTTCCACTGGTAATCCGTCTGTCCCCGGTGCTTTATCATTGGCCATAGATGTCAAGGCTATACTCAATTCCTCATACGTAATCGGAGCCTCCAGTCTGGACCTGTCTGCTTCTGACAACCTAGGTAGTTTCAAGTCAGCCAAATATGCTTCAATACTATCCGTGCCGACCTCCGCCCCAGAGGAATATAACTTTCCATAAAAGTCCAAAAAATTTTTTCCAATATCAGCGGAGTTAGTTGTTTTAGACCCATCAGGACTATACATCGAATAAACGAATGGAGTTTTCCTCTGCGCCGAGGCCACCCAAGACAGCAAATGTCCAACCTTTTCCCCCTCCTCATAAAAGGCCATCCGTCTAAATTCGTTTCTTTTAAGCGCCTTATCCAGTTTGAACCCATCCAGCTCTTCCTATGCAGTCCGCAGTCTAGTCGCCACTCCTCCCCCCCCCCTTGTATCAGAGTCTCCTCAGCCTGTCTCACCGCCTCCACTTTCTCTCCTTCCTCCTGTCGTGTCATATTTTTCCGTATATTTATTTCTTTAATTAACAATCCCCTTAAATATGCCTTCATTGCATCCCAGATTGTTGACGGGCTAGCTGTTTGATCATTAAACATGAAAAACTCCTCCACCTCCTTCTGTATTTGTATCATATTTATCGACTGCAGCCATGCCGGGTGCAGTTTCCAGCCCGCTTTATTGCCCGTTAATACTTCCTCGGATCTTATTATGACACATATAGGTTTATGATCAGAAATGACTCTGGGCAAATAATCTACATTCAGCACCAACTCGTCCATACAACCATTCCCCAGAGCCATGTCTATACGTGAAAGTGTATTATGTGTGGCTGAATAACAGGAGAAGCATCTGACTCCCGGATTTCTCTCCCTCCAGACAGCTCTTAACCCCAGTAACCCACGAACAGTGTAGGTATTTCACCCAGGCGTCCCATCCATTCCATAACCTCTTTGATTTTTACACTCGAGTAGGGCGGAAGGATATACATAGCCACCACCGCCATCAGCCGCCCCTGTATCTTTCCCACCAGTATAACATATTGTCCTTCTGTATCCACACGGATGTCTATAGCTTCAAACTTAGTGGTCTTGGGGATCAGCACCGACACCCCCCTCGAGTATGAGGAGTACATAGAATGATAGGACTCCTGAATCCATTTCTTCTGTACCAGAGCCAGCTTATCTTTCACCAAATGCGTTTCCATTAGACAGATAATCGTTGGTTTTTGGTCTATAATATATTGGAATATAGCCGCCCTCTTATTGACATCATACATTCCCCTCACATTCCAGCCCAACACCTTAATGTCAGCCATTCCATGTATTCAGCATTTCAACAGCCGTTCCCCACCGTCTAGATTTTGATTTCTCCCTTCTATCCCCACCTCTCCCCTCCCCCCCCATTTTCCCCCCTCTACCCCAATACATCTGCTAACTTTGGGCAGTCTGGGTCTCCAAATCCTAGCGGCTGTCATCGTCCGCCTTCTCCCATCCAATGACAGCTTTACCATCCTTTCCTCCTCCCGCCTTATTGACGACCGCACAATCTTCAATAAAGTAACAGCCCAACAATATGTCAGAAACATATAACACATATTCTCCCTCATCTAAGTATTTCCCCCCCCCTCCCCCTCCCTTCCAGCCCTCAAGGCAATATACCCTGAGAGATTACAACGCAGCATCACAGGCCTACTTGTTTCCTATTAAAGCACAGAACATTAAAACAATAGAAACATTGAACCTCCAGTATTTTGAAAAAACCCCAGCACGGTTCGGCAATGTCACCAGCAGTCGGCCAACCTAGCCGTACCACCGCACCTACAGGATTAAACAAAAAGAATACAAAAACTGGTGTATAAAGGGTGACGAAAAAAAAAAAAAGGGGTTTCAATGAAAAACTGTCCCCAACAAAAACAGTCCAAAGCAGGTCCAGGTACTCTTTGGTTTTCCTCCGTCCTTTCACTACTGGGCGCTCATAGGCAGTCCAACATCAATCAAACATTGTATAACTCAACCATCACTCGGTCTAAGACGTTTAGCATTCGAGTCCAGCCATTGTGACGCCTCCTCTGGTGAAACAAAAAATTGCACCTTCTCCAACGCAGCCACTCTCAGTCTGGCGGGAAAGAACATTGAATATTGCACTCCCAACTCTCGCATTCTCTTCTTAACACCAGAAAATTCTCTCCGCTGCTTTTGTACGATCGGCGAGTAGTCTGGGTATATCGCTATCTCTTGGCCGTTGTATGTCATGCCTTCCATATCTCTTGCCTTTCTCAAAATTATGTCTCTGTCTCTATAGTTCAAAATCCGGGCCAGGATCGTACGAGGTTCTGCTCCCGGTGGCCTGGGCTGCATCGGGAACCTATGAGCTCTTTCCACAGCATATACTTTAGTTAAGGATGACTCTCCAATTTTAGCCTTCAACCATTGTTCAATAAACGTAGTGGGGTCCCTTCCCTCCACTTTCTCAGAGAACCCCACTAGCCGGAGATTATTCCTCCGTGATCTATTCTCCAAGTCGTCATTTTTCGCCAGTACTTCAGCCAGCAGTTTAGTATGTTTGTTGTCAGACTGCTGCAATTGCTGCACTCTATCCTCTGTGGCTCCAACCCTCTCCTCCACCTCAGTCATGCGTGCATCAGATTTCTTTAAAGCCAAATTGATGCTGGCAATTTCTCCTTTTAATCCCTGAACACTGGTAACTACAGTGTTCAGAGTCATTTTCATAGATGACACTAAAGAAAACAAGTCCTTCATAGTGGGCTCCTCTGGGATCTCCAGTCCCTGCTGTTGTCCATCTGCCCCCTCCTCCCTCTCTGCAGCCTCAGTCCTCACCTCCACCTCTCCCTCAGATCCATTGCCATCCTCCTCCACTTGGCCTTCTCCCTCCTCCTCACCCACCTCAGGATCTTCACTGTGGTGTGCAAACTTCTGCAGCTTCATAGCTGTTGTCATGCGTCGCTGGCAAGCCGCATTCTCCCGCTCCGCTTCCAGGCGGGCAGCGGCGCCATCTTGGGAGCCCCCTCCTCCTCCTGCTCCCAGCTCTTGCTGCCTGCGGCGGGGCATGATCTCGCTCCCGGGGCCTCTGGTTACGATCCACGGCTTCCAGGCAGTGTGCGCTCCGCTACAGGAGCTTGCTGCCGTTAAGTAAACACGGGCTGATCAGGATAAATTGGTGGCGGCCGGCGGGAGCTCTTCACAGCGCGTCCGCTCACATGTTACGCTAGGCCACGCCCATTCATCTAATGCAGGGGTGGGGAACTCCAGTCCTCGAGGGCCGCAAACAGTTCAGGTTTTCACGATTTCTTTAGTATTGCAGAGGGATTGGAATCATCACCAGTGCAAGTGATTATGTTATCACCTGTGCAATACTAAGGAAATCCTGAAAACATGCACTGTTTGCGGCCCTCGAGGACTGGAGTTCCCCACCCCTGATCTAATGCTTTAATCGGTTTCCTTGGGCGTAGTGCTGCAAGCCGGCTTATGCTTCAATAGTTGTTGTGACTCTCACAACAACATAAGGTTAGTGCAACAGCACACAATACAACACCCCGGTTACACCCGGATAAGACCCCATGTGCGCTTTTCTACTTTTCTTCTATCGTTACAACTTGGCAGTCACACACGACGACGTCCTAACGATGTCGCTGGAACGCCTCCAGACGTATCGGTGTCGTTAACAAGGTTGTGCCGTGTAACGAGGCCTTAAGTATGACCTCCATTGCAACTCAAAAGGTACAAGATCAACCCAAGTCCAGTCATCAGAAACTTCAAACCGCGTGATATTATCTAAAGTCCTGGTGACAGACATCGGCAAAGGTCATTACTCCTATTTCTGGTGAAGAAAACCCAGTGGATCCCACTAAATTATAGTAAAAATGAAACCTCTAAACCAACACAGTTTACAGTAGGTGCAAGATGGAATACATAAAATCTACAGTTCCGTTAATAAGACAAATGTTTGTGACGGCAACCACTGACCTATGGTACACATACTAACATATCCCCATTCATCTGTCTTACAAGAAATTTCTGAGATTTGCGGTTCTCCGGAATCATCAGACTCTATAGTTTTAGTACAACATGTTCCCATTCGGAATATCCTCAGCACCATGTGTATTTACAAAAATCATGGCATAAGTGGTAACATTCATCAGAAAGCAGAATATCTTTGTCGTCCCTTACGACAACAACTTCCTGTTACATGTACAAAAAAAACTCTTGAGGTTCTGAAGTCCCTGAGATTGTTGCTAAGTTCTCAAAATCAGATCTCAACTCTTCCACGAGGAAATTGTTTCCTGGCATTCTTCAAGATTCCCAAAAACAAACATCCATCCTTCTTGCCAGAAGACAAACAACTTGAAATGAAATCCAACATTTCGGTACCAAAGGACGATATCCCAAAGGTCAGCAATGTCAGTGCTGTGGTCCTTGATGTTGTGCATGGGTGCAATTCAATACAAAAACTCTACAGACACACATTATGTCTTGTTGGGACAGTTACCCTAAGTTGCTGAACAGGAAAATCTTCTTACTGGGCCATGTGAAGGCCTATCTCTTCTTGTGGTTGATTTTTTAATATCTACAAAGGGGAGTATGCTGGAATAAAGCTCCTCTAGAAACCTTTACAACAGATGCCAGCCAAAGAGGATTGGGAGCCATAGTCGCCCAGACCTCCTTCCAGGGAGTCTGGACTAACAAGATCAGCCTCAAGTCATTCAATGTCAGAGAACTGAAGGCTGTGGAGGAAGCTTTTAGGGCCACCATAACATTGGTTTAAGGAATGCATATGACAAGTCTATTCAGACAATACAACAACCGTAGCTTATCTACGACATTGAGGTAGCAGAAAATACAAAATGAAATTGAGCTCCACAAAATCTTTTTCTGGGAAGAGCAACATCTTCTGTTCCTAACAGCCTTTCATCTGAAGGGCTCTAGCAATATTCAAACAGACTTTAAATTGGGAAGTCCTTCAAATGTTAGTCAGAAAATGGATCTGTCCAATAGTAGATCTCTTAGCAAACCATCAGATCATTTTTCACTAAAATCAAAGAGACATTTGCTTGACAGTAGATGCATTCCACAATCCTTGGCATTTTAGACTGGCGTATGCCTTTCCTCCAGTTCCGATTCTGGCAAGAACATTGCAGAAGATCAGAACAAAGTCTCCACAATCAAAAGCTGATTTAGAGCTCTGATCAACTTTGCTCAAGAAGGTCTCCTGATACTGCCCCCGATCAGCATGCTTCTACATCAAGGTCCAATATATTATCCCAATTTCCAAAAGTTGAGTCTCTCTGCTTGGCTGCTGAAACTGCAATCATGAAAGCCAAAATGACTTTCAGACAGTGTAATTAAAACACTTAAAAAAAAAAAAAAAAAGTAAGCCAGTAACAAACAGCACATACGGTAAGATATGGAAAACCTTCATATCATAGTTTACATCCAATCCTTTGGACCTGTTTCATCGCAACATAACTCAGGTTCTAGATTTCCTCCAGAGTGGACTAGAAAAAGGCCTAAAACTTAATACCCTGAAGGTCCAGGTTTCAGCCCTAGGATCCTTGTTTGATCAGAACCTTTCAAACCATCGCTGGATCAAAAGGTTCATTACATAAGCTCTCAAATTGCATCCTAAACAGTCCACAATCACTTTGGCAAGAAGAGTTGATGAACTTCAAGCTCTATCAATTAGAGATTAGAGAACCAGACCTGAAAATTCTGAAAGATACAAATATTCTTCATTTGGATCAACCATTCCCACCTAAAGTTATCTCAGAATTTCACATGTTCCAGGACACGGTTCAACCTTCCTTTTGTCAGAACACATCAAAATGACAAAGGAGCAGAATTTCACTCCCTAAATCAGGGATCTCAAACTCCATGCCTCGAGGGCCACCAACAGTGCAGTTTCTCAGGATTTCCTAAGCATTGCACAGGAGTTTGTATCCTCACCTGTTCAGGTGTTTCAATCATAACCTGTGCAATGCTAAGGAGATCCTAAAAAAGTGCACTGTTGGTGGCCCTTGAGGCCTGGAGTTTGAGAACCCTGCCCTAGACATATGTGGTAAAGTACTACATTATATCCAGCAGTCAAAATATTGGAGAAAGAACCAATTTTTTTTCATTCAATTCTCTGGTCATAACAAAGGCAAAACCTTAGAAAAGTACTATTGCAATCTGGATCTGTAGAGTATATAAAAGAGCATATGAAGCATATAGAAACCAAACCTTACTACCACCAGATAAATTTACCGCTCACTTTACCAGATCTGTATATGACTCCTGGGCTGAGAGGGCAAATGCTTCCATCAAGCAGATCTGCAGTGCCACCATCTGATCCTCGATCCATACCTTTATCAAACATTATAGACTAGGCTTAATTTCTAAAAGGACTTGGCTTTTGGTAGGAAAGTTCTTTAAGCTATTGTCCTCCCCGATAATTTAGTTGGTATTCCTCTTGTGGTGCTATCGTGAAGGATGACCTGAGATTTGTATGTGAGAGCAGGAGCGAGAGAGGCAAAAGAATGATTTTGCCCAGCGGGGCATCATAACAGCAGGGAGGTGGGCAAAGACAGCGTGGGAGCCAGCCCACGGCAGACTATGAACATAGCCTGGAGCACACAATATGAGAGAAAATGTAAGTCATTATTTAGTTTTTTTGAGGCTTTGTATTGATCTTTTAGATCAGACAGGGATGGTTAGGGAGGATCTCGCAAGGTGCAGGGAGAGGTAATGATAGCTTAAGGAGGTAAATCAAGGCGACAGGTTCCCTTTAAGTTTAATTCTATTTTTTCTTTTTACAGATGATGGGCTTGAGAGAACTCTGTTTTTTGTTGGATCAGTTGAAGTTTTTGTTGGTAGCATTTTCAGGATTTATTACTTGTTTTGAACACTTATGTCAAGGTGTCCATGAGAGTTTCCTAAAAATAAAACACTTGCCAAAACCCTTTTACTATAATGAGGCATATGACATCACCTTAGACTCAGTCTGTCTTATGTTCCAGCAGTGTCCCATCTTTTTAAACTTGCACACAACTATGTCGACCACACCTTAGTATGCCAAAAATACGGACAATGCATAGACGGAAAGACGACAAGCACGGGTGTTTCCTTTGAATTGTTCTTTTTGGGGATTTGGATGGAAACAATGAGGTGAGTGCTCAGCGTTGACCTAATGCTAAATGTGTACTGAACTTTAGTATAAGCTCCCACAATGAGTTTTTGATGCTTCATAGAAATCTCATGCCCACTGTGCTTTTCTTAATGTAGGGTAAACTGAACCAGAGATGTTTTTTTTGTTGTTTTTTTTTTTTATAATTCTTTCTTTATTGAAGTTGTTTAAAAGAACATAGGACATGTAGAATACAATCAACAGATCAAGCTTACAACACTTGCCCTACAAAATACAGGAAAAAAAAACAAAAAACACAGAGTAAGAGATAAGAGAAAAAAAAGAGAGACCAGAATGAAAGGTCTAAGGGTATGTGCCCACAGGGCGTTTTTGCTGCGTTTTTCCTGCGTTTTCCGCATGCAGAAAACCATTGGTTTTATGGTAATGTATGCTAATCTGTTCCTGCGGTTGGGCTTCCCAGCAAAACCAATGTGTTTTACAAAAACGCTGTGCACACACATTAGTTTTGCAAGTGTCAAGAACTGTCAAATACCTGCGTTTTTGTACATGTCAATTCTTTTTGCGTTTTTGGTGCAGTCAATGGGAAAAATGCTGGAAAAACGCAGCATCAAAAACGCAGTAAAAACGCACCAATAACGCAGTAAAAACGCACAAAAAACGCGCAAAAAACGCAGACAAGATCATAGCATTTCTCCGGTCAAGGACTCTAGGATCCTCAGGTTTTCCTGCGTTCAGGACTGCAGCAAAAACGTCCTATGGGCACATACCCTAAGAAGAGAAGAGGGAGGAAATAGAATCAGGGGAAAAAAGAAAGGGGGGAGGGGGTGCCCCAGCCGGGGAAGGGGGGGGCAGTTATAGGGACCTCGCTCGTCCAGCATTTAAACCTAAGGACCACGGCATACTTTATATTGCTCAGACTGTCGGAAATGTAGCCAATCAAACCAAGTGTCACGGAAGCTGGTATAAGAGTCATGTAAAAATGATGTTAGGTCCTCCATGAACATAAGGTCATTTACCTTAGTGATCCACAGTGAAACTGGAGGACAAGTCGCCGTTCTCCACAGGAGCGGCACATACGATCGAGCCGCCATAACCAGAAATCGCAGCAGGGAATGCTTATATGTCTTAGTCTGTATCCTGCAATGATGGAGCAGGAATAGTACAGGGCCCAAGTCCCCCTCAAACTTTGTAACCGTACGAATAATGTCACTCATCCCAGACCAAAAAGGCCTAAGGACTTCGCATTCCCAGAAAATATGCAGATAGGTACCCTCCGCCCCGCTGCACCTCCAACACACCGGATCAGTAGATGGAAACATTCTATGTAGGCGAGAAGGGACTCTGTACCAACGGGTCAGCATCTTATAGTTTGCTTCCTGAAATCTTGAACTGATCAAAGTAACATGAGCAAGAGTATAAATCCGGGTTCTCTACTCTGGGCTGAGTACTAAATCTAAGTCTGCCTCCCACCGTGTCATGAATGAGGGGGTCTGTTGGTCCGGAGGGGAAGTCAAGAGTGCGTATGTTCTAGATAGAGCATGTCTGCATGCCCCGTTGCCTCGGCATAGTGTCTCAAACTCTGTTTTAGATCTACTAAACTCTACTTTAGGTGGAAGGCTATGAAGAAAGTAATGTAGTTGAAGTGCTCTCCAGAATCCCAACGGTTTCGGCACAACGAGAGAGTGCAATGACTCTAAAGATGGCCAGGACAACCCCCCCCAACTCTCCACACTATCGATACCTGCCCCAATTCAGCATTCAAAGACAGGGTCCCCCACACTCGGTGCAAACCTCGGGTGACCAAGTATCAGGGTCAAGGCAGAGTTGTTAGGGATCATCGTCTCGCGTATAAGTTTGTGACAACAGGAGAACAATGTAGGCCCAATGGTAGGGTGACCGTAGAGGACGTCGTTTGGTTTCAACTGTACCCAGGGGTAGGGTGCTTAAAGGATATGGGGTAAAACTCTGTTCAATATGAACCCATGTTTTGTTGTCTCTATTTCTACCCCAATCAATAACCTGGGTTAAGTGACTCGCCAGGTGATACAATTTGATGTCCGGGAGTCCAACCCCGCCCTCCCTCTTCGGACACGAGAGTATCGGTCTCTCGCTATCCTAGGGTGTTTATTGTTCCAAATAAAGGCGGTCTGAATCCTCATGATGGACTTAAAAAGGGACGGCGCTGCTGCGTAAAGAATTGACATGTCAATTCTTTTTACACTGGCACTTTTTCCCATAAAAGCACTGTGTAAAATTACCCATTGTCTGTATGGCAAAGTGAATTTCACATTCACTTCGCCGGCAGACACAAGGCACATTGCACATTTTTGAAAAGCGAGCGCAAAAAAGCGCTCAAAAATACGCAATCTGTGAACACAGCCTAAGCCTGTGCCATGGCTACTTCTCTTGCGTATGCTCAGTTCTACGAGTGGATGTGTGCCATAAAATCGCATTGAATGTACAAAATACACTGGTAAAAAAAAAAGTGTCTTTTTATTTCATTTCCACACAAAATGTTTGTAATCCGCATAGGACTATCAAGAATTTTGTTAAAGCCAAATAAAAAAAGTATATCTGGTTTATTAGTGGTTGTGTCACACACAACCCGACCAGTTGAGTGCGACCATACTTACAATTGACCGATTATATCGGATAAGACCCTATTGTGTGCTTCCTCTCCATTCATTTATAATGACAGCAGACAAGATTAAGATTCCCAGCACAGATTAGGACTGCAAGATCCAAGGTACTCTCAGCTGCACCACAACCAATGTGTACTTAATTATATGTACAAAATTTTCAAGTGGGAATCTGTATGTAGGGAGACAGGATGACAGCTTAGAAATAGGATGAACTCTCATCACCAGACAATTAAAGAAAAAAGAACAGATCTACCTGTGCCTAAAGATTTCTGTAGCCCTTCATCACTCAATAATGGATATGAAAATACTAGTTTTTGAAAGGTCATTTCAAATGCAAAGAATCAGGAGAGTCTGGGAACTTATAAACTTATGATGACCTTTAGCACATTTAGAGAGCAGGAATGAAGTGTCACATGGATTTATGATTTTTACAGCAAATCCTCAAATCTTAGAACAATCACTAATCAAAGGACAATAAAAGTATTGTGCTTATCTCAATGATATTTACTGCCCCGACTGCTCTTTTCTCTCCCCCTCCCAACACTGACCATTCTGTGCTCTGCTTCTCCTCACCTGTCTTATGTACTGCATTATCCAGTCATCCAATTGTGTATACAACCCCTGGCAAAAATTATGGAATCACCTGGCTCGGAGGATGTCCATTCAATTGTTTAATTATGTTGAAAAAAGCAGATCACAGATGGTGCAAAACTAAAGTCATTTCAAATGGCAACTCTCTACCTTGAAGAAACACTAAAAGAATATGCTAGCCAGTAACGATTACTTTTGTAGCCCAAAGCAGGGGGAAAAATTATGGAATCACTCAATTCTGAGGTAAAAATTATAGAATCATGACACAAACAAAACAACACCCAAATACATTATTAGTATATTGTTGCACCACCTCTGGCTTTTATAACAGCTTGCAGTCTCTGAGGCATGGACTTAATGAGTGACAAACAGTGCTCTTCATCAAGACAATGGTCTTGTTGGAAGGTGAACCTTCAGCCCAGTCTGAGGTCCAGAGCACTTTGGAAGAGGTTTTCATCCAGGATATCTCTGTACGTGTCCGCATTCATTTTCCTTCAATTGCAACCAGTCGTCCTGCCCTGCAGCTGAAAAACACCCCCATAGTATGATGCTTCCGTCAACACCATGTTTCACTGTTGGGATTGTATTGGGCAGGTGATGAGCAGTGCCTGGTTTTCTCCCCACATACCACTTAGAATTATCACCGAAAAGTTCTATCTTCGTCTCATCAGACCAGAGAATCTTCTTTCTCATTTTTTTGCAAACTCTATGTTGGCTTTCATAGGTCTTGCACGGAGGAGAGCCTTCAGTCGGGCCACTCTGCCATAAAGGCACAACTCGTGGAGGGCTGCAGTGATAGCTGACTTTGAGAACTTTCTCCCATCTCCCTGCTGCATCTGTGGAGCTCAGCCACAGTGATCTTGGTTTTCTTTATCTCTCTCACCAAGGCTCTTCTCCCACGATTGCTTAGTTTGGCTGAACGGCGAGATCTAGGAAGACTTCTGGTGGTCCCAAACATCTTCCATTAAAGGGTTATGGAGGCCACTGGGCTCCTAGGAACCTTGAATACTGCAGAAATTCTTTTGTAATCTTAGCCAGATCTGTGCCCTGCCACAATTCTGTCTCTGAGCTCCTTGAGCAGTTCCTTTGACATCATGATTCTTATTTAGGCTCTGTTCACACATAGTGCTTTTTTGCAGCCACGCATTCACACATCGCATTTTTTTTTACGGGCACACTTCTCCCCCAAAAGCGCAGGGGAGAAGTGATGTCACACAGGAGAGGAGATCAGACGTGGATGTCTCGGCTCTCTGAACCAGGGCTGTGGAGCCGGAGTCGTGAAGTCGGAGTTAGTTTTGGTCGGAGTCGGTAGAAATGTACCGACTCCAGCTTTAAAAAAATGTATTAATATTTCATAATTGAGCTTTCATATGAATTTTATAAATGTTACACAAATATATATGTTCTATCAAACTATGAACAACAGTGATAAGCAGTTCTGCTGGAGATAAAGACATTTCTTACTTCTTGTGTGTCACTGTTCTCCACTGCCCTTCTAATCTTATACTTGGTTAACCTCATGCAGCCCCAACCCCCCTACTTAGGCTGGCTTCACATTAGCGTTTGTGTCTGCATGCTGATGGCATGCAGACACAAACGCTGTCAAAAGCAGGGTGTAAATGATGTGTCCGCAGCGGATAATGTCCGCCTGCGGACACATCACTAGGGAGCCCGGCCAGCCAATCGGCGCTGTCCGGGGGCGGGCCGGAGGAGGAGTTCAGCACCGGAGATCTCCGCCCCCCCCGGCCGCCGGTACGCTCCGGGACGTGTCGGCGGGGAGAACAGCTGATTTGACAGCTGTTTGAATCTCCCGCGCCGACACCGAGAGGAGATGTCGGCGCGGGAAGATTCAAACAGCTGTCAAATCAGCTGTTTCTCCCCACCGACATCGCTAGCAGATTACCGGCGGTGGGGAGGAGGAGAAGATCAGAGGCTCCAGCTGATCTCCCGGTGGCCGTCGGTGAGCTCCTGTGACATCACCGGCGGCCACCGGGAGAGATCTCAATGTGATCCGCAGCGTTCTCCTGCGATGTCATGCAGAGGACACTGCGGACCCATTGAGATCAATGCATTTTTTGTGCGCTTGCAGGCGCTTGCGAATAGAGCAAGCGCCGCGAACGCACAAAAAAATGCTGCAAGCTGCGTCTGGAGTGCGGTCGGAGGGCGCATAAATTATGCGCATCCGAACGCAAATGCTGCCAAACGCAGCCATACGCAGGCACATGCGTTCCCATGTTAAACATAGGAAAGCATGTGCGCAAGCGTTTGGCTGCGTTTGGTACGCAGCATTCCATACGCTAATGTGAAGCCAGCCTTACAATGTATGAAACTGAAAGTGAAAATGTGTTGCAAATTCTTAGTAGTAAAGCTCCTCCTCGTCTAGACTAGATCATACTAGGTGTTCATCTCCCAAGCATCTCACACAGCTGCCTGCTACTCAGAAGAGGAAGACTGTAAGAAGTATTGTCCTTTCAACAAACTTTGCATCAGTTAACGGAGTACCTGAGGAATAATAACAGTATTACTGACCACTATATCAGTTGTACGACCTGGCAATAATTTTGTACAATTGTTTTTAGGAAAAACAATTGTCATTTGGATTGTGACTGCAGAATTAAAAACCTGAGAATGTCAAAGAGGCATCACATTAAATCAGCTGTATTTGAACATTTCACCATCACTCAAGATGGAAAACATTATGTCGGTCAGTGTATGACAAATGATCCAGACGAAAACAGATGCTGTCAAGCCAAGATCAGTGCATATTCTGGCAAAGATAAAAATGCTCCTACCAGAGCTTCTAATCTAAAGAGACATTTACAGCGCTTTCATCCAGAAGTACTGAAAGCAGTGGAAGAGAAAGACTGCATCCAAACCAAGGAACCAGAGCCCAGCTCTTCCAGCCAAACGGAAGAGCAGAGAACTTTGCAGCCATCAGTTGCAAGATATTTTGTCAGTTACAAAGTTACTGTGACAATGACAATAGATACATTTAAAAAAACAGATCATAGAGCTTGTTGTAAAGGATAGTGTGCCTATTTCATTATTTTTACGACCAGCTTTTATGTGTCTGAATGGGGAAATGGCCTGCAAGCTTGGTGTTTCTCTGGAGAGAGAGAGTATTAGAAAATTAGTAATCGAAAAAGCTTTAAACAAAACGAAGAACTTACAAAGCGTCCCTTGAGAGTTTTTTTGTTTCTTAAAATGGATGCCTGCACACGTCACAGAGTGAACTATTTTGCCATCAATGTCCGATTTGTTTGTGACAAAAATGAAATAGTTACCAAGACATTGGCAGTAAAAGACACCAAAGCTCATCACACCAGTGAGTTTCTCCAGGTCTTGGTGGAAAAGGTTCTGCAAGACTATGAACTTAAAAAAGAGCAAGTTCTTTCTGTCGTAACTGACAATGCTTCAAATATAAGTGCTATTAAGCTAATGAATGAGTGTAATGATGGTGACCAGCAGCTAGAAGAACATTCTGGGTCCACAGACACAGAAATGTTTGAAATAGAGGAACACAGTATTGTAACTGAGGAGCAAACTGAAGATGCTTCAGATGATCAGTAACATGATAGTTTAGATGATCTTGTTGAAACTGTGTCAATACGTTCTTTCATTCATCACATGCGCTGTGTTGTGCATACGCTACAGCTGGCTATAAGAGACAGTCTGCAAGAAGGACATGCTGCTGCACTGATTGGAAAGGTGAGAAAATTGGCTACTGTTGCCAGAACCCCTAAAGTTGACTCAATTTTGAAGAGACGTGCTGGAAAAGGGGCAATTATTGATCAAGCCACACGATGGGGCAGTACTTACTTAATGATTCAGCGCTTGGGTGAACTGAAAACCTTTCTTGTAGACATGGCTAACCCTCAACTGACGCTAAATGAAAGTCAGTGGAATCAGGTGACTGAGCTGGAAAAATTGCTAGAGCACCCATTTACAGTGAGTAAAAAATTACAAGCAGAGGACTTAACTCCAGGTATTTTCTTAAAGGAGTGGAAGAACCTGATGTTTCGCCTGTCCCAAAGAGGAGGGTTAATTGCAAGTGGCATTGCTACATCAATGAAACGGAGAGAGGAGCTACTATTACAAAATAACATTCTTTTGGCAGCTGTTTATGTAGACCCAATGCATCGGATTCTTCTAGATGATCAACAGCTAAGTAAAGGAAAAGAAGCTCTGTTTGAAGCAGCAGTAAGGATGAAAGGGTTGCAGAACAGTCAGGAGGAACAAGAAGAATTTGGTCGTCCTGCCACATCTTTTTTAAATCAGATGAATTTTTATTAGTATATCATTAATACAGTACACTATGAACAACACCACTGCACATTTTCAATGTTAACTCACATTCCCCAACCCCCACCAACTCCTCCCTCCCCCTCAGACAGTACTTCCGATTCACAATAACCGCCAATATTCACAAACGGAGCTTCATAATAGAGCAGACATTATGAGCTAGACGTCCAGGTAGCATTTCCCCAGAACTAACGTAAACATTATTGCCTTATTATTCATGTTGCAGCCATGGAGTCCACAATTTTTCGTATGTTTTATGTACCCCTCTCTTTTCATAGACACCCCTTTCCAATTGGATAACATAATTCGCCTGACGACAGAATTCAGTCCTCGTCGGCGGCTCCTCACTGGTCCATTTCCTCGCAATCAGTTTCCTGGCTACATACAATAACCTAGCTATAGCAAGTTTAAACGAGTTATCTACAGCTATTCCTTCCACATAACCCAATAGACAAACCACTGGGGAATGACACAATCATACACTCTCTCAATCCTAGAAAGTGTCCCACTCCAAAATGAACCCAATCTGGAACAACTCCACATCATATGAAAAATGCCAGCACCAGAAACCCTACATCTCGGACACTCAGAGTCCGTCCTGAGGCCAATCTTGTGCAATATTTCCGGGGAACGGTAAACTCTATGGATGACGTATAGGTGAGACAGCCCAGCCGGTTCACTGAGCGACAGCCTCGGGACATACTCCAGAATGCAGTCCCACACGTCCTCCTCCATATGACCAACCTCTTCCTCCCATTTAGCTTTAGCCTTCAGCGGGTAGCCCAAGAGGAACGTGTGCAGCAAATCTTTATAAGTTCCCGAAATCACCCCCCTAGTGAGGCCCCCCCACAAACATTCCAATACCAAGCCTTGGTCCACTGTCAAACTCCCCTTAGTCCGTTGGGCATCAATGGCATGTTTTAACTGAAGGTAATGAAACCATTCAGTCACCGGTTGATAGAATTCAGATTGTAGCAGCACAAAAGACTTCAGCATCCCACTATCTAAAATTTGAGACATAAGAATTATTCCCTTTCGTCTCCATTCCTCCAGGGCACCCACCTTTTGAATCTCTGCCAGCTTCCTATTGTTCCAAATGGGAGTAAATCTAGTCAGGCCCTCAAGTCCCCTGTTCCTTTTCAACGCTCCCCATACTTTATCAATAAGTTCCAGCGTGGGAAATTCCTTACCCAATTGACCAATTATTCCTCCCTCTAGCCCTTGTAAGTACTGGAACCCTCGCCATACAGTACTCTATCACTCTTTTAACTGACCCCCCCAACCTCAGGATTAGCCCAGCCTCTAAAATGTTGGCTCTGAGCTGCGAGATAATACAGCTCCGGATTCGGCAATGCCAGCCCGCCCCCGTCTTTTGGCCTCTGCAGTATCTCCAGCCTCATTCTGGGCTGTTTTCTACCCCACACCAGTCTTCTGAACAGAGAATTTATTACCTTGAATCTTTTTTTGGATACCCACACCGGGGAATTATGCAAAATATACAGGAGCTTAGGCATCACTATCATTTTCAGCAAATTAATGCGTCCCACCACCCATAGATGTAGCTTAGACCATGCATCAACTTTTGCTTTCAGCAACTCAAGTAGTGGGAACAAATTAAGGTGCAGATAGTCCGTAACAGGCAAAGACACCTCAACTCCCAGATATTTGAAGACTTCCCTTCGCTGCAGCTCAGTCTCTATACGGCCACCCTCATCCTCTTCCACTCCTCCATTCACTCTAAAAAGTACCGACCTAGACCAGTTAATTCTAAGCCCCAAAATATTACCAAACCTGTCAATTGCATTGCATGGCTCAATGACTCCGATGGGTTGTCCAAGAACAACAGCAGGTCATGCGCATATAAGGCAATTTTCTCTTCCAGCTCCCCATATCTAAATCCCCGAACATCCTTTGATTTTCTAATGGCAGATGTCAATGGCTCAATTGCAATCGCAAAGAGAAGCGGCGACAGCGGGCACCCCTGTCTAGTTCCCCTATATAACTGAAATGCTAAGGAGACCGCCCCATTAACTCTGAGTCTCGCCGTTGGTTGGGAATACAGTAATTGTATCCAGGAATGAATTGTGGACCGAATCCCATCCTCTCCAGTACTCTCCAGAGATATCCCCATTCTATACTATCAAACGCCTTATGGGCGTCCAATGAGGCGATCATTCTGTCGTGGGTATTATCAGAGGGCATTTGTATATTAAGAAACAATCTCCTGATATTGGTCGCCGTGGACCTATTAGGCATGAAGCCCGATTGGTCTGGGTGTATTAGTCTAGATAAGACATTAGACAGCCTATTGGAAAGCACTTTGGCCAGGATCTTAACGTCCCCAGTTAGCAAGGAAATAGGTCTATAAGAGCCAGGGACTCTAGTATCCTTACCTTCTTTTGGGAGTACCACTATCACCGCCTCCCTCATAGATGCAGGTAAAAGACATTGACGTTTAGCCTCCTCAAACACTCTTAGCAGCTCAGGGAGCAAATAGTCCGCCAGATGTTTGTAAACCTCCACCGGAATACCATCCGAACAAGGGGCCTTATCATTGGTCATGCCATGCAATGCCACCTCCAGCTCTTCAACTGTAACTGTTCAACTGTTCCAGGTCTACTCTTTCCTCTAGGGTCAGCCTCCCAAGAGCTCCCAATCCCAAGAAACCATCAATCTCCTCCTCCACTGGGGGTCCCTGCGAGGAATACAAGGATTTATAAAAGTCTGTGAAGACTCCCAGTATCTCATCTATTTCGGTGACTAACTCACCCCGGGTATTGATCAATTCACGTACATAAGAGTTCCCTCTCTGAGCCGCAGCAATCACAGAAAGCAGGTGCCCCACCTTCTCTCCCTCAGCATAAAACTCAACTTTCTGGAAAGCCTGCCTCCTCGTCATCTTATCCAACAATATTTTATTAATTGCACTTTGAGCCTTCAGGAGTTCCCTCCGAGTGTCCGGTGTATTATTCATGGTGACTTCCTCTTCCGCTTTTCGTAATGTTTCCAGGCCCTCGGCCTCCTCCCTTTTTGATAAAGTCTTTCGTCTACATATGTCTCTAAACAGTATCCCTCTAAGAAATGCCTTCATAGCATCTCACATATTCAGCAGGTCAGTACTACCTTCATTTAATGTGAAGAACTCCGCCACCTCCCTTAACGTACATTGCAAGTCAATATATTGTAGCCAAACAGGGTGTATCTTCCATCCCTCCCTTCTCACCCCAGACTGATTCCCATATCTGATGGACACGAGGACAGGGCTATGATCAGACAGCACTCTCAGGAGATACTCCACTTCATCCACCATCGAGTCCATCAAATCGGAAGCCAGTGCTACATCAATACGGGACAACGTACCATGTGTGGCAGAATAGCAGGAATAGCATTGATTTCCCCTCATTTCTTACCCTCCAGATATCCACCAAACCAATTTCCCGTACCAAGGTACTAAAGGAGGTAGTATTGTCCTCTCTCCTCACACTCGGCTGCTTGTTTCTATCCCAGAACCCATCCATCACATTGTTAAAATCCCCAATCATCAGCAGTGGTATATTGCCGTCCCGTGCCGCAAATTCCCGCATTATTCTGATTTTAGTACAAGAATATGGGGGAGCAATGTACATCGCCACTATACACATGGGTTGCCCATAGAAGAGCCCACGTAACCGCCACTCCCTGCCCATCTGGATCGATACAAACCTCTTTTTCCTCAAAATGAATAGATTTATGTATCAGTATGGACACCCCCCTCGCATAGTTGGAAAATGTAGAATGATATGCCCTCTGAATCCATTTCCTATTAATTACATGGGAGGTATCTTTCAGTAGATGGGTCTCCAAAAGGCACATCACCGAGGGTCCCTGCTCCTGCATATGCTTGAGGACCGCCGCCCCTTTGGTTCTGTCCGACAGGCCCCTTACATTCCAACTGATTACCTTAAGTCTACTCCCCATATTGTGGATGGTATAGACAATGAAGCCCTCCGTCAACTATTCCCCCCCTGACTGTCTGAGGTAACCCTTCCCTCCCATCCCTCACCCCTCCTACCCACCCCCTCCCCCTCATAACCTGAAAACTCTTAACAAGAGTCGGGTACTCCCTGCCTAGCCCCTCACTCCCAAAGTACATCTGAACTCGTAGAAACCCCCACTAAACACGGTGCCAAATGTACTTACGACTCCACTTGTAATCTTCCCCCCTCGCCAAGGCATACCCGTCCTCAACCTAGAATATAACTAGAAAAGACCAACAAATACAGTATCATACCAATATAGGTTACAGTACTGGGAAACACATTAAATTGTCACCACCTCCGTGACGTCAATGAAGAAAAAAAAAAAAACTGATAGACACTCTGTCCGAGCAACTTTGCCCTCCCCCCACCCCCCCCCACGTGCATACCCAGCCACCGCAATCTGCGGCCGCCCGGAACACCCAAGGGGGAGCGAGAGAAGACAGGATATGAAAACCAACAAGATTAAAGGAGAGACTTCATCGAAAAACCCCCCTCTGCAAAAAAAATAAATAAAAAATCAGTATTCATTGTTCCACCCGTTCTCAAAAAGAAAGATTACTCATATGTCAGTCAGGTGTCCCTGTAGTCGTTTCAGCCGACCTCTTAAGCAATAAAAGAGAGAAACATGTCCATAAGAACCTCCTCAAGTTTTGGCCTGCAAATTCTTCACATTGATCTCAATCCACTGCATGGCCTCCTCAGGGTCCAAAAAAAAGTGCACCTTGTCCATTGCAGCCACTCGCAGTTTGGCGGGAAACCACATCGCGTATTGCACTCCCAGCTCTCTAAGGCGCTTTTTCACTCCAACGAATTGCATACGCTGCTTCTGGACAGTCACAGAATAGTCCGGGTATATACCAATCCTGTGTACATTAACAGTTAGACCTTCACTTTCTCTCGCTTTTCGCAGGATGATGTCTCTATCTTTATAGTGCAGGAGTTTTGCAAGCATCATACGGGGTCCTTTACCAGGTGGTTGTGGCTGCATCGGGACCCTATGAGCTCTCTCCACCGCAAAGAACTTTGTCAGAACATCCTCTCCAAATTGCTCTCTAAGCCACCTTTCCATAAACTCAGTGGGGTCCCTTCCCCCCGTCTTCTCTGGCATTCCAACAATTCTGATATTATTCCTGCGAGAGCGATTTTCCAGATCGTCATTTTTCGCCTCTATAGCAGATACCCGCTGCAAGATTTTCTTTTCAAATTTTTGTAGCTTAAGAATCTGGTCTTCAGCAGACCCCACTCTCACTTCCACCTCTCCAATCCTAGCATCAGCTTTGGATATGTCCTCTTTAATATTAGCCACTTCAGACTGGACACTCAGGATTTGTTGGGTTAGGCTGGCTTCACACTTGCAGATGCATCTGCAGCGTTTTGCAGATGCATCTGCAAGTATCAGCATGCAGACCGCGGCCGCTATGTTTATAATGGGGCGCACCGCGGTCTGAAAGCACTCATTCATTCCTATATGTGAACCGTCCGCAGGCGGATGCCTGCTTACAGATCACACACTCCCGCCCGCACCATGGACGCGAGATGTCGCGTCCATGGTGCGGGCGGGAGTGTGTGATCTGTAAGCAGGCATCCGCCTGCGGACGGTTCACATATAGGAATGAATGAGTGCTTTCAGACCGCGGTGCGCCCCATTATAAACATAGCGGCCGCGGTCTGCATGCTGATACTTGCAGATGCATCTGCAAAACGCTGCAGATGCATCTGCAAGTGTGAAGGCAGCCTTAATGTGGTGAGAGCTTGCTTGCAGAATGATACCACTGTGTAAACATCCTTCAGTGTGGGCTCCTCATTACACTCTACTGCAGCAGCCTGCACCTCCCCCTCTCCAGCTTCACAGCTTCCAACACTCTGTGCCTGTGTCTGTTCTCCTCGGCTTTCTGGAGCTTCCTCCTCTCCCCCCTCTTCCTCCATCAGATTTATGAGCCGTATCTTCTCCTGCTTGTCGGGCGAAGCAAGCCAGCTTTGCAGCCGCAGACATGCGGCGCTGGCACGCAGCATTAGCATTCTCTGCCTCCTCTCTCCTGTCGGCGCCATCTTGGGAGGAGAGGTAGTCCTCCCCTCCCGGATCTTTCTGTCGTCTGCGGGTCATCTGTAGCTCACCGGGACACACTGTTACACTCCGGCGACTGCTCTCACTCCCACACCGTCCGGTCGGCTGAAACTGGCGGTATCGTCAGCGGGTGAGCAGATTAGCACGGGCCTCGGCTGGAGAGCTCAGAAGTGTGGCCGCTCACATCTCCTGCTAGGCACCGCCCCTCGTCCTGCCACATCTTCACCCTCATCATCAACTGATGAAGAATTTAATTTCGAAAAGTATTTGGATCACAAGGACTGTGCAAAGCGTTCCCGCATAGAAGAAGAGTCATCCCAATCAAAGAACACAGCCAGTACATTTCAGCAGAATTTTTCATGTGCACTAAAAGAAATTGAGAAATTTGACCGTTCATCAAAAATAACAGTGCAACAAGCGATTCCTCTGTATCCTGACATTGTCAGAGATGTTGCCCGAGTGGTTACTGCTTTGCCACCAACCCAAGTTAGTGTAGAGAGGTTGTTCTCTGCTCTCAAAATAATTAGATCACATTTGAGGGCATCCATGAAGGAGGATCTGACAGAGGCAATACTTTTTCTGAGGACAAATTTATAGATTTCTTCTTATTAACTGCATAACAGTGTTTATTGCATATTTACTTACAGTTTGGAAAAGTTTATAAAAGGTATTTGCTATATTCTAATTGTATTCTAATAAATATAGTTTTTGCTCTAAGTGGTCTGATTACTTATATGATGATGAGAAACTGAATAAGTACGATGGTAGTATTTTACAACAGTAAATTTATTGTTACGAAGTGGCAATTTATGAAGGCGTCGGAGCCGGAGTCGGAACCTGATAAAATCCAGGAGTCGGAGTCGCAACTGTGGCTTACCGACTCCACAGCCCTGCTCCGAACACTAAGCAGAGGGTAAGTATTCAATTTTTATTATTTTTAATATCATTTGGATGACTTTCATTTAGGTTTCGCAGTGTATATTATACACTGTGAAACCCAAAAAGGGCTGTCACACGTGTCAAATAGGGGAGGAAGACAGGATTCTTCCTCCCGTGTGACACCACATCCTGCAGTGCCGACATTATACTCTCTGGAATTGTGCATTGTCTGAACAGCGATGCGTAATTGCAGTGGTTATAATGGCTCCTATGGGAGAAAGTGCGGGTGCACTTGCATAAAAAATTGACATGGTTATTCTTTTTATGTGCGCGCTTTCTCCCATATAAGCGCTGCGTATATTTACGCATCTGCACGACAAAAGTGAGAGTCCATTCATTTTGCTGGCAGACGCAGGTTCGTTTTTTTGAAAAGCGCGCACAAACAAGTGCAGTGTGTGAACATGTGTGACATAACGTCTCCCCTGCGCTTTTGGGGGAGAAGTGAGCACGTAAAAAACATTTGCAGTGCCGCTAGGGTGCCAAAACAATCGCAACCTGCCACAAATTACCCCATTTTGGAAACAAGATTCCTCAAAGGTTTTATCAAGGAAGGCATTTTGAAGCCACGGGTACTTCACAGAATTTGATAACAATAGGTCGTCATATTGAGCATTTTCTTTTTTTTTTCCCCACACTAAATGTCTCACTATTCGGCTATGTGCCGACCTGCATTTTTGTCACAGTTTTCCAGTGTTTTTTTTTGACAAATTTTCAGTACAGCACATTCCCTGCAAGGTGTATGGCAAAATATAAGTGTTGTGCCCATGCAGTGGATTTTCCCAAAGCAGAAATGGCGTGCATTTCACAGCAGAAAAATTTGCAGCATGTCAATTCATGCTGCAGATTTTGCTGCCGTTTTCTCTCATAGACCTCAATGTTGGCTCCTAAATACACAATGAGTATTTGCTGCGTATGTGGCGGAAATTTTGGGACATGGGGCTCTGTCACTAGCACAAGTACAGCAGGCAGGTACCCATTTCTAGTTTTACCTGGCTGGTAGAATACAGGGGAGCCCTTTTTATTTCTTGAAATAATGTAGAAAAAAAAAAAAAAATAGGAGCTTCGCTGTATTTTTGGTTTCCAGCTAGGTACAACTAGGCAGCTGTGGACTGGTATCTTCAACGTTGGGAAGCCCATGTGTTCTAGTCCCCCACATGCTGCAAATTGCAGCCCACAGCTGCCTGACAAAATGGTGCATTTATGGAAGTGCCATTTTCTGAAGCTGTACCTGGTATTCCAACTGCCTTGTGGCAGTGGCAGACTGGGTAATAAAGGGGTTAATGCCAGCTGAATACTGCCAGCTGGCTCTAAGCCTGAGGTTCATAATGTCAGGTCAATGTTAGATTCGGCCATTAGGAACCTCCAAGTAAATACTCGTAATACACCACACAGAGAAAAATAATTTTATTTGGAAAAACAACACAATCACAAGCCTCATTCCTAACTTTATTACTCCCTCACAAACCTCCTCTGCGACAACTGTTCATAGGGGACCCGAAACGGACAGAGCTTCGGCTCTCGCTGTGAGAATGATGATGTTACAGTCTGGGTCATGTGAGGTCAGATAGAGCGACGCAGTTCTCTGACCTGAAGTGAACTTTCCTGTGTCACACCGCTCACAGCGGCAACTGAAACTCGCTAGAAACCAAAACTATTTTGGGGATTTGTTCTTTTTCTGCTGTGTTGCTGCCTGCTTATGATTGGTCAGCACTGCACAGTGAGAAGTACATACATGTCTAAATGAAACTCATCTGAGAACAGACACTTGGCATTAATAGCAGCTCTCATTAGGAGCCAAGTACTTTTACTTGCTAATCTCTCTGCATCAGAGAGGCAAAATAAAACAAAGAAAAGGTTTATTTCACTCTGCAGCCACTGTTTACATTATGTGTCTAGTTTAACATAACCAACATGATGAAAGGTAAATATGCACGACTAACATCAAATCAGTCTGCATACTTTTTTATATGTACCGTGTTTCCCCGAAACTAAGACCCCCCCAAAAGTAAGGCAGGGTAGGGGGAATGGGGGGGTCTGTTAATATAAGGCCCCCCCCCGAAAGTAAGGCCGCCAGGGGGGGGGGCGCTGGGGAATATAAGGCCAGTACCTGTCCCCCTGTGTGTCCAGGCTCCTTCAGTGTCCTTGCAGCTGCAGCCGCGCTGGTGCAGATAGGGTTAATCACAGCTGAACATGCTGTGTGCCCAGCCTTAAGTCACAGCAGCCCGGCTCCAGCTCTGATTGGCTCCTAGGAAGCAGTGGGCGCGGCCAGATGACGTCGTGGGCTCGTCATCTAGCCGCGCCCACTGGTTCCTGGGAGCCAATCAGAGCTCGAGCTGGGCTGTTGTGATGTCAGGCTGGGCAGAATTCAGCAAGGGCACACAGCATGTTAGGCTGTGATTAACCCTATCTGCACCAGCGCGGCTGCAGCTGCAAGGACACTGGAGGAGCCTGGACACTCTGGGGGACAGCAAGGAGCCACACTGCAAGGCCAGGGGAGCTGGTAAGAAGCAGTGTGTATGTGTATGTTTGTGTGTAAGAGTGTATGTGTGCGTTTGTAAGTGTATGTTTGTGTGTAAATGTATGTGTATGTGTGTGTTTGTAAGTGTATGTGTGTGTGTATATATTTGTAAGTGTGTGTGTATGTGTGTGATGTTTGTAAGTGTGTGCGTGTGTATGTGTTTGTAAGTGTATGGGTGGGTGGGTGTGTGTGGATGGGAGGCTGGAGTGGCTGGGGCTGCCAATATAAGACCCCCCCCCCCGAAAGTAAGACAGGGGGCCACTTTTGGCCCCCCAAAAAATATAAGACAGGGTCTTACTTTCGGGGAAACACTGTATATACATTTGATCACAAATAGTTGCTCAAACAGAAGTATAGCACAAGACAAAGGGGTTATCCACTACTTGGACAACCCTTTCTCATTCCCCATGTGCGCCCCCACAAAACAAAATACTCACCTCTGCTGCTGGTGCAGTTCCAGCGATATCAGAACTCCAGTTCCTGGAGTCCATGTGACATTATGACACGCAAGCCCCACAACCAATCAGTGCCAGCTGCCTACTCGCCACTTTTGGACAGTTAAGTAATTAACAGGGATCACGGAGGATGCCACTCACTTCCTGTTAATTGCTCGTGTCCGAAGGAGGGGAGAAGGAATCACTAGTTGATTGCGGGGATCACGTGTCATAACAGTATCACGTGGGCACAGGGAACACAAATCCAGATTGATGGAACCGCACCAGCACTGGAGGGAAGTGTTGGCTTTTTATTTTGTGGGTGGTGCACATGGGGAATGAGAAAGAGGTTTCTAAGTAGTAGACTAGCAGTTGCCACTCCCAATGCTGTGAACGCTGACTGTAGCTTCTCCATGTCCACCTCTCAAAACAGTCAGCACCCAAAGGAATAAAGCTAAATTTCTCTAGGTAGCCAAGCTTTCAGTAAGTTGGTCAGACAAAATTGAAAATGTTATACAAAAGAAGTGTGGCATGCTCAGGTGTAGGAGCCCGGATGGAGTCCTAAGCCCTCTATGCATGCTCCTTTTTCTCTTATTCCCAATCTCCACCCATCCAGTCATCAATGATATCACATCCATATTATTAGTCTGGATGAGATGATACAATCCATCACAGTCAGCCATCCATGATAGTGACTTCTGGTGGCCGGTTCCATAGTTTATCATTATGCTTTGCATGTCGATAACATCTGACCAGATGTGACATAATTGCCAACCAATGCCACCCACTCAGTGACTTTCGGTCTCACAGCCAGAATCTCTCACAATGCATTACCACACCAATGCCTGCCAGTCAATGATGTCACCTTCGGTCTTAAGGATGAATCTAACATACAACGCTGGGCTATTTAATGGCCATGGGGTTATCATTAGTTCAGCGCTCTCCCCTAGCAACATCACATTTCCTACAGCACTGCATGCCTCCATCTATACCACAAACGCTGTTAAGACTATACAATGAAATTCTCTTATTATGATAGGATTTTTGCATTTACAGCATACAAACTGTCCTCCTTTCAACAGGGCTGTGGAGTTGGAGTCTTTGAGCCGGTGTCCATTTTGGTGGAGTCGGATTCAGGGAAATTAAGGAGTCTGATGCTTAGCTTACTGACTTAACATCTATGGTTGTGGAGTCGGAGTTGTGGTCCATTTTGGTGGAGTTAGACTCAGGGAAATTGAGGAGTCAGATGTTTGCCTTACCAATTCCACAGCCTTGCCTTTAAGGGATTGAATTAATTCATTTTCCTATAACTGGTTATTTTATTTACACGTGTACAATATACATATCAGTAATATTACTTTGCTCTGTATTTTTTATATCTCTTCTCCTGGATATTCCTGGCAGAGCTGGAGTTGGTAAGCCAAACCTCTGACTCCTCAATTTCCCTGAATCTGACTCCACGGCCCCTTCATACGTTGCACATATGATAAATTTATTGTAGTACAATGGTAATATTAGGCTTTAATCATTATTATGATACAATAATCAAGATATTTAGATAAAACATAATATTTTGCATTGAACTACTGTACCCAATTCATGATATATTTTAGGAGTCTGACCATTTTATATCGACTCCACTACCCTGATTCCTGGATGTGTAAACACTGTGGACTGTGTTCATCCATGATGCCTGTATGCTTCTATGTGCATATCTTGAAAAAGTGTTATTACATAATTTTCGATTTACAATCTATCTGTTAAATTTTTTTTTTCACACTTTCTCATATACAGTTTGTCCTTTTCTTTTATAGTGCATGTTTGATAAAGGTCTAAAATTGATCAAAACATCACTGTTGTGCACCTTATTTGTGGGACGACTAAAATAAACAGCACCAATTGCTTTAAATATTTTCCTTTCCTGAGTGCCAGATTGTTTTTAGAATTTAAACTATTTATCTGCAGATTATACTGTTGGGGGAAATTGTAAGATGATACTACAAAAATAACTCCCTTGTATTCTTTTTTAGATGTCACCATTTCCGTGTCATTTATCTGCGTTAGCTGGGCAATTCTGGATTACCATCAATCACTGAGACTTTTCCTAAAGGGAAAACACAAGCTTGGCATCTTTTCTTCAGCCATCTACTACTTATGGAACTTTTGCTTGATCTCATCACGCATCCTATGTATCACAACTTTCACAGTCACTTTCCATTGGATGATTGCTGTGCACTTTAGTTGTCTTTGGTCTGCTTTTTTAATATGGACTATGCTGCAGCAGACTACATTTATGAAGCACAACTGCCTGGAAATTGTCTACAGGGTTACAGTGGCCATAATTCTTTACTTCTCATGGTTTAACATTGCAGATAGCAGAACGCTCTTCAGATGCTTTGTGTATCATGTGTTCATTACAATAGATAGTGTCTTACTTATCGTGACTTGGGTGATATACAAGTCTCCATCTATTTTGGATAATTATGAAACAAGTATTATTGTAACCAACGTAGTATTTGTTACTGTAGGTCTTGTTTTAAGGTTGCTTTATTATAAGTATTTACACCCCAATGTTTGCAGTGAAATAGAACTGTACTTTGATGTGCCAGATGGCATAAAAGAGGTAGGAACACATACAAAGTTACTTTCAAGAGTTCAGACTGGACAGAACACTAATGATAGAATTGCCCATTTAGCAAAGCAAATATACTAGGATAGGGTGTGTTGTCCTTACATCACTCTCAGCCACTCCAATTAGCAGTACAGGTCAAGTAAATAAGATATATATAACATTCTTCAGAGTGTCTCATACTTGGACACTAGGCAATTTGGTAAAACAAGTCATAAAATCCTTATCAGGAACACTTCTTATGTAAATTTCTTACTTTCTGATCAGTCCTTACATACCAAAAACAAAACGTGTTGTGTGTTCTAATTCCCAAGTTTGCTAATTATTAGGACCTGCCACCATACTCTGCTGCCCTGATTAAGAGCAATTAATTCTGGGGACAAATCCATTGCACTATTAGTGCATATTATAAAAACACTTTTTTTCTAATCATCTAACAATGAATACAGCAGGCAATTTATAAGATATATATGCGTGTGTGTGTCCCTCATATCCCATACAGCACTGGCAAAGTGGAATTGCACAAGAGATGCTCGCTGTCCCAGCTCCATTTCATACAGAAGCTCCTTCCTCTTCCGTTATTCTTATGTCCCTGGCAGTGCCGGGACAAGGCATTTTGGTGCCCTAGGCAGGTAAGGCAAATGGCGCCCCCCGTGGCCACGCATTGGGCAATAAAGTCCACTTTTTTCTATTTTTTGTGCTGTTTTTCCTTTTTTTACACTCTCTATTATATATTACACACACACACACTTGAGACTGCTGTGGGCTGAATACACAATAGCTGTATCAGTCACGGTTCTGACGATTCTTGGTGCCAGCACCAATCTGTCCACGGTGTTTCTGGAGAGCTGCAGCTTGCAGATCGCTTCAGGGTGCCCCTTTCCTGATCACCAGCGCTCCGGCATTCAGCCTGCTGAGCACTCAAATAACCCAGTCCACACTTCCAGTTAGCGGTTCATCACTTCCGGTTAGCGTTATAGAAATGAAGTTGCAACATCGTAGGATCAACGGTGTTTATTCCCTCTTCGTGTGGTCTTACATGGTGCGGGTGGGAGGACGGGGGGGTTCTCAAAGGCGATGGCCGTTTCACACCGCAAGTGGCGCTTCAACAGGCATATAGTCCACCATATGCCTGTTGACTATATGCCTGTTGAAGCGCCACCCCACAAAGAGTGAATAAACACCGCTGATTGTGTGTTGCAACTTCTTTTCTATAAATCTAAACACAATAGCTGTATATACAATAGAGAATACAGAATAGAGACAGCTGCTACCTGTATACACAATAGAGATGGCTGCGGACCGTATACACAATGGAGAATGCTGCTGGCTATACATACAATAGAGAATACACAATAGAAACTGCTGCTGGCCGTACGCAATAGAGAATACACGATAGAGACTACTGCTGGCCGTACGCAATAGAGATGGCTGACAGCCATATAGACAACATCCCAACAGCTTCCCTTTATTCCGACAGCCTCCCTCCATCCTGATAGTCTCCTTCCTTCCTTCCTCCATCCCGACAGCCTCACTTCATCCTTCCTCCATCCCAACAGCCTCACTTCATCGCGATAGCCTCCCTCCATCCCAACAATGTCCCTCCATCCTGATCGCCTCCCTCCATACTTCCTCCATCCCAACAGCGTTCCTCCATCCCGACAGCCTCCCTCCATCCCGGCAGCCTCCCTCCATCCTGACGGCCTCCCTCCTTCCATCCCGACAGCCTCCCTCCATACTTCCTCCATCCCAACAGCGGTCCTCCATCCTGACAGCCTCCCTCTATCCCAATAGCCTATTCCATCCTGACAGCCTCTCTCCATCCTTCCTCCATACCAACAGCCTCCCTCCATCCTGACTGCATCCCTCCATCTTGACTCCATACCAACAGCCTCCCTCCATCCTGACTGCATCCCTCCATCCTGACAGCCTCCCTGTCTCCCCCACAGCCCCTGTCTCCCCCACAGCCCCCCTGTCATCCCCACAGCCCCCGTCTCCCTCACAGCCCCCTGTCTCCCCCACAGCCCCCCTGTCTCCCCCACAGCCCCCATGTCTCCCCCACAGCCTCCCTGTCTCCCCCACAGCCCCCCTGTCTCCCCCACAGCCTCCCTGTCTTCCCACAGCCTCCCTGTCTCCCCCACAGCCCCCTGTCTCCCCCACAGCCCCCCTGTCTCCCCACAGTCTCCCCCACAGCCTCCCTGTCTCCCCCACAGCCTCCCTGTCTCCCCCACAGCCCCCCTGTCTCCCCCACAGCCCCCTGTCTCCCCACAGTCTCCCCCACAGCCTCCCTGTCTCCCCCACAGCCCCCTATCTCCCCCACAGCCTCCCTGTCTCCCCCACAGCCCCCTGTCTCCCCACAGCCCCCCTGTCTCCCCACAGTCCCCCCACAGCCTCCCTGTCTCCCCCACAGCCCCCCTGTCTCCCCCACAGCCCCCTGTCTCCCCCACAGCCCCCCTGTCTCCCCACAGTCTCCCCCACAGCCTCCCTGTCTCCCCCACAGCCCCCCTATCTCCCCCACAGCCTCCCTGTCTCCCCCACAGCCTCCCTGTCTCCCCGCAGCCCCCCTGTCTCCCCACAGTCTCCCCCACAGCCTCCCTGTCTCCCCCACAGCCCCCCTGTCTCCCCCACAGCCTCCCTGTCTCCCCCACAGCCCCCCTATCTCCCCCACAGCCTCCCTGTCTCCCCCACAGCCTCCCTGTCTCCCCCACAGCCCCCCTGTCTCCCCACAGTCTCCCCCACAGCCTCCCTGTCTCCCCCACAGCCCCCCTGTCTCCCCCACAGCCTCCCTGTCTCCCCCACAGCCTCCCTGTCTCCCCCACAGCCCCCTGTCTCCCCCACAGCCCCCTGTCTCCCCACAGTCTCCCTCACAGCCCCCCTGTCTCCCCCCAGCCCCCTGTCTCCCCCACAGCCCCATGTCTCCCCCACAGCCTCCCTGTCTCCCCCACAGCCCCCCTGTCTCCCCCACAGCCTCCCTGTCTCCCCCACAGCCCCCCTGTCTCCCCCACAGCCCCCTGTCTCCCCCACAGCCCCCCTGTCTCCCCACAGTCTCCCCCACAGCCTCCCTGTCTCCCCCACAGCCCCCTATCTCCCCCACAGCCTCCCTGTCTCCCCCACAGCCTCCCTGTCTCCCCCACAGCCCCCTGTCTCCCCACAGTCTCCCCACAGCCTCCCTGTCTCCCCCACAGCCCCCCTGTCTCCCCCACAGCCTCCCTGTCTCCCCCACAGCCTCCCTGTCTCCCCACAGCCCCCTGTCTCCCCCACAGCCCCCCTGTCTCCCCACAGTCTCCCCCACAGCCTCCCTGTCTCCCCCACAGCCTCCCTGTCTCCCCCACAGCCCCCCTGTCTCCCCCACAGCCCCCCTGTCTCCCCACAGTCTCCCCCACAGCCTCCCTGTCTCCCCCACAGCCCCCTGTCTCCCCCACAGCCCCCCTGTCTCCCCACAGTCTCCCCCACAGCCTCCCTGTCTCCCCCACAGCCTCCCTCCGCGTCTCCCCACAGCCCCCTGTCCAAGCCCCTGTCTCCCCTCTCCACCAGCCCCCTGTTCCATCCCATTCCCACACCCCTGTCCCCCCACAGCCCCTGTCTCCCCACAGACGCTCACGTCCCCCCACAGCCTCCCTGTCTCCCCCACAGCCCCCTCCACCTCCCTCTCACCCCACACCCTGTCTCCCCACGCCCCTGTCTCCCCCACAGCCCCCTGTCTCCCCCCACAGCCCCCTGTCTCCCCACAGCTCTCCCCACAGCCCCCTGTCTCCCCCACAGCCCCCTGTCTCCCCCCCAGCCCCCCAGCCCCCTGTCCCTCCCCACAGCCTCCCTGTCTCCCCCACAGCCCCCTGTCTCCCCCACAGCCCCCCTGTCTCCCCGTCACCCACAGCCTCCCTGTCTCCCCCACAGCCCCCCTGTCTCCCCACAGCCACCCTGTCTCCCCCACAGCCTCCCTGTCTCCCCCACAGCCCCCTGTCTCCCCACGTCTCCCCCACAGCCTCCTGTCCCCACAGCCCACCCTGTCCTCCCCCTGTCTCCCCCACAGCCCCCCTGTTCCCCCACAGCCTCCTGTCCCCCACAGCCTCCCTGTCTCCCCCACAGCCCCTGTCTCCCCCACAGCCCCCCTGTCTCCCACAGTCTCCCCACAGCCCTGTCTCCCCACAGCCTCTGTCTCCCCCACAGCCTCCCTGTCTCCCCCACAGCCCCCTGTCTCCCACAGCCTTCTCCCCACACAGCCCCCCTGTCTCTCCCCCACAGCCTCCCTGTCTCCCCACAGCCTCCCTGTCTCCCCCACAGCCCCCTGTCTCCCCAGTCCCCACAGCCTCCCTGTCTCCCCCACAGCCCCTGTCTCCCCCACAGCCCCTGTCTCCCCCACAGCCCCCCTGTCTCCCCACAGTCTCCCCCACAGCCTCCCTGTCTCCCCCACAGCCCCCTGTCTCCCCCACAGCCTCCCTGTCTCCCCACAGCCTCCCTGTCTCCCCCACAGCCCCCCTGTCTCCCACCCCCACAGCCTCCCTGTCTCCCCCACAGCCCCCCTGTCTCCCCCACAGCCCCCTGTCTCCCCCACAGCCCCCCTGTCTCCCCACAGTCTCCCCCACAGCCTCCCTGTCTCCCCCACAGCCTCCCTGTCTCCCCCACAGCCTCCCTGTCTCCCCCACAGCCCCCCTGTCTCCCCCACAGCCCCCCTGTCTCCTCCACAGCCCCCTGTCTCCCCCACAGCCCCCCTGTCTCCCCACAGTCTCCCCCACAGCCTCCCTGTCTCCCCCACAGCCCCCTGTCTCCCCCACAGCCCCCCTGTCTCCCCACAGTCTCCCCCACAGCCTCCCTGTCTCCCCCACAGCCTCCCTGTCTCCCCCACAGCCCCCCTGTCTCCCCACAGTCTCCCCCACAGCCTCCCTGTCTCCCCCACAGCCTCCCTGTCTCCCCCACAGCCTCCCTGTCTCCCCCACAGCCCCCTGTCTCCCCCACAGCCCCCCTGTCTCCCCACAGTCTCCCCCACAGCCCCCCTGTCTCCCCCACAGCCCCCCTGTCTCCCCCACAGCCTCCCTGTCTCCCCCACAGCCCCCCTGTCTCCCCCACAGCCCCCTGTCTCCCCCACAGCCTCCAGAATACCTTACCATTGCGGGGAGCTGTGGATGCGGAGCAGGGGTGCCGGAGCCCGGAGGGCGCACATCAGCAGGACGCTGCCTGCGAGCCGAGGAGTAGCTGCGGGCCTGCGGCAGCTAGCGGTGGGCACCGCCATGTTCTTTGTGGCCGGCGCCCACTAACAGTACAGCCGGTCGGTGGAAGCTGAGACTTCAACAAAATGGCCGCGGCTAATTGGAGACCGCGGCCATTGTGTAGAGGTCTCAACCTCTATTGACCGGCTGTACTGTTAGTGGGCGCCAGCTACAAAGAACATGGCGGCGCCCACCGCTCCCTGCCGCAGCTTCTCCCCGCAACTCCAGGGCCGGGCGGCGGTGACCGGACTCCGGTCAGGCAGGAATGCGCCCTGCCCAAGATGGCGCCCTAGGCGATCGCCTAGGTTCGCCTAGCTGTCGTCCCGGCCCTGGTCCCTGGCATCATCTGTTAGGCATTTATATGCCTCCCTCACTATCAGTGCTGACCGCTCCACATACAGATGCACAGCACTCCTCACTCTTAGCATAGTGGACACTTCTTGGTAATTGCCATTAGCCTAAACTTCACAAAATTATTGTTCTGTGTGGCGTATATAAAAGGACCTGTAATAGAATGTTGCCTCAATCCCTTAAGGTGACTGTCATACACCGCGATATGGCTTCCATATCGCTGGCGACTTGACATGAGCATGCACATTTCGGGTACTTTTTTCAGACCGCTGTGGAGCTGTCACATGTAGTGATCTTGCGTGCAATCTCCAGCGATCCTGCGTTCTGGAAATCGCCTGCAGAAGACCGGAAGCGATCTTTCCTTCCCACATCGCCACGTCACACGCCACAACAGCGATGTGGGCTTAAAGTTTGACCACGGCGAGGAGACAGGTGTGCCAGAGTGTGTTAGACCGCGCCCCTACCACTCCGATTGGCCTACACAACTGTGTTACCACCAATCGCCGCAGAGGTGGCGCAGAAAACAGCACGCTCAGGCACGCCACGAAGCGCTGAGATCGCCTGGTGGTTATTAACTGATTTCACTGCAGTGCAAGGCAATCAGGCGACGCTCCACCAGCGATTTCTCACAGTAGAATCGCCCAGTCACACGGCACTACGCACATCGCCGAATTCGGGAATTGCCAGCGATCTCGCCGGCGATATCGTGGCGTGTGACGGTACCTCAAGTGTCCAGGCCAAAGTTTGGCAATCTGACCATTGTCACTTTATGATGTAATAACTTTGGGATGCTTCAATATATGCAAGTGATTCTGAGACAGTTTTTTTTGTGACACATTCACGTTAGTGGCAAATTTAAGTCGATATTTTTTGCTTTTTTGGTATGTCACAATTTTCAAACAATCAATTTTTATATTTGTACACCAGTTAGTCATGGTGTCATAAGTAACATTTCACATATGTCTACATTAAACCTGCATTTTATTTTTTTTTTTAATTCATTTTATTTTGTTAGGATGTTAGAAGGGTTAAAGTGAACCTGTCACAGCCTTTGGGCATTCTAAACTGTGCCCACCAGCTGTAACAGAGGGGTTACAGGAACCCCAATTACATCATATGCCCAGACATCACCTGCATATCTCAGAAATACACTAAGGGCCACTTTACACACACCAACTTATCTGTCCAACTTCTGAACAACTTACTGGTTGCAGTGAAATCATGGACACATTGCTCCATTTTGTGGCTGTGTACAAATGGAACAATGTGTCCATGATTTCACTGCAACCAGTAAGTTAGTCAGAAGTTGGACAGATAAGTTGGTGTGTGTAAAGTGGCCATTATTCTCTCCCGTGTTGTATGGTAAGGTCAGGGAGGGTCTGCTATATGTGGTCCTCGTCGTCCCCTGCCAGAAATACCCGCTTTCCCTGTGTATGGCCGTTGATTGACAGGCACTACTCTCGCGCCTGCGCAGTGCCACAGGTCACTGTGGTCCATTAAAGATGCATTGCCCAAAGTCTCGCAAGATTATACTGCACAAGCGAGACATAACAAATCTCACAAGACTTCGGGCACTGTGTGTCTTCAATGGAGCACGGTGACCTGTGGCACTACGCAGGTGCAAGAGAAGTGCCCGTCAATCAACGGCCATACACAGTAGGTGGGGCAATCTTAAAACAGTAGGGCGGGTATTTCACGCAGGGGGTGGGGAGGACCATATGCAGCAGACCCTCCCGGACCTTTTCAGTGGTCATTACCATACAGCGCGGGAGAGAATAAAAGTGTATTTCTGGGCTATGCAGGGCGACATCTGGGTATATAGAGGGGTTACAGGAACTTCAATTACATCATGTTACAGCTGGTGGGCACAGTTTAGAATGCCCAAAGGGGGTGACAGGTTCACTTTAATTGTGTAGCAGCAATTTCTCATTTTTTCAAGAAATTTACAAAACCTATTTTCTATATAGACCTATTCTGATTTAAATGGAATTTGAGGGGTCTATATATTGGAAACTCCACAAAGGGATAACATTTATATAAATCGCACCCCTCAAATATTTCAAAACCGCTGTCAAGAAATGTTTTAACCCTTCAGGTGATACACAACAATTAATGCATAGTGGAAAGAAAAAAAAAAAGATTCTCTTTAATGATACTTCAGAAACCTCTGTTTAGACAAATAGCAGGACTCTGAAGGTAAGGAGCACTATTAGAATTTTGGAGCACAAATTTGTCTGAAATAGATTGCAAGCACTATGTCACATTTGCAGGACCCCTAAGGAGCCTAAACCGAAGAAACCTCTCACAAGTGACCCCTTTTGGCAAACTAGACGTATCAAGGAATTCATCTAGGGGTGTGTTCAGCATTTTGAACCTATAGGTTACTGTAGTTTAGGTACCATGGGGTCTCAGAAGGAATTAGGCATTTAGATTTTGTAACGCAGATTTCACTAGATTTAATTTTGGGTGATGGCAGACGTAACTTTTCCAGAGTCTTTGTTGCACCAGTAACGTGGGAGTCCCCTATATTTCCAGTAAGAGATGATGGACCTGAATGGGGGCTGTTTTTTTGGTGGAAAAGTTAGGGGTTTTATTGGTAAAATTTTACTTGGACAAGACCTCACAAGGCTGTTTGGTCTACAGACGGGAGGGAAGGAGAGAAGAGGGCGCAGATCTAAATGCAGATGTTAAAAGGTTATACAATGGGTACAAAAAAGCTATTCTCACCTTTTCAATGTCTTGCTAGCTTGCGTGTCTATCCCGCCCTGGGTAACTAGATCATGTTGTAGTCAGTATGGCCTGCCAGATAAATGGGCCGCCCAGCTTGTGGGCTCGTCAGGAATAGTTTCAAGGTAAAAACATCCGGTGTATACCACCAGTGCTTCCAGAAATAAAAGAAATAGCCTTCCTCAGGTATAGTCATTAACATATAGACACAGATCTATATAGTCACCTCTCTCTATATAGATCTGTGTCTATATGTCATTAACTATACCTGAGGAAGGCTATTTCTTTTAATATTTTAGCCGAAATGCATTGTATTTTATCCTGTAATACGTAATAAATCCTGAAAACATGAAGAGGCTCTGTTACCAATTCCGGAAGCGCTCGTGGTATACACCGGATGTTTTTACCTTGAAACTATTGGTAACATTTTGGGGGTACAGAAGAAGTTTGATAGCTTTCCATATTAAAAAAAAAAAAAAAAAGCTGGGATGACATTCTTGTATTCTCGTCTGAGCACTTAAAGGGATCCTGTCACCTCCAAAACGCCACCTAAGCTACGAAATCATGTCCCTGCAGCATCCTATCACCATTCCCACACTCCTTTTGTCTCCTAAAAGCATCATGTCAAAGTAGATAAAAATGATTTTATATTCATTAGGCATTATAATTAGCAGGGGCTGTATTCTTTAGCCCTTAGGGCATGTTGTTTTGCAGCCTCAAGGATCCACCCTCTCTGTGCTGCTGTTATGTGGAGCTGAAGGCAGGACTAATGATTTGCATTCTGTGAGTGACAGAGGGGGTGGGCAAAGCCTGCACAAGCAAAGCAGCACATAGAGAGCGTGGATCCTGGAGCCTGCAAAACAACACGCCCGAAGGGCTAAAGAATATGGTCCCTACTAATTATAATGCCTAATGAGTATAAAATCGTTTTTATCCACTTTCACGGGATGCTTTTAGGAGACAAAAGGAGTGTTAGATTAGTGATAGGATGCTGCAGGGACGTGTTTTTTGTAGCTTAGGTGGCTTTTTGGAGGTCACAGGATCCCTTTAAGTCTGGGTTTCCGTGTAAATTCCCAAAAATGTGATTCAGACAAAACGCCAGACTCAACCACTCACTATAATGAGGTAGAGACACTGTGGACTCTGTCTTTTGTTCTGGTGATATCCAACTTCTTAGGCGTGCACAGAACTGTGGTAGTCTACACGTGTGCGATAAAAAGATGCCTAAAATGATAGGACGGCCGGAACAAAGACCGAACGGAGTGTCTGCATTTTCCTCATTATAGTGAGTCAGGGAATTTGGTATGAATCACGGTTTTGGGATTTACACGGAGACGCCGATGGAGCTCAGGAAAAGGTGAACCAAGTATTATTCTGATTTTTGGGAGTTTGAATGATCAAATAGTATAGTTATTTTATTTTTGCGTAGTTCACTGTGCAGTATTAGTGATGAGATGGCTTTATTCTTAGAGTCAGTGCGATTACAGCTATACTATATGTACTGTATTTTTCGCTCTATAAGACATACCAGATTATAAAACAAACCCTAATTTTGGTGAAGCCTTAACCTTCTCTTTTGTGAACGAAACATTACTAGTTTTTTTTTAGTCGGTCTTCATAGGACATGGTTGTGGAGACAAGGGGGGTCACTGGGTGCTTTCGTCCGCTGGGCCTACTGCCTTTAGAAAGACCGCATGTACCAGGGCTCATCCCAACTGAACGCCCAAACTCTAACTGTGGGCAGAACACTACTCAGACAACACAGTATGAGGGAACCACACATTGGTTAACCTTTATTAAATCCCAACAGTCAAAGGCATACAATACATACCAAGCAAAACACAACATATAACAGGCAAGAGTCTCACCCTTCTGCTGGCTCACCAGGGATTAAAATATTCAAGCCTTCGAGCTTCCAGGGCCAAACACTACAAACCAGTAGCACCCCACTTTTCGCAGGCACCCACCGAGGAATAGTTGCAAGCTTAGGAAGCTGAGCACAGCAAAGTCTGTAGCCAGGTGACCAAATAGTCCCAATAGGAGTATCTTCCTTACGTAGTCTGATATTTCAGTAGAATCCTAGACTGAACTCCTACAGAATATAATCCAGTCTTTGTGATCCTCTAGTTGGACCCAAAGCTTGTAGACTGAGGCCATGCAGAGTATGGAGACACGATGTGAACTTGGCAGCTGGAACCGATACTCTTAAACTGAAGGCCGATAGCCTATGAACTGCTGTTGACAGAAGAAAGTCCTTTTTAGAACACTAGCCCCCACCTAACAGGATTGATGGAATAATAATATTCTTTTATTGGCTGGCATTGTAAGCCAAATGCTTAATTCTCCTTTGAGTGATGTAGATGGAGGGTGAGGTAATCTACACTAAATTATAAATACACAAACTCAGAACAATAAAGGCTCTGAATAGTCTGGCAAGAAACAATGTCTTAGCAAACATGAGATACACAAAAGACCAATATATCTGGCCAAATTAAGAACATTTTAATCCCAGATACACATATAAAAAAAAAATAAATAAATAAAAAAAAAAGCTATGTTGTCATAATGGTTTGCGGACATTGTACCATCTTGGTTAACCGTTTCTCAACTCGCTCCAATATATTGATGTCTTTCTTGAATTGGTGTGCCCAGAACTGTACACGTAGAAAACTGGATGAAGACTGTTATAACTCAGCGCTGACCACAAAGGGACCACCAGAGGTTGTAGAAAAAATCCTTTATTCGCTCACAACACACTCCTAGCCAACGTGTTTCATAGCCCACTGGCTACTTCATCAGGGCTCATCACTTACAGAATTACATTCCCAGTGTTCTTTATATCTTAACCTTATGACATCACTTGTGAAAAAAATCAAAATCATCACCAGTGACACGTAAGTTCCGTTGGAAACACCCACATAAACAAAATTGGCAATCATTTTGTCTACTAGAGTATTTGATTTAACATAAATAGCATTTTACACACAAACATTAAAATTGTATCATGTATATATTAAAAAGGTTAATAATTATCACACCTTTATGGATATAAACCTTCACTGATAAAAGGATACCCCAAACTCATCTCACGCCGCATATATTTCTTTCAAATCACGGTGGATAAACCTGAAAGAAATATATGCCGTCTGAGATGACTTCGAGGGTCTCTCATTTCAGAGTAATCCTCGCTCCTTCCTCAGGGATACAAGGTGGTTGTAGCCCCGAAGAAGGAGCAAGGATTGCTCTGAAACGCGTAGGAAATAAACCACCATTGTCTCCAGATCCTTTGTGGTGCATGTCCATTTACAGCCTAGCACGGATCATAGAAGCTCCATCCTTTTGGATTTATGTTTAACTACCAAAGTGCACGGGGAGTGCGGATCCAGTGGCAGCTGTACTAAGCGCATATACTGGTTGTGGGTCTCATAACCGGCTCAGGTGAGCACTAACAATTACCAATATTAATAGCGAAAAGACCCTATTGCGTCTTTTTGTCTCTCGATTTTTAGATAATTGGTATGACCCCAATCTTTAAAACTATGTACTTTATTTTTGTTTTAAATACTTAATGACAAATGATGCACATAGCACATCGTAAGCGAATGTGAGTTCCCACACTGTGATGCGCTATATACGTCATGGCTTCGAACTGTCACTATGTGTAAACACACAGTGTAACTGTACTAACCCAAAGATTAAAATGTCATGATTTTACCACATGGTGAAAGGCCTAAAAAAAAAAAAAAAAAAAAAAAAAAAGACAAACTCCTAAAAAACTCTCCTAAATTGCTGGTTTTTGTTCATTCTGCATCCCAACAATAAGGATCAACGGCGCTTAAAAAAATATTGTGCCTGAAAAGGATACCAATAAAAAAGTCAACTCACCCTGCAGGGAAAAATACAAGCCATGACATGACTGTCAGCAGAAATATAGAAACATTATAGCTCTCAAAATATAGAGAAGCAAAAACTTACAGCGTGGTTTCTATCTTTAAAATATGTGATTCCAAACAGAATCCCTGACGGAACATTCACTATAATGTGGTAGAAAGTCACCTGCACTCACAAATCCAAATCCCTTTTGAGCCCCACAGTGTGCCTTAACCACAGTTCGCATTCACGTTTGGCATTTTTGTAGTGAGGAGAAACCACTAAATTTATGGGATTCAGGTCTTCAGAAACTTAATTTGAGCACAATGTATTGTACTACAATCGCAGATTTCCATTTTCATTCTGCAACATCCATTGCTGCTTGTATCTGATAAACACCCATGGAGTCAAAATTATCGCTACGCCCATAAAGGAGTTCCCAAAGGGGAGAAATTTCCAAATTGGGGGTCACTTAAAAGGTTTTTGCTCTTCTTGCACTTGGGTGCTCTGTATATGGAGTACACAAATTATTCTAGGAAACACGGTGCTCCAGAAGTCAACTAGCACTTCTTTCTCAACTCTCACTGTGTGGCCAAAATGTACTGTATACTCACATACAGGATATTCTCATGTTCACAAGAAATTGTGAAACAATTATGCGGCCATTTTTTTTTATCTATTTACCCCATTTTAGTAGTAAAAATGTAATTATATTTTTTTTCAACTCTCAATGGTATATCATTGTTTGACAAAGCTGTGGTGTCAATAGGATCACCGCTCCCCTAGATAAATTCTTTGAGGGGGTGCAGTTTGTAAAATGGGGTCACTTGTCAGGGATTTCTGCTTTTCTGGCACCTCTCTGACTCTGCCAATGAGGCATGGCACCCCAAAACCTTAACTGCAAAATCTACACCATAATATGTCGCGCACCTTCCCTTCTGAGCTTTGCACAGTGAAACATATAGGGAATAGCAGTATGCTGGAGAATTTACGTCATACATTTTGTGGTCCATTTTCTCTGGTTAGTCTTGTGAAAATTAGTGCCTTCAGAATAATTTTCATTGAAAAAAACAAATTTTATTTTCACAGTTCAATTTTATAAAATTATTTCTAGCACCATTGGGTTCAAGATGCTCAACACATCCTTAGATACATTTTGTGAGGGGTGTAGTAATTGTGTTTGTTTTCCAGGATTTCTGTTTTGGAACAGATGGGTTCTGCAAATATGACTTTGCGTCCACAAGTTATTTGACAATTTTGCACATCAAAAATCAAATAGTGCTCCTTCCCTACGATGCTCTGCCGTACCGTTTTCCACCAGGCATGGGGTATTAACATACTCAGGAAATATTCCACCATACAATTTATTGTGCTGTTTCTCCCGTTACCATTGTGAAATTCCTAAATTTAGAGCCTGAACAACATTTTAGGGGGAGAAAAAAAAAATTTTTTATTTCACGGCTCAACATTATAAATGTCTATGAAGCACCCGGGGTTCAATGTTCTCACCACACATCTAGATAAATTACATGAGGGGTCAGGATTCCAAAATGGGGTCCCTTGTTGGGATTTTCCATTGTTTAGGCACATCAGGGACTCTCCAAATGTGACATGGTGTTGCTAACGATTCCAGACAATTTTGCATTTTAAAAGTGAAATGGTGCTCCTTACCTTCTGAGCCCTGTTGTGCGCCCAGTGGTTTTCCACCACATATGCGGTGTGTACACTCAGGAGAAATTACACAACAAATTGTATGGTGCAATATTCCCTGTCACCCTTGTGAAAAGCAAAATTTGGGGCGAACAAAACATTTTTGTGGGAAAAAATAAAATATAAATTTTTTCCTTCCGCATTGCTTCAGTTCCTGTGAAGCACCTGCAGTGTTCATAAACTTCTTGAATGAGCTTTTGAGCAGTTTGAGGGTTGTATATTTTAGAATGGTGTCACTTTGGGGTATTTTCTTTCACACAGGCCTCACAAAGGGAGTTCAAATGTGATATGGTCCCATAAAAGAAAAAAAAAAAAAATGTATTTGAGAAATTGCTGTTTAAATTTTAAACCCTTCTAACATCCTATCCCCAAAAATAAGTTTCAAAAATTGTGCTGATGTAAAGTAGACATGTGTTAGGGGCCTTTCACACTTGCTTTTTTCCGGATTTGGAAGATCAGGTAAAACCCGATTCTTACAGTATTTTGCCCCTCTCACTTTAATTTTGTCAGGTAGAATCTTGTTGCTTCATGTTTTTTCCTGAAATCATTAAAGTGAATGGGCAAAAAAAATGAATCCTGTAAGAATCAGGTGTTTTCCTGATCTTCCAAATCAGGAAAAAACCGCAAGTGTGAAAGGCCCCTAAAATGTTATTTATTAACTATTTTGTGCGATATAACTCTCTGGTTTAAGGGCATAAAAATGTAAAGTTTGAAAATTGTGACATTTTTATAAACAAAAGCAAATCATACAGGGACAGGTAGAAAGCAGGGCGTTAATCTCGTGTGCTGTTTAGTTTGTCAACCCCTGCAAATAGGTGTGATGTATTTGGGGCTTCTCAGGGATACTATAGGTTTATCATCTTATCCTTAAATCCTAAACCTGCACTTACTGAAAATACTTGTTTGTGCGCAATTGTCTTTAGACCCAAAACAAATGTATTTTTAATGTATATTCAAAAATTAAATCTTTTAGATTAGGGTTTCCTTCACTTCACATCAAGAAAGTGACCTTTATAATAATTGTAACACGAAGTTGTTATGGCTTGTTATGACAGTCATGTTTGAACTGCCAAACTGCAGCTGCATATCATGCTGGTGACTTAGCGGCCCCCATAAATAGATGTTGCTATTACAATGACAATCCAGCAACAACTCCAACTTTCTTTTATACGCTTTGAACATGTTTTTCCTAAATGCCTTTGAAGTGCGCCAATTCCATCTTCACTACTTTTTTCATGCTGCTGATGGACTTTTAAATCCAGAAACCAACATAGCATTGTTTGGAAAAAAGCAATGTATCGGATGCTCAGGGGTACAAACATCACTTAAAAATTGTGCCAAAATGCTTGAAAATAATGGCTACTTGCAACAGAAATGTTACACCCAGATGGCTTTATTGAGGCTCATTTCTCTTTGGAGTATCGAAGCTTTGTGTAACTAATGTGTGAAGGAAGTGCCTTCACATATGCTGGAAAAATAAGATTATACACATAGGGCCACGTCACACACACAGATAATTGTGCAGATATTATTCTCAGATCTCTGGTTGCAGTGAAATCATGGACACATTGTTCCATTTTGTGGCTGTGTACAAATGGAGCCGGGTGTCCATGATTTCACTGCAACCAGAGATCTGCCAACAATATCTGCACAATTATCTGTGTGTGAGACGTGGCCCATAGATATGGAGAATATGTATGTATAATGTTACTGCTAAATTGATATGTTTTTCATTCAAGTTTACAAACTACAGTATTAATACATTTTTATATATAATAAAAAAAGCCATTTTGTGAGATGTTCATTCTTCCTTAGCAGAGACATTTTGGGCCTCTCATTGTCATTATCAGTGGGAGGTTGGGGGAAGTACCATTAATAGGACACCCATCAATCATAAATTTATCTTGTTGCCAGGAGATGAGATATATTTTCATACAAAAGGTACCGTCACACACAGCAATATTGCTAGGCAGTTTCACTGGAAATTTGCTGGTTGCAGTGAAATCATGGACACATTGTTCCATTTGTACACAGCAACAAAATAGAACAATGTGCGCATGATTTCACTGCAACCAGCAAATTGCCAGTGAAATTGCCTAGTAATATTGCCGTGTGTGACGGTACCTAAAGGGTTATTGCTTTCCAAGACACTAACCGTATATACTTGAGCATAAGTCGAGTTTTTCAGCACAAAAATTGTGCTGAAAAGTGCCCCCGTCGGCTTATACTCGAGTCAGTGGTACTGGCTGAGTGTGGGGGGGTGGTGTCCGGGGGCTTGGAGGAGGCTGTACAGTGAGGGCCGGTCACGTGGGGCCGCTCATTAGTGCAATGCAATATGCACTGTATCCCACTGTCCATCAGCGGCAGGGGGAGCGGTGCATATTACATTGCACTGTGTATGCACCCGCCCCCCCCAATCACAGATTACAGCCCCCCATGCTGCCGCACACGGGTCATTCCATGTCAAGTGAACCAATGATTATTACCTCTATATTTTTAATTCTTTAGAAATTTTGTTATTTGATGATAGCATGTCAGACAATGCAAAATGTGAAGAGAAAAATTAAAAAAAAATTATTTTTTTTTAAATGATTTTCAAAGTTCGGAAAAACTGTGAATTTCGCTGTTGCCTGCCTTTACGTTTCTCCTCATAACTCAGGCTAGGAATAAGATAGAGAAACAAAATAAACACCATTCTACTCAGTACTATACAGGCTTTCACCAGATATGTCACAAGAGGATCTTTGTTAATATTTTACCCATGTGATCGCAAGCGCAAAACATTAAAACGCATTTCCGAAAAATCGGCGTGCTTTAAATATTTCAAAAACTGCCCATGTGTCTGCTTTGCTCTTAGCCACATCTGTACCAAATTTCAAGTTGGGATCGCGATGGTATCATATTTTAACATATTTTACTATTAATAGCGTCAATGGGTCATTCCATATCAAGTGATCTAAATATGAATATTTTTTTTTACCTGACGTCTTTAGATTTTTTTTTCCTTTATGAAGTACAACTTTAGTTAATTACAAATTAAAAGTTTAGAATTTTTTTCTTCATCAGTTAATTTTTTACAGATTTTTAAAGTTTAAAAAAGGGTGAATTTTGGCCTGGTATGACTTTACATTTTTTTTTATCTCAGGCTAGAAATAAGATAGAGAAACAAAATAAACACCATTCTACTCAGAACTGTCCAGGCTTTCACCAGATATGTCACAAGAGTATATATGTTAATTTTAATTTTTTACCCATGCGAACGCAAACGCAACATTTTGAAACGCATTTCCGAAAAAACGTTTTAATAAAAATTTTCCAAAACTGCCCATGTGTCTTTTATGCTCTTAGCCACATCTGTACCAAATTTCAAGTTGGGATCGTGATGGGATCATATTTTAAAATATTTAACTATTATAGTGTCAATTCAAAAATCACCAAGAACACAATCAGTCATTTTTTCACAATTGCCCGTCAATAGTTTGAATTTGATATAAAGAAACATAGTCTTGTAACATCTCAAATGAAAGCTGTTACCGTTCTGAGTAAAATGATGCCTCTCCCACTTCATTATCTTATTTCTAGCCTGAGATAAAAAAAATGTAAAGACGTCAGGTAAAAAAAAATATTCATATTTAGATCACTTGATATGGAATGACCCATTGACGCTATTTATAGTAAAATATTTTAAAATATGATCCCATCAAGACCCCAACTTGAAATTTGGTACAGATGTGGCTAAGAGCAAAGCAGACACATGGGCAGTTTTTGAAATATTTAAAGAGCGCCGATTTTTCGGAAATGTGTTTTAAAGTTTTGCGCTTGCGATCACATGGGTAAAATATTAACAAAGATCCTCTTGTGACATATCTGGTGAAAGCCTGGACAGTTCTGAGTAGATTGGTGTTTATTTTGTTTCTCTATCTTATTTCTAGCCCGAGATATGATCGAAAATGTAAAGCCATACCAGGCCAAAATTCGCACTTTTTTAAAACTTTAAAAATCTGTAAAAAATTAACTGATAAAGAAAAAAATTCAAAACTTTTTTTTTGTAATTAACTAAAGTTGTTCTTCATATAGAAAAAAAATCAAAAAAATCTGAGGACGTCAGGGAAAAAAAATATTCATTTTTGGATCACTTGACATGGAATGACCCACACCTTAACCCCTTCATGACCTTGCCATTTTTTTGCAATTCTGACCAGTGTCCCTTTATGAGGTTATAACTCGGGAACGCTTCAACGGATCCTAGCGATTCTGAGATTGTTTTTTCGTGACATATTGGGCTTCATGTTAGTATTAAATTTAGGTCGATAATTTTTGCGTTTATTTGTGAAAAAATCAAAAATATGGCAAAAATTTAGAAAATTTTGCAATTTTCAAATTTTGAATTTTTCTTCTGGTAAACCAGAGAGTTATGTGACACAAAATAGTTATGAAATAATATTTCCCACATGTCTACTTTACATCAGCACAATTTTGGAAAAAAAAAAAAATTTGTTAGGAAGTTATAAGGGTTCAAAGTTCATGAGCAATTTTTCATTTCTCCACCAAAATTTACAAAACCATTTTTTTTTAGTGACCACATCCCATTTGAAGTCCCTTTGAGGGGTGTACATGACAGAAAACACCCAATAGTGACACCATTCCAAAAACTGCACCTCTCAAGCTACTCAAAACTACATTCAAGAAGATTATTAACCCTTCAGGTGCTTCACAGGAACTAAGCAAATTGGAAACAAAAAAATGGATATTTTAATTTTTCTAACACAAATGTTCTTTTATCCTCAATTTTTTCATTTTCACATGGGCAAAAAGATAAAATGGATCCTAAAATTTGTTGGGCAATTTCTCCTGAGTATATCGATACCACATATGTGATCATAAACCACGGTTTGGGCGCACGGCAGGGCTCTGAAGGGAAAGAGAGCAATTTGACTTTTGGAGCTAATTTTCCATTCAAAAAGTGATATGGCGCTCCTTCACTTCTGAGCCCTGCCGCGCGTCAAAACAGTGGATTATGACCACATATGAGGTATCGGTGTACTCAGGAGAAATTGCCCAACAAATTTTAGGATGAATTTTATCCTGTTACCCATGTGAAAATGAAAGAATTGAGGCTAAAAGAACATTTTTGTGAAAAAAAAAGTACTTTTTCCATATTCACAGATCAATTTGTAAAGCATGTTCAATATGCTCACCACCCATCTAGATATGTTCCCTGGGGGGTCCAGTTTCCAAAATGGGGTCACTTGTGGGGGAGCTCCAAAGTTTAGGCACACAGGGGCTCTCCAAACGCGACATGCTGTCCGCTAACAATTTGAATGGAATATCACCTCAAATTGTTAGTGGACACCATATCGCATTTGGAGAGCCCCTGTGTGCCTAAACATTGGGGCTCCACCACAAGTTACCCCATTTCGGAAACTAGACCCCCCAGGGAACATATCTAGGTGCATAGTGAGCACTTTGAACCCCCAGGTGCTTCACAAATTGATCCGTACAAATTAAAAAAGAAAATTTGTGTGAAAAAAAAGTATTTTTACCTTATTATGGATCAGTTTGTGAAGCACCTGGGGATTCAAAGTGCTCACTATGCATCTAGATAGATTCCTTGGGGGGTCTAGTTTCCAAAATGGGGTCACGTGTGGGGGAGCTTCCAATGTTTAGGCACACAGGGGCTTCCATACACAACCTGGTGTTTGCCAACAATTGGAATTGTTAGCGGACACCAGGTCGCGTATGGAGAGCCCCTGTGTGCCTAAACATTTGAGCTCCCCCACAAGTGACCCCATTTTGGAAACTAGACCCCCCAGGGAACATATCTAGATGCACAGTGAGCACTTTGAACCCCCATGTGCTTCACAAATTGAGACGTAAAAATGAATAAAGAAACTTTTTGTGAAAAAACATACTAGTCTAGTAGTTACAATTCGCAGCATAGGGGACCCTATACATTTGGGTCTCTCCATGCTGAGGATTCCAGCCCCCTAGCTGCCAAGTTGTACCTGGCTGGCAACCAAAAATACGGCAAAGCTCCATGTCATTTTATTTGTAGAATTTAAAAAAAAAATGACATGGGGCTCTGCCATATTTTTGGTCCAGCCAGGTACAACTTGGCAGCTACGGACTACCGCCAGCCCCCAGCTGCCTCATTGTACCTGGCTGGAACCAAAAATACAGCGAAGCCCTTTTTTAATTTCTAGAACTAATTCTAGAAAAAAATTACGTGGGGCTCCGCCATATTTTTGGTCCAGCCAGGTACAACTAGGCAGCTGGGGGCTGGAATCCTCAGCATAGAGAGGCCCAAGCGTTCTGGGCCCCCCATGCTGCGAATTGCAGCCCGCAGCCGCCCCAGAAAATGGCGCATTCATTGAAGTGCCATTTTCTGGTGCAGTACCCACGCTCTTCCAGTTGCCCTGGTGCCGGTGGCTAACTGGGTAATAAAGGGGTTAATGCCAGCTTTTTATTGGCAGCTGGCACTAAGCCCGAGATTCATAATATAGGGCCAATGTTAGACCCGGCATTAGGAATCTCTAGTACAGTAAATAGTCAATAAATACACACAGAGAAAAATCTTTTTATTTGAAAAAAACACACAATTCGGACTCCATCTTTATTATGAAAAGATCCAACGTAGTCCACAACAAAGGTCCCACGACGCTCGATCGCTCCAACGTAGTCCATAACGAAGGTCCCACGATCACTTCCTGCAGCTAGATCCTCAGGATCCAGCTGTAGAAAGTGATCTGACAGATCCAGCACAGTGATCACATAATGGTCACTGTGGATCACTGTGCTGGAGCTGTCAGATCATTTCCTGCAGCTAGATCCTCAGGATCCAGCTGTAGAAAGTGATCTGACAGATCCAGCACAGTAATCCACAGTGATCACATAATGGTCACTGTGAATCACTGTGCTGGAGCTGTCAGATCACTTCCTGCAGCTCAGGATCCAGCTGTAGAAAGTGATCTGACAGATCCAGCACAGTGATCCACAGTGATCACATAATGGTCACTGTGGATCACTATGCTGGAGCTGTCAGATCACTTTCTACAGCTGGATTCTCAGGATCTAGCTGTAGAAAGTGATCTGGCAGCTCCAGCACAGAGTTGTCAGATCCGGAGGCGGTGAAGAGGAGGAGGAGGGTGGGACGCAGTGGAGACAGAGCGGCCGCCGGAGGGGTGAGTGGGAGAGGCGATCGCCGCTCCGGTGATCGGGGGGGGCAGGGAGGGGGAAGAGGGTGGGTGACAGGAGAAGTAGGGGGGCACTTAGGAGGAAGCGGGGGCAGGCAGGAGGAAGAGGCAGCAGGAAGAGGAAGCGGGCGGCAAGGACAGGAAGCAGGTGGCAGGAAAAGGAAGCGGGGGGGTAAGAAAGATGAAGAGGGGGGCAGGAAAGAGAGGTGGGGGACAGGGGGCAGTTAGAGGATGACAGGGGAGAAGATTGGAGGGTAGGGATAGCAGCGGCAGGCAGGGAAGCATTACAGGCGGGGTGATTTTCACTTTCACTTTTGAGTGCCAATCACCGCGCCTGTAGCCGGGGGGGTGGGGGCAGGGGCAAATCGACCCCCCCTGGGGTGTTGTACAACTCCCCATGTACCTGCAGGCCGAGTGACAGGTCAGTGACACCCTCACTCGACCTGCAGGAGCCTGATCATTCCATGGCCCAGGGGGTGGGCCAAGGGTCTGGAAGGGGTTAAAATAATAAAGCATTCATTCTTACCCTCCGTTGCTCTGTCACCGCTGCGTCCTCCGGTCATCGTTGCTGCGCCCGTTATAGCAATAGAAGCCGGTGAAAGCAGGAAGAAGCAGGGACCAGAGGACGCAGCGCTGACAGAGCGACGGAGGGTAAGAATGAATGCTTTATTATTTTAAGGTGTGCAGCAGCATGGGGGGGGAAGCTGTAACCTGTGATGGGGCCTGTATACCACTAATGAGGCCTCTATACCACTAATGGGGGGGCTGTCCACTGATGGGGCCTGTACACCAATAATGGGGGGCTATCCACTGATGGAGCCTGTATACCACTAATGGGGGCTGTATAGCACTAATTGGGGCCTGTATACCACTGATTTGGGGGGGGGGGGGGAAGCTGTATACCAGTGAAGAGGGTGCAATATACCAGTGATGGGGGAGCTATATACCAGTGATAGGGGACTATATACCAGTAATGGGGGGGGGGGGGGTCATTTACCATGATAAGAGTTTGCTTCATTTCTCACCCATGGCTTATACTCGGGTCAATACGTTTCCCCAGTTTGGAGGGTAAAATACTCGGCTTATACTCGAGTATATACGGTATGATATTTTCAGAAATGATGCATTTAATGTAGAAACTGATCCATTTAAAGATTAATACCAAGACATTTTATCCCTGCACTTGAGAAAAACAATTCTATTAGGTAGCAATGGCAACAACATTATGGAATAATATTAATGGCTTTTCCACTTTTAGGAAACTGGACTTCAAAAGCTCCAAAATAAAAAAAACCCCGCAGGTCCTGACCGGCTCTAACGCTCCCGTCACACTAAGCGAGATCGCTAGTGAGATCGCGGATACGTCACAGTTTTTGTGACAACAGTGACCTCACTACGTGTGACACGTAGCATCGACCAGGCCCCTGCTGCGAGATCGCTGATCGTGTTTGAATGTCCTGGACCATTGGGCTCCCGCTGGGCAGCATGCATCGGTGTGTTTGACGGGGACAACGACCTCAATACTACAGGTCTGAGTGACAGGGTCCCAACGACCACCGTATTGTTGCTGTGTCGCTGGTGAGATCTGACTGTTTAACATCTCACCAGCAATCACGTAGCGATGCTCCAGCGATCCCTACCAAATCGTATCATTGTCGGGATCGCTGGTGCGTCGCTAAGTGTAACGGGGCCTTTAAGGTCTTGACTGCTGCTGTGCAGTCGCCACAAGAGCCAAAACACACACCGTGTGGAGCCAGCCATGGGCCAGGGAGGGCAAGTAGCTGCTCTGTTATTATAGAGCATTTGGAATCTACGGAAAGAGGAAAACCCCTTTAATCTCTCTCTCTAACACAAACTGGTTTGTGTTCTTTGTTGTTGTTGGAATGAGATGTAAAATAAAGACAAAAGAAAATCGAGAGAGGAGAAAAAGATTTTAATAAGTTACCAATTTCCAAGATATAGAAAAGGGAGTCTGTTTTCCCCCTCCCTCATCGAGGTATTTCATAAAGTTTTACAGAATCGTTATCAAGACAATAGACAAGCCATTATGACTTGTGTTGTTGCTAAAAAACAAAATCCAAGATAAAAATGTACACTGCCCCTAATCTTCACTAAGATTAGGGGATCTGAAAGATTAAGTCTGATGCAGACCGTATCCATCCGTAGTTGAAAGATCTTGGGACTTCATTTGACATCAGGATGAAATACAGAATAAATCAGGATCCACTGCTACATTCACGGCTCATCAGATATTACCCAAAAGGTATCTGCTTTCTGTACATTCCATTTTATTTAATAATGGCAGATATGTTTAACTTAAGCGGATGCCTATAGTGATGATGCAGAATTTAAGATTGCAGAGGTAGGTGACATGTTAAATAGCAGGAGACTGAGGGAATAGTATGGCTATCTACTAAAGAGGTAGGTGACGTGAGAGACAGATGGACATTCCACAATACTGAAAGACAGAAAATGGATGGTTGGTCATCCCTGAAGGCCACACCTTAAGGGCTTCTTCCTTTTGCAGGAGGATGGAGGCAAATTGATTAGATCAAACTGATGTCTTCATAGATTAATAAATGTAGTTCTGGTTCTGCTTTTCTCCTTCCAACAGACCCAATGATTCATACAAGAGTCCATATTTTTCCGGTCCCTCACAAAAAGTCCAGCTCCAGAGCTTGATGTAGGGAGATGAGGTCATTATGGTTTGTGATCCTCCAGAAAGGCATGTTGTGCTGGTAAAAGAAGAAAAAAAATGTAAAAGCCTGCTTCAGCTACACTTCAAATGTCAATGCACTGTCTTATTCACGTCTTTTTTGCATTATAGTTAGTGTTTCACTCAAGCATTATATTCAGTGGAGAGAAATCACCAAAATTACCCATTAGGTCCATAAATTAAATTAAAAACCGGGTACCCCACAGTTGTCATCCGAGCTGCATCAGGGTACTGCTTGCATTTCATTTAATTAGTTACTTTAATAAACATGGATCTATAACTGATGGGCCCTGTGCCCATCCTGATGCATATGCTGTCCATTTTTATGGCATACTGTAAAAATGTGCAGCAAAGGCACATGTTTTATTGGCTGGCCAGCAAAGTCAATGCAACTTTGGGTGTCCTGTACAGACATCGGCTGTTTAGGTTAGGTGCAGATTTTTACATATCTTTGATCCGTAAATATCTCCAGTATGTCAATCAATTGTACTGCATTTACTTTCCCTACTCTAAGCATATCCTGGTTTTGGCCGCGTCACACTGCACTTGGGTAGGAGACGTGTGCATAGGACAGTGCTGCCTGGCACCTGAAAACCGATACTATTTTTAAATCCTGCCATCTATGCACGCTCCGCTCCCATTAGATGGTAAGGCTAAATAGTACTGTCGGACTTTAGATGACGGCCATGGCTACAAGTTTAGTTCCTTACACAAGATTTGACAGCCTTCTTCGTGGTCTCCGTAGGGGAACACTAGGCTGCGCTGGGCTTGCTTAGCATTCTCTTACACAGACAGTGTAGAAGGCTGTCAAACCTTGCATAAAAAACGAAACATGTGGCCGGCATCTGAAATCAGGCTTTATTTTAGCCCTGCTGTCAGGGGACAACTTTTATGTATGCAGAATATTCTGCACCAAAAACACTATGTTTTTGCGGCGTAATTCTGCAAAAAGCGTATACAGATTTGCTAAAGAAAATTCTGCATCATTTTTTAAGCGTTGGCCCAGGGCCTTAGGGATTGTGTAGACAAGCGTAATTTTGGTCAGAGTGCTATATATCAAAAATTGGACCACATTTTATATAATATTATTCAATGACAAAGTATGGTCCATATGAATCTAACTTAAAAAAAAACGGACAAATTGACACATTATTTTAAAGCCACCTACAAAGAAAAAACTAATTTTATTATCAAATATTAAGTATTTTAGAGGTCACTCAAAACTTTAAATTTGAACTTTGTCTGCATCTAAGTTTTCATGATGGAGGGATGCAGATCTTCAATTTGATATGGTTTTAGGCTGCCTTCACAGGCTCAGACTGCTCTGGCAGGTAACCGGGTAAAAGTCATGGTAGGCCCTCAGGTCTAGAGGCCCCGCCCACCTAGCCCTGCCTCTCACTACCCCCTGCTGAACAGAGCGGCGGAGCCGGGTCTGATCTATGCGAAGGTGCAAGTGCACACACAACCAGGGCCAGCGTCAGCACCTGGCACACCTGGGCAAGAGCTTGGACCCTGGTCTGCTGGGGAAGCCCACCGGGTCCCTGGCGCTGTGAAATTTGCCCCTGACGCCCCCTCAGCACAGTGCACTGTTTCCCCACTCTCCCTCCTAACGTGAGCAGAGCTGCTGATCCAGCGTCTGAGTCTGACAGGAATGAGTCGGCGGCAGCAGCAGATCTTTATTTCCTGCATCATCGCGGTGCACACCGGGGGAAAGAGACACGAGCACCGGGGGAAAGAGACACGAGCACCGGGGGAAAGAGACACGAGCACCGGGGGAAAGAGACACGAGCACCGGGGGAAAGAGACACGAGCACGCGGGGAAAGAGACACGAGCACCGGGGGAAAGAGACACGAGCACCGGGGGAAAGAGACACGAGCACCGGGGGAAAGAGACACGAGCACCGGGGGAAAGAGACACGAGCACCGGGGGAAAGAGACACGAGCACCGGGGGAAAGAGACACGAGCACCGGGGGAAAGAGACACGAGCACCGGGGGAAAGAGACACGAGCACCGGGGGAAAGAGACACGAGCACCGGGGGAAAGAGACACGAGCACCGGGGGAAAGAGACACGAGCACCGGGGGAAAGAGACACGAGCACCGGGGGAAAGAGACACGAGCACCGGGGGAAAGAGACACGAGCACCGGGGGAAAGAGACACGAGCACCGGGGGAAAGAGACACGAGCACCGGGGGAAAGAGACACGAGCACCGGGGGAAAGAGACACGAGCACCGGGGGAAAGAGACACGAGCACCGGGGAAAGAGACACGAGCACCGGGGGAAAGAGACACGAGCACCGGGGGAAAGAGACACGAGCACCGGGGGAAAGAGACACGAGCACCGGGGGAAAGAGACACGAGCACCGGGGGAAGGACGAGCCGGGAAAGAGACACGAGCACCGGGGGAAAGAGACACGAGCACCGGGGGAAAGAGACACGAGCACCGGGGGAAAGAGACACGAGCACCGGGGGAAAGAGACACGAGCCCGGGGGAAAGAGACAACGAGACACGGGGGAAAGAGACGAGCACGGGGGAAAGAGACCGAGCCGGGGGAAAGAGACACGAGCACCGGGGGGGAAGAGACACGAGCACCGGGGGGAAAGAGACACGAGCACCGGGGGAAAGAGACACGAGCACCGGGGGGGGAAAGAGAACAGGAGAACACAGAGGGGGGGAAAGAGCCGGGGGGGGGAAAGAGACAGGAGCACCGGGGGGAGGGGCGGGGGAGAGACAGGCACGGGGGGAAGAGACAGGAGCACCGGGGGGGGGGAAGAGACAGGAGCACCGGGGGGGAAGAGACAGGAGCACCGGGGGAAGAGACAGGAGCACCGGGGGGAAGAGACAGGAGCACCGGGGGAAGAGACAAGGGGACACCGGGGGGAAGAGACAGGAGCACCGGGGGGAAGAGACAGGAGCACAGGGGAGAGAGACAGGAGCACAGGGGGGAGAGACAGGAGCACAGGAGAGAGAGAAAGGAGCACAGGAGAGAGAGACAGGAGCACAGGAGAGAGAGGAGCACAGGGAAGAGAGACAGGAGCACAGGAGAAAGTGAGGAACCCAGGGAAGAGAGACAGGAGCACAGGTCGGAGAGACAGGTGCACAGGGGGGAGAAAGATAACAGAGAGTAGACTGCACACAGGGGGTAGACATACAAAGAGAGGGGAGAGACAGTGCATAGGGGGGAGACATACACAGAGAGAGGAGACTACATACAGCGGGGAGACATACAAAGAGAGCGGAGAGACATATCTGTATGTGTAAAAGGGGGCCCACTAAGACTCTTTCGCCCGAGGCCCGCAAAAACCTGGAGCCGGCCCTGCACACAACACAGCCGCCCGCAGACAGTCTGCACCCGTCCCTAAGTGACTGACAGTCTGTCAGTCACTTAGGGGCGGGTGCTGCAGCGGTGGGGAACGTCCGGCCGCGAATACCTTCTTCCCGGCTAGAGACCGTAGTGCTCGGCCGGCAGCTGCATTGTGTGGCTGCTGGCCTTTTAAGCCAGCGCACAAGCTGTAAAGAAGCAGAGCACTGTCTGCACATACAGGGACTTCCTCACATAGGCAAGTGCCAGAGCAGCAAGGATGTATTGTGGTCTGTGGGCAGCGACAGCACATGAAGTCCTCCGTCCTACAGATGAAGAGGATCAGGCAGAGTTGCAGCAATTAGTGTGGAAGCAGATTAGGTTTGGGTGCTCCCCAGTAGCAGCAGCAAACAGTGCCCCCCGTAGCAGCAGCAACATATGCTCCCCCGTAGCAGCAGTAGTGTGCCCCCTCAGTTGCAACAATATGTCTCCCCCCCCAGCAGCAGCAGCAATCAGTGTGCCCCCTCAGCTGCAGCAATATGTCACCCTCCAGTTGCAGCAATATGTGTCCCCAGCAGCAACAATATGTGTGCCCCCCAGCTGCAGCTGCAACAATCAGTGTGCCCCCCCAGCTGCAGCAATGTGTCCCCCCAGCAGCAATGTCTGCCCCACAGCAGCAGCAATATGTGTCCCCCCCGAGAAGCAGCAATATGTCCCTCCCATTAGCAATATGTGTCCCCCAGCAGCAGCAATATGTGTGTCCCCAGCAGAAATATGTCTCCACCCGCAACAGCATGAAGTGTGCCCCCCAGCAGCAGCAATATGTGTGCCCGCCCAGCAGCAGCAAAATGTGTGCCTGCCCAGCAGCAGCAAAATGTGTGCCCGCCAGCAGCAGCAAAATGTGTCCCCGCCCAGCAGCAGCAATATGTGTGTGCCCCCAACAGTAACAGTGTGTCTGTGCTCCCCCACCCCCAGCAGTAGCAGTATGTCTGTGACCCCCCATAACAGCAGCGTGTTTTTGCCCCCCATAGCCTGGTGCCGGAGACCGGGAGTCGCAGAGGAAGAAGCTGCCGGGTACCTGGTGCCGGACACCGGGAGCCGCAGAGGAAGAAGCTGCCTGGTGCCGGGTACCTGGTGCCATAGACTAGGAGCCACAGAGGAAGAAGCTGCCTGGTGCCTGAGACCGGGAGCCAAAGAGGAAGAAACTGCTGGGTACCTGGTGCCGGAGACCGGGAGCCGCAGAGGAAAAAGCTGTCGGCTGCCTGGTGCCAGAGACCAGGAGCCGCAAAGGAAGAAGCTGCTGGGTACCTGGTGCCGGAGACCGGGAGCTGCAGAGGAAGAAGCTGCCGGGTACCTGGTGCCGGAGACCAGGAGCTGCAGAGGAAGAGGCTGCCGGATGCCTGGTGCCGGGTTCCAGGTGCCAGCGAGTGGGAGACTGGGAGCCGCAGAGGAAGAAGCTGCCTAGTGCCGGCGAGCGGGAGCTGCAGAGGAAGAAGCTGCCTAGTGCCGGGATCAGGAACGTGGAGTCAGGTAAGGCGCTGTTACAGCCGAAGATAGTAGCCTGGGGGGGGGGCAGAGTGGGATAGATGGATGAATAGATGGATGGTGTGGCCTGGAAGAGGGGGCAGAATGGGATGGATGTGGGGCGTGGCCTAGCGGCATGTGAGGGAAGCAGCAGGACCGCTGAGCTCCCGTGCACTATCCGGGTTAGAAGCCGCTGAGTCCCCGCAGCGCGGCTAAAAAACCGACTGAGTGCGCAGGGGGCGGTGGCGGGAACCGGTTGGAGCGTGCAGACACGCTCATACAGGACCGCGGCCATGGTAAAAGGCGGCCGCCGCCGGGTCACAGAAGCCGAGAGGCTTATCCAAGATGGCGCCAGAGCTGAGGCGCACTCTGCAACAGAGGCTGCAGAGGAGAGTGCGGCCAGAAACAGGGCAGTGGCGGCACGGCTGCAGCAGTTTGCCAGAGTGGAGGAGGTGGAGAGAGAAACAGCCCAGGAGTCTGATGAGGACGACAGAAACGAAGGTACACACAGTGCTATGGAGGCTGGAGAGGAGGGGGAGGAAGACACTGAAACCATGAGGCAGCAGGAGGCTGGGGCAAGCTGGGGAGAGCTGGTGGAGCAAAATTGTAAACAAATGCAGCAATTACAGATGCAAATGCCAGCAGACCCCACTATAAAGGATGTACTATTGGCAGTCATGCAGTGTGGTTCAGCTATATCTACTGTATTGACCCAGCTTGGTCATATGCAAGAATCATTACATACAGTGAAGCACGACCTGCACAGGGTTAAAGACCGTACTGGTGATCTGGAGAAAAGAGTTAGTGCTGCTGAAAGCACCCTGTCCACCACAGTGAAATATCAGACGGAGGCTAAAAGAGACAGCTCTGCTTTATGGGCCAAAACTGACGACCTGGAAAATAGGTCACGCCGCAACAATGTGCTCATAGTGGGGATCCCCGAAAGATATGAGGGGAGAAACCCCACCGAGTTTTTTGAGACATGGATTAAGGACAAGATAGGGGCAGACAATCTAACGCACCTGTATGCTGTGGAGCGTGCACATAGAGTCCCTTCTCCCCCCCCCTCCAGGGAACCAGCCACGTACGGTGTTAGTGAAGATGCTGCACTACAGAGACAGGGACAATATACTCCGTTTTTCCAAGGATCACCCGGATCTTTTCATAGATGGTTCCAGAGTCTCGTTCTATCCAGACTACTCCCTGATAGTTCAGAGACAGCATGCCAAATTCAGCGAGGTCAAGAAGAGGCTAAGGACACTGGAAGTCAAGTACTCTATGATTTTTCCGGCGAAGCTAAGGCTTGAGTGTAGAGGCAAAACTCATTTTTTTCTGGACTCAAAGGACGCGATGAACTGGATCGACATGAACGAACAGCACCTGCGGAAGGAGTTAAAGGAGCAGGAACACGGATGAGGGAGCATTGGTCGGGATGTCCGGTCTCTAGGAGGTTTTCCTTGTTCTTGTTCCGATCACAAGATTCTGTGATACTGGGTCTCAAACTGACATTTCCTTATGTTTGATATTTGTTTTTTGAATACTCTATATTGGAAGTTCACGATGATTCGCTATGGTTTTATGCGAGTATTGAGGGGGATAGATCTGAATGTTTATGCCGTGCTGCGGGGTGTTATCCTGAAAGGGGAAAAAGGGAGCATGAGGGCATTGAAGCGCTCACTACATAATTAGAGAAAAGGACATTGCCATCGTCCTTACAGTCAATGGTTCAGTTTGTTGTTTTGGGTATGTTGTGGGGGGGGGGAAAGGGTATTCAGGTCTGGTAGGAGCATTATTTTTTATCCGATCGTAAGCTATAGTTATAATAAGGTGGGATGGTCTCGAGCTCTGATCGCATATACACCAAAGAAATGGGGTCTATTAGGGTGCTTAGTTGGAACACTAGGGGCTTAAAGACTCCAGTGAAACGACAGGCAATTTTTACCTTCCTCATGGCTCAGAAACCGGCCATAATTTGCCTACAAGAAACTCACCTCACTGCTGACACTATACATATATTGGAAAAGAGATGGGTGCAGGAGGGATTCCATTCTACATATTCTGAATATGCTAGAGGAGTGAGTGTATTGGTATATTCGAGGATTCAGTTTACATGCCATAAAGTGATTACAGACCCTGAGGGACGGTTCGTCTTCCTTTACTGCAGTATAATGTACAAATGGTGATTATCTCCGTTTACATCCCCCTGCCATATAGCAGTAAACCTGTGTATCAGATCCTTCATCTCTTGAAGGACTTTCCAAACACCCCATATTTGCTGGTGGGGGATTTTAATAATATACAGGATTCACATTGGGATAAGGGGAATCGTGAGCCTCCTAAATTGGGTGGTAATTGTACACCATTCGGTGTACTGATTAAGGAAGTAGCCTTGGTAGATATCTGGCGAAGTCGCAACCCGAACACCTATCAATACTCATGTTTTTCGTCTAGCTACTCGTCTTTGTCACGTATAGATATGACCCTGAGTGACTGGTCAATGCAGGAGAGAATACTGGAAGTTGAATATCTACCACGTACGGTTTCGGATCACTCACCTATGCTCATTGAAATTAGGGGAAAACCAGCCCAGATGGGTGAAAGACCCCAGTGGAGGTTAAACCCATTTTGGTTACAAATCATAGATAAGGATGATCATTTTGTCCCAGAGCTAAAAGAATATCTCAGATTTAATCAGGGCACTGCTTCTGGCTTGATGGTGTGGGACACATTAAAGGCGTACCTGAGGGGCATGTGTATATGGGAAATATCAAAGGCAAAGACAAAGACTAGGGCGCTCATGGAGCGTACCATGGGGGAGCTTGGGGAGGCGGAAAAGGCTGCTGCATTGGATTTCACTCTTCCCGCCAGGAAGCGATGGAAACAAGCCCAACAGGGTATGACAAAAATAACTATGCAGGAGGCGGCTCAAAAGAGATTATTTAAATCAATCTAGTCGTTTCAAGAAGTGGAAAGTGTAGGTCATCTGCTTTCTGTTATTGCTTCAGCTAAAAGGGGGTCCTCTTTTATAGCTCAGCTTCAAAACTCTGAGGGACGAGTGGTAGGTGATACACCTGAAATATTGACTGCCCTGAAAACATTCTATGCAGACCTGTACCTGTCACACACTACGTCCACAGCGGAAGACGTATCTAGATTTCTAGAGTCTGCAGATCTCCCTAAATTGTCTAATTCCATTAGGCGTAGCCTTGACAGACCCATAAGCTTGGAGGAACTGGATGAGGCTCTTGGCTCCATGCCTAATGGCAAGGCTCCAGGTGTTGATGGGATGCCTGTTGAAATATTTAAGAAATATAAGAAGTTGTTGCTTCCGACTTTACTGAACATGTATAATGAGAGTTTGGCTTCCGGCATCCTCCCACCATCCATGAGAGAAGCAACTATTGTTTTAATATTAAAAAAAGATAAGGACCCACTGTTGCCAGCGTCGTACAGGCCTATCTCCCTTCTCACAGTGGATACTAAGTTGCTGGCCAAGGTCTTGGCCAATCGATTATCAAAGGTAATTGAATGCTTGATACATTCTGACCAGACAGGCTTTATGCCCAGGAAATCAACGGCCCTCAATGTCAGGCGTCTGTATTTAAATATGCAGGTGCGGGTGGATAATGCGGGGAGAAGGGTGGTACTGTCTCTGGATGCCGCCAAGGCCTTTGACAGTGTCGAATGGAATTATTTATGGGCTGTGCTTGAGTGTATGGGCTTTGGTCCGGGCTTTATAAGCTGGATCAGACTTCTATATACGAACCCACAAGCCAGAATACGAGCAAATAGCTCATTGTCTGATCCCTTACATTTGTACAGAGGCACGAGGCAGGGCTGCCCTTTGTCCCCGCTCCTGTTCGCCTTGGCGATTGAGCCTTTGGCATCGGCTATAAGACAAAATCCGGATATGGATCATCGGAGGAGAAAGTGGCGTTGTACACGGATGATCTGCTTTTGTTTTTGGCTGACCCTGATGACTCTTTAAAAAGCACTATGACACTTCTTGATGGATTTGGAAGGATATCGGGGTTGGTCATAAACTGGGACAAATCCGCTGTGCTCGCGCTGGATCCAGGTGTGGACATATCTGTACGAATTCCAGTGGTGACGAAATTTAAATATTTGGGATTGATGATATCCACTGTCTTGGAGGATTATGAGATTCTGAACCTGTCCCCGCTGGTGGCAAGGATTAAAGAGAAAATCAGAGCCTGGGCCAAGTTGCATTTGTCAGTGGTGGGAAGAGTGAATCTATTAAAAATGGTGATTATGCCGCAGCTTTTGTATGTCCTCCACAACTCCCCGGTTTGGCTGCCTCTGGTTAGATTCCACAGAATTAATTTAGGGAATTGATATGGTTGAAGGGTGGCGCTAGGATTAAATTGGATCACCTACAGAAGCCTAAAGATGAAGGGGGTCTGGCGCTCCCAAATCCATGGCTATACTTTCTGTCATCCCAATGTTAGCACCTGGCGGGGGGGAAGGAAGATGATGAGGGTGGAATGGAGGGAGGAGGGAGAACTGTTCTTAGACATTTACTGGGTCAGGGCTCGTTGTTGACCAGTCTGGAGGCTGGAAGGCTTCGCCCGCTGGCTTTCAGATTCCCAACTGTAGCCCTTATGTTGAGGGTCTGGAACAAGGTCAAACAGAGTAGGAACATTACGGCTTTCACAAAATACTCTCCCATATGGGATAACGGTAATCTGCCGGCAATGCTGCCATTGAAAGGGTTCGCACAGTGGAGGAGGATCGGTATTTGGTGGCTCTCGCAATTACTGGGGAAGGAATCCTTCAAATCCTTTGAGGAACTGCGGCGGGAGTTCCCTTTGAAGCATTGTATGTTTTATCAGTATCTACAGTTACGACATGCCTTTAATATTCAAAACAGAAATTCCCCTATTGTTGTCCAGCATGATTGTATAGTTAGTATTCTTGGTGTACCATCAAGTAGAGGTTTGATCTCATTTATATATAATGGCCTGTCCAACGTGGTTTTGTCAAAGCATCCAATGGAAGCGCAGCTGAAGTGGGAGCAACAACTGGGACCGATCTCAGGGGACCAATTGGATCATATCCTTCAGATGGTTCCTAGGCTGTCTCTTAGTGAACCCAGTAGATTATCACAGATTTATGTGCTGTATAGGGTGTATAGAACTCCTAAGTGGTTATGTGACGTGGGATTGAGGCAAGATTCGTGCTGTCCTAAGTGTTCAATGGGAGAGGCGGATATTTTGCATATGCTGTGGACATGCCCCTGTCTGCAGGCATTTTGGATTATTGTCCTCAATCTCATCCACATGGCTACAGGACAGGAGATCTCTAGAGATCCTGTGGTATGTATCTTGGGTTGTGTAGAAGATGTACGGGGAGATGATTATATTCAAACTACGGTAGCTAGAATGCTATACGTCGCCAGGAAACTAATTGCCTCTACTTGGGTTTCAGAAAAAGCACCTACCAGACAAGAATATATCAATAGACTAAACTATATCTTGTTCAGAGAAAAGTATATTTACATGAAAAGAGGAAGGCCTGGAATATTTGAAAGGCTTTGGGGAGGTTGGCTTGCGCTGTACGATTTACCAATGGGAGCAATGAGTGTTGGGGTCTAATGTGTGTATATTTTTGGGGACAGCTCGTGACAACTTATTTATTTGTTTACATTTTCTGTAAATGTAGTTTTACGGCTATACCTATCAGACCTGTGGGGGGAGGGAGGGATGGGTAAGTGGGTTTGATATACATATCCCGCTATTATACTTTATCTTGTTGTACATAATTGTACATTCGCTTCTTGTATCTTGATTTGTTTTGTATATCTTATAAATTTAATAAAAACGATCTGATTAAAAAAAAAAGAATGGGATGGATGTGTGGGGGGCATTATGGAAAAGGGGAGAGAATGTGATGGATGGATAGGGGGGCGGCATAGAAAAGGGGGGTGGCATAGAAAAGGGGGGAGAACGAGATGGATGAATGGATAGGGGCGGCATAGAAAGGGGGGAGTAGCTGGATGGATGGGGGCCGGCATGGAAAAAGGGGGAGAAAATGGATGGATGGTGGAGAAGGTACATGGATGGAGGGGGGATGGGAAGAAGGTACATGGATGGTTTGGTGGATGGGGGAGAAGGTACATGGATAGATGGGGGAGAGAACGTCGGGGGGAGAAGCTACATGGAATGGGGGGGGGGAGAAGCTACATGGAATGGGGGGGGGAGAAGCTACATGGAATGTGGGGGAGAAGCTACATGGAACATGGGTGAGGGGAGAAGCTACATGGATGAGGGATGGGGGAGAGGCCCCGTGGAACAAGGGAGGGGAGAGGCTGCGTGGTGCATAGGAGGGGAGAGGCTGCATGGAGGATGAGCTGTATGTATGCAACATATGGATGTAAGATGAGCTGCATGGGACATATCGGGGGTGAACAGTATGGGACATGTGGGAGGAGGATGAGCAGTATGGGACATATGGAAGGAGTATGAACAGTATGGGACATTTAATCTGCATACACATTCATATAGGAAACGTACTGTTCTGGTGATGTAGTGACGGTAGTTCTGATTATTGTATTGCTGAAGGTTCTGGTTATGTACTGACAGGGGTTATAGTAATGTATTATTGCATTAATGGGGTTTCTGGTGATGTATTGATTGTTTTTGGTGATGTATTACTTTATTGACAATGGTTCTGGTGATATACTGACAGTGGTTCTGGTGAGGCATTATTGTATTGAGAGTGCTTCTAGTGATATGTAATTGTATTGACAGTGGTTCTGGTGATGTAGTCATGTGGATGCTGTAATCTTTAAAGGGAACCTGACCCCTAAAAATCACCCCCCATCCTATTAATACCTGTCCCTGCATCATCATTATGCTATTCTACCTATCCCTTTGTGTAAAAATTGTGCAGTTTGAAACTTTCAAAAGTGATTTTTATACCTCTACAACTATGGCTTCTTGTCTCCTGAGAAGTCGCACAGGGTGTTCCCTGTGACTTCTTTTCGCCGCCTTTAGTGCTTGTATTCACGCCCCGATGGGCGTGATAAACCATTTGAATCCTCCTCGCCCTCGTCCATGGGCGGATCAGCCGATATGACGCTAATCGCGTCATTTCAGGCGCTGCTGACGTCCATACACCCTTTCAGTGCATCGACAGACCTTAAGCTGCACATTGCGCATGCGTGAATTATGCTGTACGGCAGCTCATGTGATGAGCTGCGGTAAAGTACACCTCACGCATGCGCAATACTTACATCATTACCAGCAGCTGCATTTTAAAGGCCTTTCCCACGAACAAGGTTAATTTAAAGTTTATCTTAATAATAAGTAGACCCTGTAATGATAATTTCCACAATTGGATGTGTTTAAAAGAAAATATTCCTGGGCTGAGATAAATTTATATATGTGTCCCTGCTGTGTACTGTGTAATGGATGAGTCTGACCGTACAGGGATTCTCTTGACACAGGAACATTATTTTTAAACACCTCAAATTATGGAAATTATTATTCCAAAATCTATTGATTAAACAGCTGTCAGATCAGCTGTATCTCCCCACTTGACACCGGCGGGAGATCAGCTGTTGCTCTGCATGATCTCCCGGTGGCTGCCACCCGGGAGAGATTTCAATGAGATCCGCAGCGTTCTTATGCGGTGTCATGCAGAGGACACTGCGGATCCATTGAGATCCATGCATTGTTTGTGCGCTTACGGACGCTTGCGGATAAAACAAGCGCCCGCGACCGCACAAAAAATGCAACAAGCTGCGTTCGGAGGGCGCACAAATTGTGCGCATCCAAACACAAACGCAACCGAATGCAGCCAAACGCAGGCACATGCGTTCCCATATTACACATAGGAACGCAGTGTGCAAGCGTTTGGCTGCATTCGGTACGCAGCGTTCACAAACGCTAATGTGAAGGCAGCCTAAGATTGGTAAGATTTCAAATATCCAATTTAAAAATAGATTTCTTTTTAATTTCTTCACAACCAATGACATAGTGGTAGCCGTGTGTCTGCTGCTGATGCGAGCGCACACACTGAGCCTGCGTCTTTTCCATGACATGATGGCTGATTTAATTAGCCATCACGTGCCTCTTAACAGCTGGACTACTACTGCCCACACCTGGTTAACCTGTTACGGTAAATCCTGCTGTCAACCTCCAACTACAGATTTTAACTCTTGCCAGCATTGGGGAGGCCATAAATTCCTGCCCAGCAGTGTGTTCGTTCGATGTGACCGCAGGGCGCCAGATACGTTGTCATGACAGCAGGGGGGTCTGCCAATATTACAATCCTCCTGTCAACACCTGCCAGGCTATCAGACTAAAGTCCCCTAAAAACTATTAAATAGGGTAAAAAAAAAAAAAAATTTAAAAGCCCCCAAATGTTCAAATCACCCTGCTTTTATCTTTTTAAAAATAAAGTATTAAAAAATTTTTTTTGCTGCCACAACATTGCAATAAAGTGCAATAAGAGGCGATAAAACAATTATTACCCTGTTTCCCTGAAAATACGACAGCGTCTTGTATTAATAAGATGCGCCATGTCTTATTTTCTGGGGGTGTTTTAGGCCCCTTTCACATCAGCGGTAATCGCTGATCGCAGCAGTTGCGGTGAAAAAAAACGCAACTGCCGCGATTACCGCATAACGGCTGCACTTGCGGAAAGCCCCATGCAATGTCTATGGGGCTTGCGGTAAGTGTGCGGCAGGTGTGGTTTCAGCACTTGCGGCAGATGCAGCTGCTAAAAAAAACTGTGGATGACCGCGTTTTTTTCGTGGACGCATCTGGCGCAAGTGCCGAAACCGCAACTATACCGCACTTGCCGCAAGCCTCATAGACATAGCATGGGGCTTGCCGCAAGTGAACTGCAAGTGCGGCCGTTATGCGGTAATCGCGGCAGCTGCGTTTTTTTCACTGCAACTGCCGCGATCAGCGCTGATGTGAAAGGGGCCTTATTTGTCTATGAACAAGAATTCATATTTATTGAACAAAAAAAGGACCTTTTATCATCCCCTTGCAGCCCCCAATACGGTATCCCTATAATCCCCTTACAGCCCCAAATAAGGTATCCCCATTATCCCCCAATATGGTATTAACATCAAAACACATACCGTACACAGGGACACACACACACAGGGACACACACACGCACACAGGGACATACGCACTTCTCACCGGTCCCTGCTGCATTCCGGCACCATTCTCAGCTGCCTGCTGCTGTCCCAGTGCTCGCCGCTGTCCCGCTGCTGCTTTTGAAGGTGAACAGCACCGCTCTCATCTCCATAAGTGTACAGTGCTGCTGTCCAGGCCAATCCACAGGCTAGGAGCAGCCCGGGCAGCCAATCACAGGCCAGAAGCTTACGTCATGCAACGACTGACCTATGATTGGCCTCTGGGCAGCTCCTGGCCTGTGATTGCCCGGGACAGTGTCGGGGGGCTTGAAAAATCGAGCGGTGCATATGCTTCTGCAGCACTGCTCAAAGCGGCGGGAACCGGGAGGCATCACAGCTGCATGCCCCGCTCTTCTGAATGGTGGCATGCGGTTATTGGTACAAAAAAGACATGCCTTATTTTCAGGGGGTGCCTTATATTTCCAGGCACACTAAACCCCCTGGCATGCCTTACTTTCAGGGGGCGCCTTATTTTCGGGGAAACACGGTATCTATCCTAAAATGATAATCAGTGAAAACATCAGCTCAGGGTGCACAAATATCACTCAGCCAAATATCCTGAAAAATGAAAATGTTAAAAGTCATGGAAAATAGCGACAAAATCAAAATTATTTTTCTTATAAATCAACACTTGGCTTTTGTATTTACCATACAGCATACATGGTAAATACCCCCCACAACCAAAATTGCAGAATTACACTTTATTTTTTAATTTCAGCATACTTGGAATTTGTTTTTCACACTTTCCAGTGCATCACATGATAAAATTATTTATCCCGCAAAAAGTAAGTCCTCATACAGCTATGTTGATGGGGAAAAAAAAAAAGTGTGTGTTATGGCTCTTGGAAGAAGGGGTGGGTAAAAAAAAAAAAAAAACAGCAACAATGAAAAATCACAAGGGCGTGAAGGTGTTAAAAATCAGATTTATCCATTTTCCGAAATCAAGGATTTCAGTTTATTTGCACTTTTGATTGCTTTTCTCAATAGCCATTTGTTTTTTGATTTTCTGTCCACACTTCTGTATGAAGGTATTTAGTTTTTTTGATTGCAGTATAAGTTGTAGATTTGATGGCACCAAATCATTTTACCACTGAATCTACTGGACAGCGCTGGTGGAATAGCGACAAATGAGAGGAGAGCACAGGATTTATTATTTTAACAGGGTAAAACAAGTTGATCGAGAAGGGGTTGTCCTAGTAGCAACCCGTGTAATCATGTAATGAGATTATATATGTGTGTTATATATATATATATATATATATATACTAGCTGGGTGCCCGATGCACATGCATCGGGATTCTAGAAGAGCGAGTCTCTGACTCGCAATGGCCGCTTCGCGGCCAATGCTTCGCGCTGCTAAGGCAACTCGCCATACATACACACAGGGCCGGCGTCAGCGCCCGGCATACCCGGGGCCCTGAACAGCTGGGGGGCCCACTGGCCATCAGGGACAGGCAGCACTGACAGCCAGGGGCCCATTAGGGACAGACAGCCCTGTCAACAAGGGGCACATTAGGCAGACTCCCAGTGCACATGGCTAATTTTCATGCGATGCAGTATAGCCATGTGCTGGCTCTGGGGAGCAGTGGAGCTTCCTCCTTTGCCAACTGTAGCAGAGTGACAACAGTTTGTTTTTTTACTGTGAGCAGCAGGATGGGGGATTATATGTACCATGGAGGCTGCGCCGACTGTATATACAGGCTGCGCCGACTGTATATACAGGCTGCGCCGACTGTATATACAGGCTGTGCCGACGGAGACTGCTGTTGTGCTGTATATATAAAACGGAAGCTGTGCTGGGCTATATATACTATTTGGAGGCTGTGCTGGACTATATATACCAATCGGAAGCTGTGCTGGGCTGTGTATATAATATGGAAGCTGTGCTGGACTATATATATTATTTGGAGGCGGTGTTGGGCTGGATATATTATTTGGAGGCTGCTGCTGGGCTGCCACAGCTTCCAAATAATATATACAGCCCGGCACAGCCTCCAAATAATATATATAGTCCAGCACAGCTTCCATATTATATATACAGCCCAGCACAGCTTCAAAATAGTATATACAGCCCAGCAAAGCCTCCAAATAATATATACAGCCCGAAGGCTCTATCTAAATACATAATCACCAGTTTTGCGCTTCCGGCCACTGTGTCGCTATGGATATGGATATATTTATGTATGTATATATATATTTATGTATGTATATATATATATTTATGTGTGTATATATATATATATATATATATATATATATATATATTTTTTTTTTTTTTTTTTTTTTTTTTTTCTTTTTTTAAAGAAAAAACAGGAGCAGCACTTTATCCCTAATAAGGTTGGTACAGATCAGTCCAGAGCTTACTTCATTTGCTCTCAGTATACAGACCAAATAATGAAGACTGCAGCACTCCATTTCTGATGTAAATCGCCTTTAATGGCTTTCAGGCATCTTTGTGATGGACGTTTCAGTCCTTAGGCCTTCTTCCAGCAACCACCCCTTGCAAATGCTGGGCTTCTTATACCTAACATACTGAACCAGCATGGCTACCACAGCATATTGAAGCGGCATGCTATTCCATCCGGTTTGCGTTTAGTTGGACCATCATTTATTTTTCAACAGGACAATGACCCCACACACACCTCTAGGCTGTGAAAGGGCTAATTGACCAAGAACGAGAGTGATAGGGTGCTACACCAGATGACCTGGCCTCCACAGTCACCAGACCTGAACCCAATCAAGATGGTTTGGGGTGAGCTGGACCGCAGAGTGAAGGCAAAAGGGCCAACAGGTGCTAAGCATCTCTGGGAACTCCTTCAAGACTATTGGAAGACCATTTCCGGTGACTATCTCTTGAAGCTCATCAAGAGAATACCAAGACTGAAAAGCAGTAATCAAAGGAAAAAGTGGCTACTTTGAAGAACCTAGAATATAAGACCTATTTTCAGTTGTTTCACACTTTTTTGTTAAGTATATAATTCCACATGTGTTAATTCATAGTTTTGATGCCTTCAGTATGAATCTACAATTTTCATAGTCATAAAAATACAGAAAATTCTTTGAATGAGAAGGTGTGTCCAAACTTTTGGTCTGTACTGTACATCAAAATAAATATGAAAATTTTAATTGATTCAATTAATCAATGAGACATGTATTGGAAGAATACTACTTAAAGAGGACCTGTCACCAAACCAAGCATGGCGATCTAATTACAGCACTGGATGCAGCATGTCTGCTGCATCCAGGCAAGGGGTCCCCCAGCACTTTAGCAGCCCTGTACCCCAAGATAATACACTTAGAAACTTACATCCTGCAGCCGGAAAGGAGGTGGCTGCGGTTTTTTTCGCGACGCACTGCCGCAAGTGCAAAACCGCACTTGCCACACCTGCCGCAAGTCCCCCTATACTTTCTATGGGATTACCCAACCGCGCCGCAAGTGTAACCGCATCTGCCGCGTTCACCGCATAACCGTACACTTGCGGCGCGGTTGCGGTAATCCCCATACAAAGTATAGGGGACTTGCGGCAGGTGCGGCGGCTGAGGTAGCGACTCGCATGGCCTCGCGGCCATGCTTGCGCTTACACAGCGACTCGCAATGGATCCTCATAGAAAGTATAGGGGGACTTGCGGCAGTGCGGCGGCTGACGTAGCGACTCGCAATGGCCTCGCGCATTGCTCGCGCTACCTCAGCGGTAAATCGCTAAGTTGTGGCCGGGCTCTGGTTCTATTTTCGCCAGCGACTCGCAATGGCCGCTTCGCGGCCATTGCTCGCGCGTGGTGACTCACATAGTGACAAACCACGGCGTTTTCGGGTCGACACGATTTTGCCTACGGCAATTATAGAGTAGATATACATACACATACTGCTCAAAAAATATAAAGGTACACTTAAACAACTAGACAACCCAATGTAAACCAAGTCAAATCACACCACAATGAAATCAACCTGTGCAGTTATGAAGCAACACATTGTGAATCAATTTCTCATGGCACTGTGCAAATGGAACAGATAACAGTATAAATGATAGGCAATTAGCAAGACATTGATAAAGGAGTGGTTTGCAGTGGTGACCACAAATATTACTCTGTTCTCATCCTTTTTGGATGTTTAGTCAGTTTTGCATTTTGTCCATTGCTCTCACCCCTAGAGGTAGTATAAGGCAGTGTCTACAATCCACAGAGTTTGCTCAGGTAGAGCAGCTCACCAGGATGGAGCATCATGCGAGCTGTGGCAAGAAAGGTAGCAGTGTCTGTCAGCCAGAAGAAAGGCAGTACCCAGGAGATGTGAAGTGGGCCATACCAGGGCAATAACCTAGCAGCAGACCCATACCTCCTCCTAGGAGGAACAGGAGGAGCAGTGCCAGAGCACTGAAAAATGACCTCCAGCAGCTACTAATATCCATTGTGTCTGACATCAACAGTGAGTGTTGTGCGTACACAGCCCAACACATGCAGGGCAATTGGCATTTACCAGAGAAGATTGGCAGATTCGACATTGGCGCCTTGTGCTCTTCAGGGATAAGAGCAGGTTCACACAGAACACACGTGACAGACTTTACAAAGCCTGTAGATGCCATGGAGAACATTCTGCTGGCTGCAACATCCTTCAGCATGACCTGTTTGGCAGTGGGTCACTAATGGTGTGGGGAGGCATTTCTTTGGAGGGTCGCACAGCCCTCCATGTGCTAGCCAGACATACCCTGACTGCCAGTAGGTACCGGATAATATCGTCAGACCTATTGTGAAACCATGTGCAGGTGCAGTGGGCCCTGGGTTCCTTCTGATGCGTGACAATGCTAAGACTCATGTGGCTGAAGTGAGTCCGCTGTTCCTGCATGATGAAGGCATTGATCCTATGGACTGGACTGGCCTGCCCGTTCCCCAGACCTGAATTATAGCAAGCACATCTGGAACATCATGTCTCATTCCATCCACCACATTGCACCACAGACTGTTTAGGAGTTGACTGATGCTTTAATCCACGTCTGGAAGGAGATCTATTAGGTGAACATCCGCCTAATCATCAGGAGCATACCCAAGGGTAGTAGGGATTACAAGCATGTGCAGGACACACACTACTGAGCCTCGTTTCCTTGTCTTTAGGAATTTCAACAGAAATTGGATTGTAATTGATTTTCCACTTTGAGTATCATTCCAAATCCAGACCTCCATGGGATATTAATTTTGATTTACATTAATCATTTTTATGTTTCATTGTTCTCAAAGCATTCCACTATGCAATGAATAAAGATTTGCAACTGGAATATTCGGATGCTGTATTTTAGTGCTTCCTTTATTTTTTTCTGAGCAAAGTATTATAAATATCTCTTTTTCGATCCAAAATTAAGTACACCCCTCAGATTTATTTGTGAACATTTTATATATTTTCATGGGATATCACCAAAGATATGGCACTTTGATACAATGTAAAGTAGTCAGTGTACAGCTTGTATAAGGGTGCTTTCACATCTGCGGTAGTGTAATTCCCACAGATCCGGCAAATGTCACTGCATCTGCCACGTAACAGCCGACTTGCGGCACCGAAACGGCAAGCCCCTTTAATTCTCTAGAAGGCTTGTGATCGAGTGCAGCAAGTGTGCACCTGACCGCAAGCCCCATAGAGAATCAATGGGGCTTGCCAGATAGGCACCACAAGTCGGCTGTTACCCAACAGATCCGGCAGATGTGGCGACATCTGCCGGGAATTACACCTACCGCAGATGTGAAAGCAACCTTAAAGTGTAAATTTGGTGTGCCCACTAAAAAATAGCAACACACAGCCATTAATGACAAACCCCTGGCAACAAAAGTGAGTACACTCCTAAGTGCAAATAGCCAAAGTCTGTCCAGTTAGTCATTTTCACTCCCCGATGTTATGTGATTCAATGTTACAAAGTCTCAGTGAATGGGGAGTAGGTGTGTTAAATGTGGTGTTATTTCTCGCACACTCTCCCATCCTGGTCACTGGAAATTCAACATGCCACCTCATGGCAAATAATTCTTTGAGGATCTGAAAAAAAGAATTCATCCCTGACAGAAGTCTCTTCTAAACATAGTGCACAAGAAAATCCACTACCAGTTTGCTAAAGACAAGCAAATTAAGGACATAAATTACCAGAACCATGTCCTGTGGTCTGATGAAACCAAGATAAACATATTTGGTTCAGATGGTGTCAAGGTTGTGTGGCAGAAACCAGGTGAGGAGTACCAAGATAAGTGTGTCTGGTCTACAGTCAAGCATGGTGGTAAGAGTGTCATGGTGGTAAGCTGCCCGACTACTACCAGCTGTGGGAAGCTACAGTTCATTGAGAGAACCATAAATGCCAACATGTACTGTGACATACTGAAAAAGAGCACAATCTACTCACTTAGGAAGCTGGGCCATATGGCAGTATGCCAACATATCGACTGCAAAAACCACTTAAAGACGACCACTGCCTTGCTAAAGAAACTGAGGACAAAGCTGCTGCACTGGTAAAGGATATCTACAGACCTAGCCCTATTGAGCATCTGTGAAGGCATGCTCTAACGGAAGGTGGAGGAGCACAAGATATGTATTTATTATTAAGGGATAAAGAAATCGAAACATAGAGGTCCCTGTGTGAAAAGTGATTCCCTCCATTTAAAACATGACATTAAAAGAAAAGCAGAAAAGGGCACATAGGTCTTATCCGGGTGTAACAAGGGTGTGTGCGTGTAGTTGCACTAACCTTTCGTTGTTGTGAGAGTCACAACAACTAATATGTGAAAACCGGCTTGCAGCACTCCGCCAAAGGAACAATTATAGTAGTGGAGGAAAGGGTGGTTACTCGTGTGCCGCAGTCTGCTCAGGTCATCCAAGAAGTCGAAAGGAGTTATTAGCAATACCTTTATTGTCTTACGCATTTCGTGGCACTACAGACCACGTCATCAGAGATCCAGAGAGGTTTACAGGAGTACAAAGTGAAAGGCATTCAACCTCACCCGGATGTAATGAAAAGGTCCTTTTCATTACATTCAGGTGAGGTTGGATGACTTTCACTTTGTATTCCTGTAAACCTTTCTGGATCTATGATGAAGTGGTCTGTAGTCCTACGAAACGCGCAAGATAATAAAGGTATTGCTATTAACTCCTTTCAACTTCTTGGATGACCTGAGCAGACTGCAGCGCACGAGTAACCACCCTTTCCTCCACTACTATAATCCCTTTAAAATATAAAAGTGACTGTGGTGACACTGTGATGGGTTTAATGTCCCAAAATTGTCTACTAATGTCCCCCACCCTGATATATATATATTTAACCCATTCTGGTAATTATCTCTCATCTTGGTATGTATGATCACGTATCCAGGTAGATATGATTCTCCATCCATATGTGATCGCACATTCTGGCCTATTTGATCCCCCCATCCTGTCATATAGTTACAGAGGTTGAAAAAAGACCTAGGTCCGTTGAGTTCAACCTTACTCCATCAATCATACATTTTTGTCACTTTGTCATTTATAAACAACAATATTAGGTGCACTGAAGAGATCAACCAGCCTTTTTAAAAAAAAAAAAAAAAAAAAAAAAAAAGCTTATAGTATTTAAGGTATGTGCCAGTCCTTGTGTACTGACCATACATTTGCATGCAAAATAAGATCTCCCCTGAGACTTCTCTAATCCAAATTAAACAAGCCCAAGTTTATTAACCGTGTCAAATGGGAGGGCCATCAATCCCTTCTAATATTCTAGTTGCCTGCCTTTGCATTGATTCCAACTTCTGAATATCCTTTTTAAAATGTGGAGCCCAAAACTGGATTCTGTGTACTAGATGTGGCCTTACAAGTAATTTTTAGAGAGGTACAGTGCCTTGTGAAAGTATTCGGCCCCCTTGAATCTTTCAACCTTTTGCCACAATTCAGGCTTCAAACAAAGATAGAAATTCTAATTTTTTTGTGAAGAATCAACAACAAGTGGGACACAATCGTGAAGTGGAATGAAATTTATTGGATATTTTAAACTTTTTTAACAAATAAACTCAAAAGTGGGGCGTGCAATATTATTCAGCCCCTTTACTTTCAGTCCAGCAAACTCACTCCGGAAGTTCAGTGAAGATCTCCAAATACAGGACCATTCTGGAAGACAACCTGTTGGAGTCTGCAAAAGACCTGAGACTGGGACGGAGATTTATCTTCCAACAAGACAATGATCCCAAACAAAGCAAAATCTACAATGGAAAGGTTCAAAAATAAACGTATCCAGGTGTTAGAATGGTCAACTCAAAGTCCAGACTTGAATCCAATCGAAAATCTGTGGAAACAGCTGAAAACCGCTGTTCACAAACGCTCTCCATCCAACCTCACTGAGCTCCAGCTGTTTTACAAGGAAGAATGGGCAAGAATTTCAGTCTCTCGCTGTGAAAAACTGATAGAGACATACCCCAAGAGACTTGTAGCTGTAATCGCAGCAAAAGGTGGAGCTACAAAGTACTAACTCAAGGGGGCCCAATAATATTGCACGCCCCACTTTTTAGTTTTTTATTTGTTAAAGTTTAAAATATCCAATAAATTTTGTTCCACTTCATGATTGTGTCCCACTTGTTGATTCTTCACAAAAAAAATAGAATTTATACCTTTATGTTTGAAGCCTGAAATGTGGCAAAACAAAAGGTTGAAAAGTTCAAGGGGGCCGAATACTTTCACAAGCCACTGTATATGTTAGGATCCTGGGTTTTTCTCTCTTTTTATACACCCCATAATCTTATTTGCTTTTGCAGCTGCTGCTTGACATTGAGTACTGCATTAACCAGAATACCCAAATCCTTCTCTTGATCTGTAGTCCCCATTTTAATTCAATTTAATGTATATGCACTAATAGGATTACTCCTTTCTCCTAATCTCATTTGCCAATGGTCTGCCCATTCAGACCTCTTATATATTAGGATGAGGATCACATATATGTTCCCCATCCTGGTAATGATCCCCCATCCATGAATGCACTGGCGATCAAAATTAGAGAACACACGACTTACTTAATGTTAGGGTCATTGTGTTCTCCTATATGAAAATATCCTAAAATAGCAGTATTATAAGCTTATTTCATAAATTCAGATTATTCTAAAGCAGGGGTCACCAACCACCGGTCTGTGGACCGGGACCGGGCCGTGGGGGTCCCTGTGCCGGTCCGCACCGCCGCAGACCAGCGCTACAGAAAGTGCTCTCTGTGGCGGCGTCTCCACCCACTGCAACCCGCACCACGCTGTTCTGAACTGATCTCTGACTCAGCTGCGTGCATAGATGTACGAGCGGCACCGTCGGCCAATCCCAGTGCAGCAGCCAGGCCCTGATTGGCAGAGAGCAGAGTGGCGTCAACTGCAGTGGACCCATGAGCAAAGTGTGTGTCTGTGTGGCGGTGGGCGTGTGGCAGGCATTGTGCCGATGCCTGGCATGGCGGGGGTGCCTGCATTGTGCCTCTGTGCGTGGCAGTGTGTGTTTGGTGGAGTGTCTGTGGGAGTGGGGGTGCATGTGGTGGTGTGAGTGCCTGTGGGGTGTGGGTGCGTGTGGCGGTGCGTGGTGGTGTGTCTGGCAGTGCGGCTGTGTGATTGTGTGTGTCTGTGTGTGTGGCAGTGTGGCTGTGTGTGTGGCGATGTGACTGCAAGGGGATGATGGGGATAATATGGGCTCCTGCAAGGGGATGGGGATGATGGGGATATTGTGAGATACAAACGGATGATGGGGATTGCAAGGGGATGAAGGGGATATTGTGGCCTGCATAGGGATGATGGGGATATTATGGACTGCAAGGGAATGATGGGGATACCATAAAGGGGGCTGCAAGGGGATGGAAAAATTAAGACATCCCCTTAAAATAAGAAGTAGCGCATCTTTCGGGGAAACAGGGTACTAAACATAGCCCCGCCCCATATGATCAAAGCACCACCCCACCCTGTCGAGCCACGAACAAATGGTCTTGCATGAAGCTGGTCTCCGATGCAAAAAAGGTTGGGGACCACTGTTCTAAAGCACAGAATAGAAATGTGAATGACACAAATGAAAAAGAATACAATCGAAATTAGTAAACACTTTCAGATACCTGCAAGTTATTGGTGTTAATATGGCACCTGGTGTTAATTTCCTTAATTATCTGCCAAACCCTATGTAACTGGTACCCAGGGCTGTGGAGTCGGTAAGCCAAACATCCGACTTAGACTCTGACTCTTCAATATGCCTTAATCCGACTCAGACTCCACCAAAATGGACACAGATTCCGACTCCACAACTAATATTGAGAAGCCTGTAAGCCAAACATTCAGCTCCTCAATTTCCCTGACTAAGATGCCACGCAAAATGGACTCAGACTCCACAGCCCTGCGCTGGCATCCTAACTTTCCAGTTTGTACTCACTTTGTAAAAAATGGTGTGTTCCAAAGTAACTGAAACCCTCCAGCAGCAGGGCGTCCAGATGAAGGCCAAAGGGGTCACCCTATTAGCCACAACAACAGAAGTTGGTTGTTTCAAATCTGTGATTTCTAGAATATTATATCTTTTAAAACATCACAAACTATTTGAAGTCCTCCAAAAAGGCTGGACGCCCTCGAAAGACAAATGCAAAAGAGGATGTATAATTTCAATGGGTAATTGTTTCTTTTTTTCAGTAAATATATTTATTGAAATTTTCAACAGTAAAAACAATAGAAAGAACCAGTACAATGTCCAGGACTTAATACAGAGATACATTACGTCCCGAAGAGAGCAGCACAGGAGTAGTCCAATAAGGACACTAGCACCTAAAGGGTACAAGTTTCCCATCTTAAGAATCACCTCTGGACAAGGACCTTATATAAAGAATATAGAACCTATGAAAAGGCAATTGTGGAAATAAAAAAAGAGGAGAGAAAGAGAAAAAGAGAAAAAAAGGGTAGCGGAGAAGGGGAGTAATGAGGGAGAGGGGGGGGGGGGGCGGTAAGGGAGACCCAGCAATTTAAACGCCCACGAGTTGACAATCACGAATATGTACGCAGCCAAGTAAGGAACCCTGTGCTCTCTTTGAAGGAACCAGGTGCCAGAGGAACCAGGTGTGTCCCTTTCATATGCGGCATCACCATCACCCGCCACCAGTGACTCCAGACTATGTAATCTATCCATTTCAGCTATCCATTCCATCGTGGAGGGGACCTCAGTGGACCTCCAATGCCGGGGAATAACTGCTCTGGCAGCTATTAGGCAGAATCTCAGAATCCCCTTTTTGACGGAAACTATCGAACTGGGTATCAGGGACAGTAGGGCCATTTGGGAAGATGGTTCATGACGGACCCCAGTCATCAAGTGAAAGGCATCAAAAACTGAGTTCCAGAAGGGTTGCAGGGGACCGTAGGACCACCAAATATGAAGCATAGAGCCCGTGGCAGAGCCACATCTCCAGCAGGCGTCCGAGATCTCCGGGTTAATCCTGTGGAGAAGGGTGGGACACCTGTACCAGCGTGTCAGTAATTTATAATTCCTCTCCTGCGCCTGACTGGACATTGTCATCTTATGTGCAAGAGTAAAGATTTTCAAACTATCCGCCTCAGAAAAGGTGATCCCCAGGTCCCTCTCCCAAGCCTCCATAAATCCAAGCGTGGTTGGGGGAAGTGAATTCAAGACCAGGCCATAGAGCACTGAAACCACGTGAGAGGGACCCTCGGTAGGGAGCATCAGGGACTCAAATTGCAGAAACTCTAGCCAGGACAGCGGTGTCGTAAGACCAGGGCCCCGTAACCCCCGCACGCCGGAGAGCCCCGCAACCTTATCCTTCACCTGACCCAGTCCCACCCCATCAAGTCGTGACCAACACAAATACGTAGACCTATTCATTGCTGGGGGAAAGGCCGGATTGTCAAAAAGGGGACTCGGTCTGCTCAATCGAGAGGTCAGGCGTAATTTCACATAGGATCTATCCCAAAACTTCAAAACAATCTATGTGAGTGGAGCAAAACTCAACACAGGTGGGCGTCCGGTCCCCCCCAGCCAAGGCAGCCAGTACAAAGAAGAGGGCGATAAAAGTTTCTCCAAGAGCACCCACTGTTTATGAGCATCACTGAACCTCCAGTCCACAATCCTAGAGAGCAAGACTGCCTGATAATAACGTTTAAAATCAGGAAGGCCTACCCCCCTTTAGTCTTGGGTCTCACTAGTACTGAGAACCGAGTCTGTGGTTTCCTAGTACCCCAAATAATGGGTAATTGTTTCAACACTCTGGCTGGAATAGCTCACCAATTCAGCACTGAACAGGGTAAGGATCTGTCTTGCTATATAGTGTCACAATGTTTAAGAACATATGGAGTGAAAGCCCACTCTGCAGTGACCCAACCTCTCATTAGCAGAAAGAATCTAAAGGCTAGACTCACATTTGGTGAGGAGCAGGTTGTGCAGGTGTGTATACAGAAAAGTGGTCCACAGTTCATTTTAGTGATTAAGGTAAGTTTAATGTATTTGAGTATGATGGGAAACATTATTGCTCATTGACAAATTGGGGAAACACTGAACTCAATGTAAAGAAGTCAGTGAAAGGTGGTGGAGGAAGTGTAATTGTTTGGGGAATGTTTTCTGCTGCAGGGGTTGGACCTCTCATACATGGCAAAGTGAATGCAAGTGTGTATCAGAACCTTCTTCAGCAACAAGTGCTTCCTAATTTGCATTCAGCCAGCAATTTTCATGCAGGACAATGGCCCGTGTCACACAGCAAAACGGGTAAAGCAGTTCCTTGAAACAGAGTCCTGATCTAAACCCAATAGAAAACCTCTGGAAAATCCTTGGTGACTAAGTTATGGCTAAGAAACCCACAACAGGCACAGATCTGATAAGCTTCTATGAAGAGGTAAGTTGTGGACTGGACCAAAGAAATGCAGTGGACGTGGTGTATATGGACTTTTCAAAAGCTTTTGATATGGTGCGACACAACATGTTGATACATAAAATGAGAGCAATGGGGATAGGGGAAAATATGTGTAAGTGGGTTAAGAACTGGCTTAGTGATAGGAAACAAAGGGTAGTTATTAATGGAACACACTCAGAATGGATCACAGTTAACAGTGGGGTACCATAGGGGTAAGTATTGGGCCTGCTTCTTTTTAACATTAATGACCTTGTAGAGGGCATACAGAGTAGAATCTCAAAATTTGCAGATAACACTAAACTCTGCAGGGTAATCAATACAGAGGAGGACCATTTTATATTACAGGAGGATTTATGTAAACTAGAAGCTTGGGTTGATAAATCACAAATGAGCTTTAATGGGGATAAATGTAAGGTCATGCACTTGGGCAGAGGAAATAAAAGGTATAATTATGTGCGTAATTGTAAAACACTGGGCAAAACTGTTACTGAAAAAGACCTGGGTGTATGGGTAGATGACAAACTCACATTTAGTGGCCAGTGTCAGGCAGCTTGTTGCAAAGGCAAATACAATAATGAGATGTATTAAAAGAGGCATAGATGCTCATGAGGAGAACATAATTATACCTCTATACAAGACACTAGTGTGACCACACTTAGAATACTGTGTACAATTCTGGTCTCCGGTGCATGAGAAAGACATAGCTGAACTAGTGAAATAAATTTTAATATGCGCTGCTCCCCTCACCCACCTCTTGGCATAGTTTCAGTGCTGAGAGGTGATTGTCGGGGGAAGCAGCGAATATTAAATTTAGCTAAACAGCGGGCACATGTGATCACCGCAAGGCGCTGCTGCAGCCTGCTCCTGCCTCCGCTGACCCATTCCTGCCTCTACTGACCTTCCAGCCACAGCCAGCTATCGTATATCCAGACTAGAAGATGCACCACCCTAATTTCCCCAAAACACTTAGGGAAAATAAAAGTACTACTTCTAGTCCAAGAGATACAGTAATTGAGATCCATCAGTCTGGAAAAGGTTAGAAAGCCATTTCCAAAGCTTTGGGTCTCCAGGGAGCCACAGTGAGAGCCATTATCCACAAATGGTGCAAACATGGAACAGTTGTAAACATTCCCAGGAGTGGCCAGCTGACCAAAATTACCACAAGAGCGCAGCAATGACTCATCCAAGAGTCCACAAAAGACCCCACAACAACATTCAAAGAACTGCAGGCCTCCCTTGCCTCAGTTAAGGATCAGTGTTCGTGACTCCACCAAAAGAAAGGCAATGGGCAAGAATGTTCTGCAGTTCCAACCTGAAAAAAAACTGCTGAGCAATAAGAACGTAAAGTTTTGTCTGTTTTGCCAGAAAATATCCTCATGATCTTTAAGATTTTTGGGAAAATAGTCTGTTGAAGGTGTATGTCTCATTATATCTGGCGTAGATGTAACAGCATTTCAGAAAAGGAACATCATGCCAACAGTAAAATATAGTGGTTTTAGTGTGATGGTCTGGGGCTGTTTTTTACTGCTTCAAGACGTGGAAGACTTCCTGTGGCAAATCTGCTGTCTACCAAAAACCCTAAAGGAGAATTGTCTGGCCATCTGTTTGTGACCTCAAGCTGTAGCGCACATGGCTTATGCAGCAGGACAATGATCAAAAACACACCCAGCAAGTCCACCTCTGAATGTCTTAAGAAAAACAAAATTAAGACTTTGGAGTGGCCTAGCCAAAGTTCTGACCTTAGTCCAATTGAGATGCTGTGGTATGACCTTAAAAAGGTTGTTCATGCTCTGAAACCCTCAAATGTGGTTCAATTACAAAAATTCTTTAAGATGAGTGGACCAAAATTCCTCCAGATCTTTGGACTAAGGCCCCTTTCACATCAGCGTATTTTTCAAATCGCGGCAGATGCGGTGAAAAAACCGCATCTGCCGCGATTACCGCGACACTTGCAGCAAGCCCCATGCAATGTCTATGGGGCTTGCGGTAAGGGTGCGGCAGATGCGGCAAGTGCGCACCGCATCTGCCGCGATTTGAAAAAAACGCTAGTGTGAAAGCACCCTAAGACTCATTGCCAGATATCCCAAACATTTGATTTTAGTTGTTGATACTAAGGATGGCTCAATAAGTTATTATATTAGGTTCACGGGGCAATCCCCTTTTTATACAGAGCCCTGTAGATTTGTATTTCTTTTTACCTTAATAATGAAGACCTTCATTTATAAACGGCATTTCGTGTCTACTTGTTTTATCTTTGGCGGCCGTCACACGGTTTAATATTGCTAACGATATCGTTTAAGCGATCTGCTTTTTGATCACTTAAGCGATATCGTTTGTGCGTCGCTGCGTGCAATCAATCAATTTTACCATGTAAAATCGCTTGATCGTGACATCGCAGATATAAGAGCCGGAGCTCATATCAAGCGATAAACGCTTGATCAATCTGCATCATCGTGGTGTGTGACACCATGATGATCCATCTCCCAGCGGCAGAGCCTATGCTGGGAGATGGTATCTATGGTAAACGTCGGGTTACTAAGCGTCGCGCGGCGCCTAGTAACCCGATGTGTACCATAGTGCTGTGTGACAGCTCACCAGCGATGTGAGCGATATCGTTAGCGATCGCGCGTGCACGTGATCGCTAACAATATCGCTCACGATATTGATGAGTGTGACGGCCGCCTTTGTCTAATATTTCAATTTGTTTCATGATCTGAAACATTTAAGTGTGACAAGCATGCAAAAGAATAAGAAATCAGGAAGGGGGTAAAAAAAACTTTTCACATCATTGTATATTATATATTAGGACTTGAACCTTTGTAGTCATCTGAATGCTTATACTATATATTGCAACATCACTTTTAACAGTATCGGCAGGAGAAAGTTGCAAATGCTGCGCTGTTGGTAAGGACACGTCACGAAAAAGATGAAGGAAAGAACTTATTTTTCTACGCGCTTTGGAGCATCACTGACTCCTTCAAACAAAAAAAATCATATATGGGCACAAGACACAATGTACACAGGGTTTTTTTTTTTTTCCATTTTACACAGGTCACTGCCCCTCAATGGGGAAAAGGGGCATGAAATTCAAATTCAAACATACTGATTCAATGCAGAATAAATATAGCACAAAACATAAAATATTCATGAACTGTTATGAAAGGATATCTAGAATATGCACCAAAGAAAAAGTTGGAAAACTATAAAGACTCAAACAGATAAGGTATGAGATAAAATACATGAAGAAGAGTACATATAGGCACTGAAAATAGAATTATTCTCGCCAGTAATTTGGTTTCCAGGAACCTTCCACGACAGCCTCATTGGAGGTTGTCTGCCCGCCATAACAGGGGACAGGAAACACAAAAGAGGTTAAAAAACCCTCCCTGCCTATAATCATCAGTGTTTTTACAGGATTATACTAGCATGTGTTGTTCCCATGCAATGTTCAGGAAGTCATCTATTAGGAATGTCAGACAAGGAGAGAAATTAGTGTGGTCATGGAAGGTCACCTCCACAACAGCATCTTTGGAGGAATACCAACAAAAATTGCTAGAGTTGCCTGCAGAACTCTATCGAATGTCAAGTGCCTATTAAAGTCTAGTGTATAATGTCTAGTGAATGTATGGACAGATCTACTCTGTAGATGCGTCCCCGCTCTCTGCCCAAGAGACCAATACAGATCTGGTAGAATGAGCAGTCAACTTCACAGGCGGTGATAAATTTGGGCTTGATGATGCCATGCAGATAGCTTTTTTGATCCAGTTGGCAACACTGCTTTTAAAAGCTTTTTGTATCCGTATTAGTGCCAGAGGGTCGAATAAATACGTTTTGGTCAATTCTCCAGCCTTCAGTTTGTTTGTTCATTTTGACCTACGTACATCCAGGGTATAGAAGCTTTCCTCTTTAGCGTTAAAGGAAAACTGTTAGGTCAAAAATCCATATGTAACTGCTATCATTTTCTAATTCCACACTGTAAATTCTATTTATGTATTTCTTTTATGTACATTTCCATCCTATCTTCTTTAAACTTCAAATAAAGAGATTCATTCCATCTGTCACTCACAGTGAACGAACCACTTAGTTCTCTGCTGTCCACTCCCCATGCATGAATATATGTCACATACTCACACACCACATCACTGCACAGGGGGGTGGGAAGGCTGTATTTTCCCCTCTGTCTGCAGCCAAGAAAGAGGCAAAATACAACACAAACTGTCACAGAGGGGATTCCTGCTTACAGAAACAAATCTAGATAAGTCAGATTGGCAATAGCTCTCTTCCTCCTTGTCTTCATCAGAACAGAAGCTACTGAAACCTGACACACTGCACTGTTAGCAAAGGGAGGAGGGAGCTGCTGAGGGTGTATAATTACTTGACAGTTTATACAGCACATGACTATTCCTGTTTGGTTATAATGAAGAAGACTAATTCAGGAGTTTACTGCAGGGTCTGACAATGCTGATAACATGGAAACTACAAATGGTACAATAATGATTTTACATGTTTTTAAAAGGTCTGCCCAGGCACTATTCAAGTCTGTAACCACTCTAGGCAGGAAAGAAGGGACTAAGCGGAATACTAAGCGGAATATAATACTATATTCCATCACTCTAAAGAAGGGGTGGGGAACCTCAGGCCCCAGGGCCGCATGCGGCCCTCAATGACCTTTTATGCGGCCCCCGGGCTGATTCCTGGAGACCGCCATGCTTTGGTTGGCAGATGGGTTTTGCCAACTTCCAGCCCTTTAAATCCAGCTCCCCAGTGATCTCTATACCTCAGCCTTACCTGTAATGTATATGCCACCAGCCTCTCCTGTGATGTCTATGCCCCAGCCTCAGCCTCCCCTGTGATGTATACACCCCAGCCTCCCCTGTGATGTATACGCCCTAGTCTCAGCCTCCCCTGTGATGTATATGCTCCCAGCCTATCATGTGATGTGAAGTTCTCTAGCAAACCTGGGAAAGCATCCACTTGAAAGAGAAGCAGCCCCAGCCACCGTAGTAGGGTGAGGTGATTGTTCAACCAAACATAGCTGGTAATGTTAAAGTTGATAATTTTGTGCGACCCCCGAAGGATGATAGAAATTTCTGAATGGCCCCCGGCAGAAAAAGGTTCCCCACCCCTGCTCTAAGGTAAGGTTCCCTAATGGAGAGGGCTTGGACTTCACCCACCCTTCCAGCTGAAGTGATAGCAACCAAAAAAAAAGTAGTTATTCGTTAAAGTGTCTGTAGGTTGATAGACCATAGAGGCTCAAAGGGGGTCTGTGTTAGACTGTTGAGCACTATGTTTAGATTCCAAGGAGGAACCCGACTAAAGTCTGGGCCAGACCCTGATGGCAGAAGTCATAAACAAACCGTTTAATCCAGCGATTACTAGCTAAATTTTGGTTGAAGAAAGAACTGAGTGTAGACACCTGTACCATGAGGGTACTGAGCGCAAGACCTAATTTGAGGCCACTCTGAAGGAAATCCAGGTTCTAAGCTACATTTGGATGAAATGGGTCTGGAGAGCACCATGATGAAAATTTCTTCCAGACTTTGCCATAAATAGCATAAGTCACTAGTTTTCTGGTCTTTTTAAGAGTTTGTATGACTGTCAGGGGGACCCCTAACCCTCAAAATCCTGGTCTCAATAACTAAGCTGCTAAGTTCAATTTCTGAGGGCCCAGGTGAACTAGGGCCCTGATGAAGAAGGTTGCCTTTCTGAGGTAGGAGGGAATGGCCCATCCTGAGCTAGCTCTATCAGTGCGCAGTACAAGGCTTCTCTCTGGTCACATGGATGCCACCAGAATTGTGTTGTCTCAATCTGACCTGATCTTTTGTAGAGTTCTGGCCAGGACTGGAATCGGAGGGAATGCGCAGGCGAGTTTGAACGCTCACGGGAGGGCAAAAGCATCTACCCCAAAGGATCAGTCTCTGGAGCTCAGTGAGAAGAATCTCTTTTGCATTCAGCTGGCTGGTGAAAAGATCTAAATCTTGAAGACCCCATTTCGACAACAGCGTCAGGAACACCTCTTGGCTCAGGCTCCATTCTCTCAGGTGAATATCCCAACTGTTGATTAAGTCCGCCTGGATATTGGCAGATCCCTTAAGTTGGAGTGCTGTCAGAGATAGCAGCTGTTTCTCTGCCCAGAAAAATATTCTTGTACAGATGGATTTTAACTTGTGCCTCCTTGGTGACTAAAGATGGGAAACTGTGGTTATATTGTCCGAGAATACCTTCACGTGGTGTCCCCAGATCAAGCCATCTGCTGCTCGAGAGCCTCCCCCACAGCTTTCATTTCTCTGAAGTTTGAAGACCTGGTACTGAGTTTGGAGGACTGTAAACCCTGGAAAGGAGTCTCCTCTACTATGGTGCCCCAGGCCCTTTGACTAGGATCCGTTCGTAAGTTTCATCAGAGGAGGCTGGTCCCAGCTGACACCTCTCCAAAGGTTTCGGGGATTCAGCCACCAGAAAAGATGTTTTCACGTGTCCTGGGAAAAAAACTCTTGGTCAGAGACCTTGGGTTTCTGTCCCAAGTGGATAGGACATGCCCTTGTAGAACTCTTGTATGAGCTTAGCCCAGGACATTGCCTGGATGCAAGTCGTCAGACTCTAGGTTTAACATGGTTTCCCTTTGGGTAGGTGCTCTCTAATTCTGAAATATGGAGAGTTTCTGCAGAAGTTTGAGCCAACGATCTTTCGGTAAAAACGGACGTTTGCTTTTTGGAATCCAAGAGAACTCCTACGAATTTCCTCCTTGTTGAAGGATTCAATTCAGATTTGTCGAGATTTGGTATCCAGCCTAGGGATTGCAAGATCTCTAATGGTACCTTTACACGCCGCTACTGAAAGGTAGAAACCACCAGGGATCGCATGAGCACGTGCGCATTTCAACGGTTCCTAACTGTACCTGATGCCGCATTTACACGCCGCCACAAGGTGCTCCACAGTAGGTATTTTCGACTTCTGGAAGTGCCGACGGGTGCCGCGAGTTACCTTCTGTGGAGCACCTTCCCTGATTTACACGCTGCTACCACAAGGGAATATGGGCGTACATATTGTGCGCCGCAACTACATAGGCGTGACAGAGCTGTGTATTACGCGGCGCTCGTACGGCGATTGGACAATGCAATAACATCATGATTGGCCAGCCAGCGCAGGGAGGCTGGCTAATACATGACGCTATATGTGTTGTGTTGTGTGACTGGTCAGATCGCTAAATATGCCGCCCTGTGCAGGGACAGCCAATGGGTACACAGTAGTCCCCACCAATGATCGCTGATGGAGCGTGGTATAAATGACGCTGTGGCACGCCCCAGGGAACTCAAATACCGTACCTGTGCCCCGATTATACGCCGCTACATAGGGTTTATACCGGCTTGTTTTTCAGCACGGCTGCAAAACAGGTATCCAAAGAGACAGGCGGCAACAACCTGAATTACACGCCGCAACCTCGCGGTGTTTTGACGGTAAAAGGTACAATTGTCTCCGACACCTGCCGGTTTCTACCTTTCGGTAGCGGCGTGTAAAGGTACCATAAAGGTTTTAGCCACATACTGTTTTAACTGTAGAACGGAAGACACGATAATCGTCTTAGTACGGGACAATGCATGTTCCCTGTTTCCGTATGAAAGTCACCACTGCCGTCATGATCTTAGTAAAGACACGGAGGCTGATGATATGCTGAACGTAAGGATTTTGTATTGGAAATGATGCACCTGATGACCTTTACAAAATGCAAATCAGAGGAATTTCCGGTGGGTTGGGTGAATGGGAATGATAATATGCGTCCTTTGGTTGATCGTAGCAATCACCTAATTCTGTCCGATCAGCAGAATAGCAGATTTGACGGACTATGTTAAATCGCCTGTACACTTACTGATCAGGTTAAAGGTTTCAGGTTTATAATCCAGTAAGCGGCAATTTTTTTTCTCTAACAAGATAAAGGTGCAAGTAGTGTCCCCTACCTATCTCCCGGTCGGGAACCTGAGAAATCACATCCGACAACAGCTTCTTAGATTTTTTTTGTTCAGATAGAGATTTTTTTCTTGTCGGTGGCCTTTTCTAGGATCTTGTTCAGAGAAGGCCTAAACACGTTATCCCTGAAAGGGAGTGGAGCAGAGTTTTACTTTTCATGTAATGTCACTGCTCCATAGTTTCAACCACAGAGCTCTCATAGAAGAATTGGAGAGGAACACAGATTTGGCAGCTACCCTTAGGGTACCTTTACACGCCGCCACCGCAGCGAGAAATCTGACCGGCAATCTGTAGCCCCGTCACCATCGCCATGAAATTGCCTCGCAATTGCGGCGTGTATTTGGCCAATTCTGCGGCGACAAAAAAGGTTGTGCCTGGTTCCGATTTCACAGCACTGCTCCAAAATCTGAGGCAATCAGGAAGGCGAAATTCCAGGCTTTTGGCGTGTAAACGGGTGATAGGGATGGAATCAGCGCCGCCTATTGATTTCCCGTAGGCGTGCCACAGCATGCTGGAGACCGCACCCTGTCAGCGATGATTGGTGGTGGCTACTGTGTTTCCATTGGCTGTCCCTTCACAGGGCGCCATATTTGAACAGCTGTCCATTCACCACCACACAATGGCAATGGCATCATGTATTAGCCAGCCTTCCAGCACAGGCTGGCCAATCATGACGCTATTGCGTTGTCCAATTAGCGTGTTTGGGGCGCAGTGAAAAACAATTTTTTTGCCGCACTGAACATGTACACCCACATTCCTTTGGGGATTGCGGCGTGTGAAGCAGCGACGGGAGTCTACTGGATGTTTCCCGCTGTTGGTGTGGGAACTTCCGGGACGACACATCGCCTTAGGTTGAGGGCGAAATTGCTGTGTGTAAAAGCGCCTTTGGCATTCTGAGGCAACCATGAAAAATGTGCACGCGCACACTAAGATTGCCTCCTATCGCCGCCAAAAGTTGAAGAGTGTAAAGGTACCCTTACAGATTCCGCAGAGGTATCCGCCAGAAAACCAATCACCTTTTGTAACAGGGCAAGGGAGTCCAGAAGATCTTAACTGGAGGTGCCTTGGGAAAGATGTTCTGCTAACAGGTATCGCTCCTCCACCAGGTCATGCGAAGAAATCCAAGAGGGACGCTTTTCCATGCCGCACCTCTCTGGAGCTAACAGCATGGACGCTGCCGTGCTCAGATCACGTGCACTCCATCATGGAACGCAACCCGGAAGTGATGCCAGAATACTGGTGACATCACTTCCAATGCGTGTGCCCAGACAGATTGCCGGCATGTCTGGGGAGGAGAGCGCTGAGGAGGCCTCCAGCTATGGAACACCGCTCCGCTTTAAGCCCCCAAAGAGGTGCAGGAGAAGCGGGAAGCCATGAATCACAAGTATAAAGAAGCAGCAAGGGAGAGGAGAGCAAATGCCCATGACCTCAGCTGCCTGGCAGGTAAGCTGTTTAAAGTACACCTGTCACCAGTTTTGGGGGTTCTAAACCCTGCCCACCACCTTTAACATGATAAAATTGGGATCCCTGAATCCCCTTTATACACCCAGACATCTCCCTGCATACCTTATAAAACGAGTTTTATTCCAAAGAGCCAGTGATTCCACTGCGTAGGCACGAGACTTCGGTTGACATATGATATACTGGCTCTTCAATAGGGCACAGTGAAGTGCAGCACTGCGCAGATGTAAGAATTGGGGATTGTGTGGATGACGTTGCTATGTCTTCCACTTGCACACAATCAGGCGGGGCAGCGATGACCACAATCAGTAGACCCCCATATGACCCATAAAAGAAATTAGCATATGGCTCGGGAGAGAATAAAACTCGTTTTATGAGGTATGCAGGGAGACATCCAGTGGATAGAAAGGGGTTTCAGGAACCCCAATTACATAATGTCAAGGGTCGTGGGCAGGGTTTAAAATACTCCAAACTGTTGACTGGTGCACTTTAAGGTGCTCGGTTTGCCAGTCACAGCAGCTCCTTCAAACTTCTTCATGCCCCATAAAGGAAAGGAAAAAAAAAACCACTGGTGATTGTAGGCGGGGAGGGTTATTTAACCTGTGTGTGTTTCCTGTCCCCTATTAGGACGGGAGACAACCTATATTAATAATATTTATTAATTTATATAGCGCTATTAATTCCATAGCACTTTACATAATTTGCAACACTGTCGCCATTAGGGCTCACAATCTAAACCTCTTATCAGTATGTATTTCAACATCTGATGATTCTGTTGTGGAAGATGACTAGAGAAAGCTGATAGTCCGTGGAAGCCATTTGTCTGGACAAGAATGTAGCGAAACCTCAGGAAGTGAAATAAAAAACAAGAAACATTTTTTGAATAAAACTACTTGGAAAAATTGATCATATGAGTAAGTAAATGTAAGGAAAATTGAACTAGACATTCATGTCTACACTTGTGAACTATCTACAGGTACATCTTAATGAATTAGAATATCAACAAAAAAATTTTTTTTTTCAGTAATTCAATACAAAAAGTGAAAATGCTTATATTTATATAGAGTTATTACAGAGTGATCTATTTCAAGTGTTTATTTCTGTTAAAAAGGAACTGTCACTCCCCTGATGCTATGCTAACTTAATGCAGCGTGTTTGCTGCATCAGGGAAGGGGTCCCCCATGTCTCTAGCCCCCCTGTAAGCTGTTAAGACTTTATAAAGTGTATAGATATAGAGTTCGGAGGACCTTACTCAGTAATGAGTTTTTGCTGCTCCCTGGTGTCCTCCCCGCCTCCAGTCCTCTCTGTGCCACCTCCAGCCTCTTCCCTCAGTACCGCCTCCTTTATGTGTCTTCCCTCCTTGGCCGCTCAGTGCTGCTCTGTGTCTGAAGTCAAGCAGACGCAGAGCGAACAATGGGCGGGACCGGGTCGCGGCAACTGAAACGCCTCCTGCCGGTGACGTCAGCGCCGGAGCCCGGCCTGCTGTACATACATAATCTGGAGTAGGGCGCGGACGTCACCGGCATGAGGTGTTTCAGCTGCTGGGACCTGCTCCCGCCCATTGCTCGCTCTTGCTGAGCCATAGCTGAGCAGTGAGCTGGCGAGGAGGGGAGACACAAAGGAGGAGTTACCGAGGGAGCTGGAGGTGGCACAGAGAAGGCTGGAGGCAAGGGAGGACACCAGGGAGCAGCGAAAACTCATTACTGAGTAAGTCCCTCCAGACTCCTCATCTATACACATTATAAAGTCTTTTTAACAGCTTACAGGGGGGCTAGAGACATGGGGGATCCCTTCCCTGAATACAGCAGACACACTGCATTCAGTTAAATCTTTAATAATGATGATTTTGGCTTACATCCAATGAAAACCCAAAGGTCATTATGTCAGAAAATTAAAGTAGGGTGGATGAAGAGTTAAAAACCGCGCTGCCGTATTCTACGAGACATCAAAGGGTAAATATAATATTGATTAGTCAACGCGTTTTACAATAGATGGGGGGAAAAAGGAAGGAGAACATTTTTTTTTCTGTTTTGCACAATTTTGTTTAGGATAATGGTATGTTATTTAACTATTTATGATGCAATTGTGTATGAGCTTCATCTATAACACTTACACTAATTTAACACTTTTTTAACCCTAACTTCTCCGAAAGTTGCATAAAAAAAATGTATGAAAGAGAATATATATATTTTTCTATGAGTATGTATCAATTAACTGCTAGTGTTTTACCAGTGAAAATGTGCTAGCTTGCTATATCTTGTAACTCACCATAGTCTCATATGAGACAGATTTTTTTTTTCTTTCCTTTTTTCTGTGCAGAAATAATACTCTTCAAAAAGCGGCTAGAACGGCATGGTAAATAAGATGTTGTAACCTTTTGCAAGCCACATCTGAAGTTAAAGAGGACCTGTCACCAACCATCCATGGTGATCTAATTACAGCACTGAATGCAGCATGTCTGCTGCATTCAGGCAAGGGATCACCCAGCACTTGAGCAGCCCTGTACCCCGAGATAATATACTTTGAAAACTTACATAGTGGAGCCAAATAGGAGGTGGATAGAGGCTGGAGCCAGCTCTCTCCACAGGGGAATGTCACGCCCCCTGTATCTTTAATCCACCCACTGTTGCCTCCCTCATGCCAATCATTGTCTCCCTCCCTGCTGCATAACACAAAGCGAGGGGTGTGGTTCTGGCCGCATTGCCCGGCCTCCTGCGATGACGCCACCACTTATACCCGCCCTGCTCAGCAGGGCGGGTATAAGCGGTGATGTCACAGCAGGAGGTGGGGCGGCTGGCCTCCTGCCATTACATCACTGACATCACTGTCTTTACCTGCCCTGCTCCATGGTTAACCATGGAGCAGGGCGGGTATAAATGGCAACGTCACCGCAGGAGGCGGGGCAATACGGCCAGAACCGAACCCCTCGCTTTGTGTTATATATATGTAATATCTGGCAACAGTGGTTTTTATCCATTTAAATTTATGTATAATTATACAGAGCCCCCCCCCCTGCTGGCACACGCCCACCCCCACCCCCCCATCGGTATACAGAGGCCCCCCCTGCTCGCACACGGCCCCACCATCAGTATACAGAGGCCCCCTGCTGGCACACGACCCCCTGCCTCCGCATTGATACCTCTAATCCTTTGGATTACCTCCAAAAGTGAAAAGATTAGAACATTGAGCAGAACTTTTCTTAAGGTACATTAAACTTAAAGCCTGTGGTTAACTATATCTGTGTTCAAGGTGCAGTACAATATAATGTTCACTTGAATTACTGACAGAACTGAATATAGCTGTAAAAAAATTAAATTGGAAGTCATTTTATTTTTGTGTCCATACCAGTTTCAAGAACCCCCAGAGATGCACGTGAATCAAACTTTGATCAGGATGGGGTTTTCTGCTAATTCACTTTCAGTACATTTAAACCATGTGAAGCAGAATGAACTATGTTAACTCATTCTTGTCACATGTAGACTGCTATTCTGTCTCTGAACTTCTCTGCAATAGGTTATTATTAGCTTTATTGGCATTATTAGCTGTCCATGGTATTAGCTGGGTGTGGCTCTACAAATGAGCTGTTGCTGTGTGTCAGGTGACGTGGTTGTCCACTTCCCCAGCCTTTAAGTAATCCCATTACCCATCAGTCAGTGTAGCTGAAAGAGTTCATTCACTCTTTGACCTGTAAGCTGTACTATGCTGTGTGCAGTTTCTGCTGGAGCTTTCAGAAAATGTCTTTCCCTTGGAGTTGCTGTGATTATCGTGGTTCCTGGTGGAGGTGAGGTGGTTATAGCCTGGGGCTGGTCAGGAGCAGGGAAAGGGTGGTGGCCCAGACAGCCTCACCTTTAGAAGTATTTCTGGAAACAGGGTCAGCTAGGGAGCCCCAGTCTAAGTGTCAGACTTGGTTCCCCTGATCGCCTTTAGCCCATCAACGCCATCTTGCTTTCACACTCCTTTGTCCGTTATAGGCCACCCATTACAATTCTACAGGCAGCAACAGTGTAATACAGAAGCTATAGGTAAACTGTGGTAAAATTTTAATGAAACCCAATCGTAAAAAAGGAGATTTTTGTGTACTCACCGTAAAATTCTTTTCTCTTAGCCTCTAATTGGGGGACACAGACCGTGGGTGTTATGCTGCTGTCCACTAGGAGGCGACACTAGACAGAATCTGAAAAAGATTAACAGTGGCTCCTCCTCTGCAGCATTACACCTCTGGAACAGGAAGTGCTTCTCCAGTTTTGTGCTAAAGCAGTAGGAGAGTCAACAGATAATAACAGTGACACAGGAAGTCTACACAGGTAACATGTGTAAACAATATAGTTAACAAGGCAATAACAGTGTAACAAGGCCTGAACCAAACAGGCACATGTGTAAACAGTTAATAGTTAGAGTAATACTAGTACCACAAGGCCTGTAACTAAGCAGGCGCATGTGGAAAAACGTGAAGAGTTAACGAAGCAATAATCGTACAACCGGGCCTGATAACTAAACAGGCTCACAGTACTACAAGGCCTGGGGCTAAACAGGCACAAGGTTAAACAGTCAACAGAGTGATAATAGGCAAACATGTGTAAACATGTTAACCATGTAACAGCTGAGAAGCTATGTGAGAACTGTAGAAAAAAGGCCCACAAGGGCAATAGGGTGGGTGCTGTGTCCCCCAATTAGAGGCTAAGAGAAAAGGATTTTACGGTGAGTACACAAAAATCTCCTTTTCTCCTTCGCCTCATTGGGGGACACAGACCGTGGAACGTCCCAAAGCAGTCCCTGGGTGGGAAAGAACAATGGAACTAGTGACACTGAGCATGGTCAGTGAAGAACTATGCCCCGACAGGCGGGCTTGCTGCCGCGTGGAGGGCACGTCAAGCCCTATAGTGGCTTGAGTACGTGTGTAGGCTGACCCCTTTTGGCTGTCTACACACCTTGTTGGACTGACACCTGGTGCTGAACGGACCAGGAAGCCCTCACTGCCGTAGTAGAATGTGCCGTGCCGCTGCCGGAAGGGATGAGTTTTCGACGGTATAAGTGTCTTGGATGGTTAGACGAATCCACCTGGTTAGAGGAGTCTTAGAGGCTGACATGTCATTATTTCTGCCTTCTGGAAGAAGGGAAAAGGAGAATCCGACCTGTTAGAGAGGCACTGGTTGTGGGTACTTAGATGCGTAGGGACCTGATAAGGTCCTGCATATGTAGTTCCTTTACGACCAGACAGAATGGAGTCGGTCGCAGTGATGACAGAGACGTCTTTAGTGAGGTGGAAAGAGTATACCGCCTAAGAAGAAGGATGGAACCAGCCGTAGGACAGCCTTGTTCAGGTAGAAGACCAGAAAAGATGGTTTACATGAGAGCGCTGAAAGTACCGATACCTCTGCAGAGAAAAATAATTTGCCACCAAAACACATTACTGTTTGGATGAAAATGCGAAGGGTAAACCTATAGACGCTCAAAAGGTGGATCTTGTAGAGCCATGAGGACGAAGATCAGGTCCCGCAGGTGTAGTCCTGTGGTATGGAGACCTTAAATGGGAGACCCTTTGAAGGAAGGATTTTCCTAGAGACCTGGTGGCAACACGTTTTTGGAAGGTGAAACAGGCTGAAACCCTGCTGTGTGAGAGACCCCAAGGACAGACCTGAGTCTAGGTCTGAGTGGAAGAAACGAAAGATCTTTGCATGAAATAGGGTAAGGGGATGACCCCTAGAGGTGCTCGGAGATAAAGAAAAACAAAACGATTACACTCATGGTATATCGTCGATAAGGCTGGTTTACTCGCTGCGACCATGGTCGCTACAACATCCAGGGAAAAAACCCATGGGTAAATTCCAGGTCTCAAGGGCTACGCCAGTATTTTCAGAGTTGAGGAATTCCGAGGGAGAGCAGGTCTGAACTGTCTTTTTAGTTGTCCTGGTACTGCTGGTATGAGTTGGACGAAATTTTCGTCCAAGCGCATCTGGGCCAGTCTGAAAATACAGGGAGATCTGGCAACCGTCTTGTTTGACCTTCCGCACTATCCTGTTAGTGTGAAAGAATATAGGGGAGACGGAGACAGGTCCCATCTAGGACTGGTAGGCCTGTCCTATTGACTGTAGGTTCTAGGACCTGGCCAGAAAGGATGGAACCTTAGCATTGGAGACGTGAGGCCGTCAGGTCCACATCTGTAGTTTCCTGGCGCTGGCAGCCTTGACAGAAGACATCTGGATGAAGGGGTCGCTTCCCTGAGTCCGTCCCTTGCGGGTTAGCCTGGTATGAGAACAGCTGACAGTACAGTGTTCAAGGATTCCACCCGGTGAAGGATGTGGCGAACGTCTGTCATCACTTGGAGACTGTGGGTTCCACCCTGGTGGTTGACATATGCCACGGCTGTGGTATTGTCTGACTATATCCTAGCAAGACCGACTGCCAGAAGGTCACTGAATGATACCAGTACTAGAAATACTGCCCGAATCTTTGTAGATTGAGGGGCATCCTCGTGTGTGGGCGGGACTATTGGCACGTGCATTGTGATGGGAGTACATCGCACCACATCCTGTTTCTGGGCCATGTCTAAGCATGGATAGTTGAAGAGGCCGTAGGTGCAGCTGAGGCTATGGAACTGCCTCCCATGCTGCCACTATCCTGTCTAGGACTCTTATAGCCGTTGTGAAAGATTGAGGAGACCGCTGAAGCGAATTCCCAGACGAAGAATCCGTGCCTTGTCTGGGAAAAACCAATATGGCTGATACTCCATATGTGATGCTGCAGCATGTGGCCATCAGGAAGACATATAGGACTCCCTGAGTTTGTGTGCTGTGCTGGAACATGTGCTCTGGCATTGTGGTAGACTCATGGAGGGTGATCCACCAACCGAGTCTTCTTAACGTGTCCAGTGAAATCGACAGTGTTCGCAGACTCCGAAAATCATGCATTGATGAATAAGTCGTCCCGATATGGGAGACTCCTGAAATGCAGTATAGACATTTCCATCTTCAGGCTGCATTTATGAGCTTTAGGTCTCACGGTAGTCACTTTTAACTCCTGAGATGAGAAGGGACTGACTGCGTGGAAGAAGGTTCAGGCCACAGCCACACGGGAGACCGGAGGGGCCCATCCATTGGGTTAATGCATTTGCGAGTCTGCGAGGTCCTGCTTTGAAGCGGACTGAGCAGAGGGCATTACGCGTGTTATCTCAACCCAAGTACCTAATATAGGTACAGTGAGGAGATTGGCCGCTGGGCTCGTGTTCCACGTTCTGCAACATAGAGTTTTCGTTTTAGTAGTCCGGGGATGGAGGCCGGGTAGACCCTGTGCGGTCCCAACTTCAACCCGAGTCCCCAACAGTGGGGAGGCGAGGAAGGAGTATGCTATGGGTCGTAGGTTCCCACGACCCTTAGCTCAGTACCCTGTGCCGCTGCGGATCACGGCGTTTCAGCCTGTGTCTTTTAAGACTTGGCTGTCGTCACCGCCAACCGGAGCTCCAGCTGTGGGGTCTGGAGAGAATTGGTGAGCAGTCCTGGGACGCCTTACTGTTGTCGGGTAATTGCAGGTTATATCAGCTTCAACTGGGCTCTCCGACAGTGGGGGCCCGAGGAAGGATCTGTCAGTTAAACCTGAAGGAAGTCCGCAACTAAAAAAGGGTCCCTGCGTGGCGACCGATCCCTTGTCAGACTTAGCCTAAGCTCTGACCAACCCTAACGATTCCGAAGGACCGGAATCAGTTATGCCAACGGCGGATAAAAAAAAAAAAAAACCGTCCTGATGTGTTCTGGGGGTGGAAAACGATTTTGCCTCCTTAGCGCCTGATGTGTACAGAAATTCTCCAAACAGGTGTCTAGTGAGGCATAGGAGACCTGTGATGGCCGCCTTACGACCACTTCCGCCTCCCATCCACGTAACCCGATGCCACGTCTACTGGCGATGGCAGTAGACGCTGTTATTGCAGAGCAATTGGCAGCGTCCAGGACTTATGTATCAGATAGTCCTGAGGTAACGACTCGAGCCATCCGGGCCACAGAGTATGATCGGCGGGCAGGAAACAATAGTGCCTGACGGAATTGAATCCGTATCTTGATTACCTTACAGTTATTAAACCGGTTATCGGGACGAAATCAATGATTTTTGGAGAATGTCATGAAAACGACCTACGTGCTGTCTGTGCGTCAATATAGAAAGCAGAAGCATGCGTAATGTCTGGCCAGTAGGTGTAGTGATAGGTGTACTGTCAGGTAACTTTAATACTGTAGGACAGGGCAGTAATCTGATCACCTGACGTATTTACACTGCCCTTATATTATGACATCGTTCCTTGCATGTGTGGCATGAGCAGAGGCGTAACTACAATAGGTGCAGGGGAACTAAAGATTTGCAATAATTGGGGGCCTCGTTGGAGCTTTCGCATCGGGGCCCCGAGGCCTGAAGTTACGCCACTGGGCGTGAGGACTAAATGCAGCAGGACATCATTGCTGGTTGTCCTGCCGTCGCTATTGGGAACTGGCACAGAGCGAGGCTCTGTAAGCCTTTTCCAGAACCCCTGGAAGCGGCCTTAGTGATGTATTGCCGCAGGCAGGGAGCCCTGCTGGGTTCCTTGACCCCTGGCTCCAGCTGCCCGTCCTGAGGGCTGCCGCAGGTGGGCTGCCTTGAACTCCCTGACCTTTGGCAGCAGTGTCCTAAGGGCTGAGGCAGGCAGGAAGCTCTTCCTGAGCTCCTTATCTGGTCCTGCACCGCACATATTCGCTGGCCAAAGTTCGCTTTCAACCCTGCAGCAGGGATGAAGCCCTGTCATGGCCACAGTACTTGGTACCAATGAGGAGCTGTGCCCAATCCAGCCTTAGTTTGGCACTAAGGGTTGTGCACACTGTGCTTTCAACCCTGCTTCCACTGTGCCCTGTGGATAATGGTCGCCGCTGCTAACAGCAGGGCGGGACAAGAAAACCTAAGGCTTCGCGCCAGTTATCCTCCGTCCCGCCCCCTGCTTTGCTGTGCAGCTCCGGCCGCCCTCTGTTATGACGCTGTCGCGTCATTCTCGTCATCCGGGGCGGGCCGGGGGCGGGCCGGGGGGCGGTGATAAGGCGGCGGCTTCGCGCTAGGCCGAAGCCGCGGCCTCAAGTAAACAGCGAAGCCGCAAATGACAGCAGGCCGGCGCGGAGGTCCGGTCCGGGACCGGAACAGATCTGGACCCGGCCGGACCCCAGGAGCTGTGGCCACATGCGCGCTTGCCCAGCGCAGCCCCCAGCAGGAGAACCCAGGGGACTGGGTCTCCTGGATTCAGGGGTAGGGTGGCTGCTCCCATCAGGAGATCCCAGAAAACTGGGTCTCCCGGCATCCAGGGACTGTGGGGACCCTGCAAGGAGCCCAGAAAAACCGGTGCTCCCACTTGCAGTATGGGCTCCCTTCCCTCTCAGGAGAGAGCAGCAAAAGCTGATCTCCTGGGGTTACACGGACGTTTGCTGCAGCCTTTAGGGGACCCCCAGGGGACAGTCTCATGGCGGCAGGACTGGGGCTCTTGGGCAATAGTCAGCCAGGCTGAGGTCTCCTGCATGTGCTGCGCAATGCAGCTGACCTGTTAGCCTTGTCCCCTGAGCCCTTTAGAAGCACTTGGCAGTGCATTGCGACTGCGCGGCACGTTAGTGCCCTACCTGCGGTGTCTCAACCTATCATCCCCATGAGGGGTGGTTAGGGAGGGATGCTGCAGTCCATCATCCAAGGGCTTCTGTGTAGCCTCGACCTCAACCCAGGGTCCCCAACAGTGGGGAGCTGGGGAAGGAAGACCATCATCTCAACCTCAACCAGGCACCCCCAACAGTGGTGGGCCGAGGAGGGAGCGGCATGTGGGGGGAAAAGTCGACCTCAACCAGGCGCCCCAACAGTGGGGGGCCGAGGAGGGACCATGCCAGGAGTCTCGTTAGAGACCCACTTTTCTTCTTCTTGAAGTAAAAAATTCAAAAAGTGAAAAATTTTAGGAGCAATAAAATTTGTGTGTGCCTCCTATCGACACTAAGCAAAAACTGGAGAAGCACTTCCTGTTCCAGAGGTGTAATGCTGCAGAGGAGGAGCCACTGTTAATCTTTTTCAGATTCTGCCTAGTGTCGCCTCCTAGTGGACAGCAGCATAACACCCACGGTCTGTGTCCCCCAATGAGGCGAAGGAGAAATTACATTTAGACCCATATTACATGCATTTAAGCAAGAAAAAAAATTGTCCCCGAAGTAGGACAACAAAATGTCTAGTAAAATAGTCTTAAATTGGAAAAGGCTATTTCTTGTACCTGTTTGGCGGCCATTTCTTCATCCCGACCATCTCCAATAACCACATAGGTAACTTTCTTTCCAAATTTTGTTACTATTCTTTCAAAACAACTTTCTTTCCCTGGAAGTATAAGCAAATATAAAGAAAAATGTAAAGGCCCCGTTACACGATACAAGATTGTGAACGATATCACTCAAACGTCACAAGTTTGGAATTGTTCAAACGACATATGACTATGATAAATCGTTGGATCGCTGATTTGAGAACATGTTCTCAAATCAGACGATCCTCGATCAGCCAACCTGCAGCATTGTTCTGTGTGACACCGCGATAATGGTGTCGTTAACGACTTCGCCTATTCACAACAGTTAACAAGAATCGTTCGCTGGCTTGTGCGAACGATAGCTGCTCGCCACATCAATGGTGCGTTGTTCACGATATCTAGACGTGTGACATCTCACCAACGGTGTCAAAAAGATGTCCTAACGACCGCGTGCCCATGAGATCGTTGGTGAAATCTTAACGATATTGAAGCATGTAACAGTACCTTAAGATTGTATTCTAGTGTTCTTATAATCTTTAAAAGACCTCATTCAAATATGTGCAAATCTTATTCATGTTCTGTCCAAGATTTTTACACCCAGTACACATACTCAATAAAATATATGGTGCTTTTCACATATCCTTGTCTTTTTGCAAACTATGAGTCTGCAAAAAAAAAAAAAAAAAAAAAAAAAAAAATATCCTGGAGATGTCCATTTCTGGATATATATATACATATATATTGTGAGGCACCGCCGGCATGATCCTCATGGCCGGGGCGCGTCACATGCAGGATCAAGGTATGATCCTGTGCACACTGGCCGGTTTGACTGATAATGCTGTGTGAGCCAACTTTGAGACACAGGGTTTCATGAGCCTAATGAGCGGCAGTGAGAGTGGGATGAGATTGAGGAAGCCCTAAGGAATGTAAGGGCTGAGTGCTGACAACCCGGAACACAGGGAGTTAACCTGAGCTGTGTGAAAGGCTGATTAACAGCAGCTAAGGGGGTGTGTCCATGTGGGAGTGGCTGGCACGATAAGAGGCTGCCAGCTGAGTGATTACAGATGAGAGCCATTTTTCAGCCAGACATCAGCCTGAGAGGATGTGGGCTGATTACCAGCCGGAGAGCTGAGCAGAGCCAGTCTGTGTGAGGGACTGGGAATGCAAGTCCATGCCGCCATTTTGAGATGGTGAAGGGAGCATGCTAGCTCCATGCCGGTGCCGAGGTCCGAGGTTGTGAGCACCTGGTGGGGAAGCCGTGGCTGAACCCAGTGGAGACTGGTCCGGGCGTGGTTCCCTACACGTCCGGGAAAGGAGCCTTGGGGGACGCTTGGTGGACCCGTTATACAGGTAGCGAGACCCGGATCCGTGCCCGGTAAGACAGCGGTTCCCATGTAACGGAGTGAGCCGTGTGTGAGTAATGCCAGGCGGGCATAGACCGCCTTTGGGTCCGAGTCAGAGTGCTCAGTTAAAGGACCTGATGAAACAGAACATGTTTAACTATGTGTATAAGGGCTTAGGTAATGGCCCTGAATGAGAGATGATGGCCTATAAGTAAGACCCATGTATAATGATGTGGGGAGAGAGTGACCCAGCTAGTATGGATGATGTTGGAGGCGTTCCGTCCTTGGGACGAGAGGGAGGCTTGCCCTGCTGCATGCAGAGGGTACCCGTCCCTCAACCACGACCTCTAATGGTGTGAGTGTGCCTGTGGTGCCAGACACAGGGGTAATAGGGCTCCTAGTAGGTATCGGATGAGGTTCCCGTGTACTATGGTTTGCCAGTCCCTGTAATGGGCCATGGAGGGGCCACAGTCCATGGATGTGGGCTGTGAGCAGGTGTGTGATCCATGGACGTTTGAATGATGGATCACATACGGTGTGTAAGGTCCCGGTCAGGCAGGATTCCTGACTACGGGTGAATGTATATCATCATGCTGGGGGACTAAAGCCAGGCGGCAGGTACCGCCATTGGGACCCACAGGGCCCGTTGAGGCGTATGTAACGAAGGTCAGAAGCAGGGGTTAGAAGGGCTCCCGTATTGGGTAACGCGTGGTTAGGCCGGAGGCCGCAGCCCCACGGGTTACTAGGGTTTGCCAATCCCTGTTATGAACCCGGAAGGGTCATCATCGAAGTATATCAAATGTATTTATTATAAAGGTACTGTAAGATGTGTAAGTAGGCCGGAGGCCGTAGCTACCATGGGAGCTATTAGTAGAGCTCCAATGGGGACAGAGATGGTTACAGGTCCCGGGTTACTATAAAACGTTATGTGCAATATAAGTGTTATGTGATGTTAAATGTAAATGTATGGTGTATTTATGTAAAGTGTTGTTAATCAATGTGATATGTGTGAAACATGCTACCCGGGTTATGTGATTAATATGTGAAAATAAACGGGTAGACATTGGTTAACCTTATAAACACGTGTTCTTGTCGTTTTGCAAGCGGGTTCCCCGGTTGCTACCTCACAGTATACATATATATACATACACATACATACACATACATATACATACATACACATACATACACATACATACACATACATACATACATACATATATATATATACACACACACACACACACATATACACACACACACACACATATACCATCCCTATCTCTCTATATGTACATATAACCAACCAGAAAATATTCACTGCAGCAATCAGTTACTACCAAAAATGTACACATGCTAATAAGCGGTTTATATATGAGGAAAAAAATTTTAAAAGTACTTTTTTTTTTTTTCAAAAAACGCAATATTCTTATCTTTTTATTTACTGGGGTTCTTGGTACATATATTGGCCAATATCTGTTTGCTCATCAACCACTCCACGGTGACCCCGGATCTGATGAGTCCTACGCTGACATCCCTGCCCTCCTTATCCCACTTCTAAGTGGGTGGACACCATCTCAACCTCAGACCACTTGGAGACGATGAGGGTGCTAAGTGTAGCTGTGGAGCCAGCAACTCCACATATAAGACATAATATAATATACACCTCTATGTATATATCATATATATATTGAACAAAATTTGATGGCACTTCACTCAGGATATTGGTTCAAGCAAATGCCAGTCTTGATAAATTTCCCTCTTCCCCCTCCATTTTTGGGCTTCAGAAGCATGCATTATAATGATGTTACCTATTTTTGTGGCGCTGTATATGTTATCAATTGGAAAAATTTCACCCAAGCCATACAGTAAAACTTTTGCAAGTGCTGGTACAAGTTGTGTCGTCGTTATTAACACATTAACACAGTTCTTCCTGTTAAAAAGAAAAGAAGAAAGCGATAAGTCTATGCAAACGAGCAGAGGAAACAAGAAAAAGAGGTCAGACATTACAAGAAAGCCGTTGCATGTAGCCTAAAAGTCTCAATTGGTACTCAAAATAATTGCAAGCATTTAAGAGATGATGCGTACATATAAATGGATGCACCATTACTTTTAATCCGGGTCTTCAAGTCATATTGGTATGCTCAGTCAATGGCGCTTGAGCTTTGCCATCAGCTGAAGGTGTTGGCTGTAATATTCAGCTGACCTCTTACTCTCCAGTCCATTGGATGGAGGGCTCTCTTACCCTATCAGTTGCCTTTACATTGCCATAGCAATTGGAGGTCAGGCATGTCAAATAAATGACTGGTGGAATTGCATTTTCCCTTTCTCACTCATAAAAAAAAAAATATATTAAAGTCGTACATGTAGCTCAAAATTTTCTACTAAAAAAAAAAAAAAAATACTCTTGCTGCAAAAAATATACTCACACATAGCACAACTACAAAAAAGATGACTTTTCGAACTAGGTTTTCATCACAAAATGTTTTTATTATTGTTAGTAAAACAAAAAATTATTCATATTTGGAATAGTCATAGATGCAACAAGCTATAAAAATAAAGTGACATTTAATTTAAATGACAAAATAATTGTGGAATGGTTATTTTTCCATATCCCTCAAATTCAGGATGAAAAGTATGATGTGTCAATGCCCAGTTTATGTACATTTAGGTGCCCTGCTCAACTGCTGATTGGCAAACTCTCCAATATTAATTTTAACAAAGTCTACTGCTTTAGTTTTTCTAATGGCAATTTGCATATACTCCAGAATGTCATAAAGAGTGATCAGCTTAACAGCAATTACTTGCCAAGTCAATATTTGCCTAGAAAATGAACTTTAACCCCCAAAACACATTTCAACATCATTGCAGTCCTGCCTTAAAAGGAGCATCTAACATCGTTTTAGTGATTGTTCCATTAACACAGGTGTGGGTGTTGATGAGGACAGGGCTGGCGAACAATCAGTCATGATTAAGTAAGAATGACACCACTGGACACTTTAAAAGGAGGCTGGTAATTGGTATCATTGTTTCTCTTCAGTTAACCATGGTTATCTCTAATGGTACCTTTACACGCCGCTACCGATGGTAGCAACAGGTAGGCACCGCAATTTCACGTTTTCAACGGTTGCTAACGGTACCTGATGCCGCAAATACACGCCGCCACAAGGTGCTCCACAGAAGGTATTTTCGTTCCTGCAAGTGCCGACAGGTGCCGCAGGTTACCTTCTGTGGAGCACCTTCCCTGATTTACACGCCGCTAAGACAAGGGAATATGGGCGTACATATTGTTCGCCGTAACTACATAGGCGTGACAGAGTAGTGTATTACGCGACGCTAGTACGGTGATTGGACAATGCAATAACATCATGATTGGCCAGCCAGCGCAGGAAGGCTGGCTAATACATGACGCTATAGCAAATGTGTATTGTGACTGGTCAGCTCGTTAAATATGCCGCCCTGTGCAGGGACAGCCAATGGGTACAAAGTAGTCCCCACCAATGATAGCTGATGGGGCGTGATATACATGGCGCTGTAGCACGCCCCAGGTAACTCAAATACCGTACCTGTGCCCCGATTACACGCCACCACCGTAGGGGTTATACCTGCTTGTTTTTCAGCACGGCTGAAAGACAGGTATCCAAAGAGACAGGAATGTACAACCTGAATTACACGCCGCCACTTCGCGGTGTTTTGAAGGTAAAAGGTACAATTGTCTTCGGTACCTGCCGGTTTCTACCTCTCGGTAGCGGCGTGTAAAGGTACCATAAAGAAACACGGGCAGCCATCATTGCACTGCACAAAAATGGCCTAACAGGGAAGAGTATCGCAGCTAGTCAATCTATCGCATCATCAAGAATTTCAAGGAGAGAGCTTCCATTGTTGTCAAAAAGGCTCCAGGGCGCCCAAGAAAGACCAGCAAGCGCCAGGACCGTATCTTAAAACTGTTTCAGCTGTGGGATCGGACAACCAGCAGTGCCGAGCTTGCTCAGGAATGGCAGCAGGCTGGTGTGAGTGCTTCTGCACGCACTGTGAGGTGGAGACTCTTTGAGCAAGGCCTGGTTTCAAGGAGGGCAGCAAAGAAGCCACTTTTCTCCAGAAAAAACATCAGGGACAGACTGATATTCTGCAAAAGGTACAGGGACTGCTGAGGACTGGGGTAAAGTCATTTTCTCTGATGAATCCCCTTTTCGATTGTTTGGGACATCTGGAAAACAGCTTATTGGAGAAGAAGAGGTGAGCGCTACCACCAGTCTTGTCTCATGTCAACTGCAAAGCATCCTGAAACCATTCATGTGTGGTGTTGCTTCTCAGCCAAGGGAATCGGCTCACTCACAGTCTTGCCTAAAAACACAGCCATGAATAAAGAATGGTACCAGAATGTCCTCCAAAAGCAACTTCTCCCAACCATCCAAGAGCAGTTTGGCGCCCAACAATGCCTTTTCCAGCATGATGGAGCACCTTGCCATAAAGCAAAGGTGATAACTAAATGGCTAAAGAACCACGGTATGCCGCGTTTTTTTCGCGGCCGCACTTGCCACACCTGCCGCACACTTACCGCAAGCCCCATAGACATTGGATGGGGCTTGCCACAAGTGAACCGCAAGTGTGGCCGATATGCGGTAATCGCGGCAGTTGCGTTTTTTTCACCGCAACTGCCGCGATCAGCGTTTACCGCTGATGTGAAAGGGGCCTTAGTAGTAAACTTAGGATATTTTCTGCATTTCTTTGACCAAATAGAGGGTTTACATTCAGTGACAGATCAAAGTCATGACGGGTATAGCAGTCATTGGTCATTAAGTGGTTAATGAGGCTCTTAAATACCTTTTTATTGTTTTTCTAGCTTTGATCCTTCCTGGCACTGAGTGAGGTGCCCTGCTTAGATTTAGTCTCCTGCCAGGAAGGATCAAAGCTAGAAAAACAATAAAAAGGTATTTAAGACCCTCTTAAGGTACCTTCACACACATCAATTTTGCTAGACAATTTCACTGGCAATTTGCTGGTTGCAGTGAAATCATGGACCCATTGTTCTATTTTGTTGTCGTGTACAAATGGAACAATGTGTCCATGATTTCACTGCAACCAGTGAGTTGCAAGCAATGTCTGCACAGATATCTCTGTGTGTAACGGTACCTTCAGAGATCAGGTCACAGGAGCAGAGTAGATAGAAGCATATTAGGATAGTGTTAGTTAGGAAGACTTAGGACAAGAGAAAGGGGGTGAGACATTAGTAGTGGAAAACCTAATGTACAAAAGAACCACTGAAAATAAATTTTCCCAATAAAGAAAAAAAAAAAAAAGTAATCATACAGCTCCACTGAAAAAATACAGCTCCACTGAATTAAAGTGAAAAATGGATTCTGGTCCTTCGCACTAGAGAGATTAAAAAATTATGCATAAAATCAACAAAGTGGTACAACATGCATCAGTGCTTACCTTGACTGGATAAGAAGTAAACATTTCAATGCAGTTCCTAACCAGCCATCTGTTAAGGTCTCTATATCAGCTCTCAGCCTCTGGAGAGAATCACGCCTCTGTGTGCTAAGCAGCGCTGTTAATGAGAGGGAAGTTACTAGATTAAATATAGGCCAGGCACTTTAATTTATTTTCTGATTATGTGACTAGATGATTGAAGTTGTAACTGCTACTGTAAAATAATTAGATTTTTGGTACTCACCATAAAATGTGTTTCTTGTAGTCTTCTTTGGGGACCAGAGAACCCTGGGGCAGTCTGTTGCCACCTGGAGGCTGGCATGGATATTACATAAAACTAAAAGTCAGCTCATGCACAGGAGCGTGAACCTCACCTGCCTGAATTGGCTTCCTCAGTTTAACGAGAAAGCAGTAGGAGAAGCAGAAAGAATAAGAACATAAAGAAGCAAAACCTAAATATACGCCCATCAGGGAAAAAAAATGGGTGAGAGCTGTGTCCTTCAATGAAGACTACAAGAAAAAGAGTACCAAAGATCTAATTTTCTCGGTCACTTCATTGGGGGACACAGGACCCTGGGACGTTCAAAGATGTCAGCGGGTTGAGAAAAGAACACACTTTAGTGTAACAATTCTCTTAACATCACAGAGCTTACTAGTGTAATTCAAACTGAAGAAACATTAACTGCTAAAATCTTCCTGCTCAAGCTTGCATCATACAAAGCACAGGTATGGCAATGGTATGCACAAACGCCCAAGACCGTCTTACAGAGCTGCAGGGCTGAAATGATGGGAAGGCCCAAATGGAGTTCCCTGATGTTGAAAGGAAGAACCCTGTTTTACAACGTAAAGGCCTGATTAATGGTCACATTCATCCAGTGAGCGACAGCCACTTTAGAAGCAGCCTGACCTTTACGAGGTCTATTTGATAAAATAAACAAGGAATTGGCCAGTCTAAAATGGTGCGATGACCGAAAAATACCAAACAACTTTATCCACACTCACACCATGTAATCTCTTCTCCCTTGGTCGATCTGGAGAAGGCAATACAATGTTCTCATTATGGTGGAAAGCAAAAATCACCTTAGGAAGAAAAGTCTGAATCGGTCTCAACCCCATTCCTATTGAAGGAAAGAGATTTGGAGTACTGCAAGAAAATGTCACCAATTTAGAAGAAACACCACCTTCTGCAATAGTAAAAGACCAGAGACCTCCCTCATACACTCGAAGGGGAAGCAATAAAAAAAAAATTCTAAAACTAGGTTAAGATCCCAGGACACCAAGAGGTGGCCGATAGGGAGGCCCTTGAGAAAATTAAGAGCCAGGTCCTCCAACATGGCGGAACAACTTCTTGTTCCCCCTTGGCAGTTAATACATGCTTCTGCTGTTGAGATCTGTCTGAATCCTGATAGGTAAATTTAGCAGTAGGTGTTGCCAATGCAGGAAAGCTTGAAGGATTGCTCTGAGCTCCAGAACACTGGGATGATCAAGAGAGTCTTTTCCCTATCAAATTCCTTATGCCGAGAAACAGTGAAACACTGACCCCCATCCAGAGAGGCTGGCATCTGTGCACAGATTCTACCACTAGATGAAAAGTAGGGAGTGCCCTTGGGACAGAGTAGAGGGGGCAACCACCACTGAGGGATCAGCAGCACGGAAGAGGAAGGCTAAAAGACTTATCTAGGGACTGTAAGGAGCTGTCATACAGCGCTAGAAGCATGCACGTAACAGCTTTGAATGGAACTGACTGAACGGAACCTTTATGAATTCTGCTACTATCTGACAACACTCATGCACAACTGGAGAGGATATTTTCCTGAATGGCTGAAAACCCAAATGGAGGACTGCAGACTCACCCTCTTTGCTTGTGGAGGAAAGGACGATCCATGAGCTGTGTCAAAGGTCATTCCCAGAAAGCAGAGGTATTGAGGGGAAACTAGCATGGATTTCTTCTGGTTAAGCCCTCTGAATTGATCCAAAATGTGTAAAGCCATTTCTAAGCTCTCTAAATTCTAAATCTAGTTGGGTGTCTTGACCAGAATGTCATCAGTTAAGGTATTACTACACCTGGAATAGAAAGCGCCATAATTGGCTCCAACCTTTGTAAACTGTGTAAGTGCAGAAGCCAGCTGGCAGAGTAGAGCCCTGATTTCATAATGATTGTGGCCTTCCACAAAATGCAGATGCGCCGGGCATATCGACACATATAAATAAGCGTCCTTAGTGTTTATTGATTACAAGAATTTGTCGACTTCCAAGAACACAATGACTGAACGCAGGGATTCCATTCTGAAGTGCTTTAAGAACCTGTCTTTAGGTCTTGTTCACACAGTGCATTTTTGTATTTTTGCATGAAAAATGGATCACTTCCTGTGATGCCCAGCAAAGTTAGAGTTTTCAGAAATGATGTTCCGGATGCTGCGGTTTTTACTGATCCGTTTTGGGGGGAGTGGCCTGACCGGCAATGTGAGAGGTCGCAGCACAGAGCTCTCCCGCCCGAGATCCTGTGTTGGGCTGTGACTGCAGCTTGGCTGGGCACATTGAAAGACACTACAGTGCACCGGAGGATCCCTGGACCCCGAGGGAGTGATTTACGGCAGCAGGAGCAGAGGCGATGACCCGTAGGAGACAGCGGGACGCAGGCTCCATGGACACACACAGGTCCCAAGGTGGTACAGAGTCTGTGGAGGAGGCGGAGAAGAAAAATAGAGCATGGGAGCGGAGGATGGCAGCAGCCAGACTGGAGACGACCCCCGAGACTTACACATGCAGTGGAGGTAATTGAGAAATTTGGAGCAATGTCGGGATTGCGGAAAAATCCAGTTTATTGCTGATAGACAGGGATGATGAAGCAGAGGTGGGAACTATAGAATGTGCTGAGCTCAAAGTTGTAGAGCAATTTAAATATCTGGGCATGAAGATAGCGTTACCGGTTACAGATTTTGTCCGATTGAATGTAGACCCGTTGTTGATCAAACTAAAAGTTAAGGCTCAAGCATTGGCCAAATTGCGTCTCTCAGTGGTGGGCAGGGCGAACCTGGCCAAAATGATCCTTATGCCTAAGATTCTTTACGTGCTTCATAACTCTACTGTGTGGCTCCCGTGGGGGTTGTTCCAGAGGTTAAACTCTCTATTTAGGGATTTGGTATGGGGCAGGGGGCAACCCAGAATTAAACTTGAAATCTTGCAACAGCCAAAGTCGGAAGGGGGAATTGCTTTACCAAATCCTTGGATTTATTTTTTAGCGTCCCAGAGCCAGCATCTTAGAGAGTGGGTATCGAGAGGGCAGGGAGACTCCGTAAAAAAGGTTTTGGAACTTATGACTGGCAGGTCCCCACTGGTACAGAGCTTGGAGGCGGGAGATCTGGGACAGTTTGGAGGGAGGTTTCCCACCATGTGCTTGGTACAGAGGGTGTGGTCTCGAGTGAAGAAACTGAGGGGCATAAGTGTCTTCACGAAATATACTCCTGTGTGGATGAATAGAAACTTAGGTGAACTCTGTAAGTTGGGAGGTCAGAGAGCATGGACACGTGGTGGTCTTGAGTATCTATGGCAGCTTGAAGAGAAGGGGAGGTTGAAGTCCTTTGAGTCATTAAAGCAAGACTTTGGGATCCCGGACACAGATGGGTTCTTATATCACAGGGTGGCACATGCCTATAACAGACACAGGAGACTGAGTAATCTCAAGATTCACAAGGACATAGTGTTGGACTATATTTGTATGGATGGTGACCCTAAAGAAGTGATTTCGACTATATATGGCGATCTGTTGCATACATTCTTGCTGCGGCATCCTATACGGGCTCGGGATAAGTGGGAAGAAGAAATAGGGGAAATAAATGATGAGGTGTGGGACACTATACTGGAATATGGTCCGAAGTTGTCTTTGAGTGAGTCGGGTAGGATGTCGCAGCTCTATTTGGTGCACAGAGTTTATAGATCGCCTGAGTTTTTACACAGGATTGGGGTTAGGAGTACATCAGAATGTCCGCAATGCATGCATGAGGGTGCGGAGGGCTACATATGATGTGGGAATGTCCGAGACTGCAAGCTTTTTGGATGGTTGTGATAAATTTGATTGAGCGAAGGTATGGATGCGTGATTCCGAGAATACCAATTGTATGCGTGTTAGGTTATGTGGAAGAAATAAATGTGACGAGTGTGCAGAAGATTGCGGTGGCAAGATTGTTATTCATGGCGAGGAAGTTGATTGCGAGGGCGTGGATCAGGGCTGAGCCTCCCTCCAGGATGGAATACTTACGACAAGTGGCGTATATCATACGAACAGAGGAGAATATATATAAGAAAAGGAATGCCTTACAATGTTTGAAAAATTGTGGGATCCATGGTTGCGGGTGGAGGATAATGTGTGAGCGACGACTGTGACGAATGTTTTCTTTTATGCTGCTGGACCTGTGGCTAGAGAAGAAGATGGAGGATGTATATACGAGGATTCTAGATATAAGTGCTATTGTTTGTATAGAAATGCATACAGGGAATCTGTTCATGAGTATGGAGGGTGGGATCCATAGTTGGGTTTATATCATATAAAAGGTAAAATAGTGTGATATTATCTTTCTGATGTGTATTGCAATATTATGCTGAGTTTAATAAACATCTGAACAAAAAAATTGCTGATCCGTTTTCTCCACTGACTCCATAGTAATGGGAAAAAAAAGCAGCAAAAACACATAAAAAAAGCGGTATTTTTTGGGTTTGCTTTTTTCCCCAAAAACAGATCTAGCTTTGCAGCAGAAAATTCTAGAAGAATGCAGCACATAAAAACAGATCAAAAACATAGTGTTTGCATATGGCCTATCTCAGATCCAGGATGGGTCACACCGAGCCTCCTTTGTTGGAGATCATGAAAAGATTTGTATAAGAACCCTTGAAAATTTCTGAAAGGGGAATCTTGATCACAACCCCTGCATGAAACAGAGTGGTGATAGCTTGAAAAAAACCTAAACTTATACCTGGAAAGGTTGGAGGACAGGACCTTAAAAATGGGTCTAGTGGGATGAACGTAAACTCTATTCTGTAACCTGAGGAAACAACCTCCCTCACCCAAAGATCGCTGATTATCCCCAAACATACTCCAAGACAATGGAGAAGGTGGCCGTCCACCTGGGAGAAATCCCAGAGTGTGGGCAGCCTGTCATGCTACAGCCCCTCTACTGTCCCAAGGGCTTGATTCCAGTGCTGGAAGGGGGTTCTACAGGCAATGGTCTAATGAGAGCTCTTCTGGGATCCAAAGAGTGTTTGGAGAAGCGGGTACTGCTGGGACCGGATAGCGATGAAAAGTACAGAGCTGGAACTATCCACACCTTCCAAAGCACTTACCAGCTCTTACCTGAGGTAGAAGAGTACTCCTCCCACCTATAGCATCAGCAATAATCTTATCCAGCCTAGAACCAAATAAATGCGACCCCTCAAAAAGAATTCCTATAAGAGACTTCTTAGAAGCCAAGTCCACCTGCCAAACCTTAAGCCATAACAGACAGCAGATAGCTACACAATTCTTGCAGCCCGGGCAGAGAACTTTGAGAAACCAATGATGTACAGCATAAATATTTACTGGACTGCCTCGGTCAGGGCAACCGTGATGGAGGTGAGGCAGCTCGCGTATATTTTTTGCAAAAAACGTACAGACCAATAGCCCTGTTTTTGATACTTTTTTGATAGCACTTGCTACAAACTGGAAAAAATACTTATTATAAACAGAGAGCTTTTTGTGTGATTCCTGTGCGGATTTTTTGCATAAATATTTACCTGCCTAATCACTCTGATCTGCAATTACGTAACACAAACAGCCTTAGCCACCCAAGTGGCTACAAAAGTTGGGGGAAGAGAATACCCAGCAGCCTTAAATGAGGATTTCATCAAAGACTCAATTTGCCTGTAGCATCCCTTAATGCCTCCATCTTGCAAAGGAGTAAGGTGGCTGTTTTAGAAATTCCAGAAACAGGAGGATCCACCATAGGTAGAAAGGACCAAAGAGCCACCAAATCTGATGTAAATAGATAGAGCACCTCCTTGCAGCTAAACTTCTGAAAGCATTTGACTGCTCCAGGCCTTCTGTAATACCTCCTTTATGAGCAACGGATCTTCGTACCTGCTTGCCTCTTCTAACGAACCCAGTCTCATTATGTGTACGGGTTTCTACTGGTCTGACAATCAGGGAAGAATCATCAGCTATAATTAAAAATTTTCAACCATATCACTCACCCTTTCTACCTGATAAATGTCTAACACTGACTCTGCACTAGAGCTATATTAAGAATGCTCTGGAGACAATGGTATCTGTGGGGAAGGAAAAGCCTCAGGTCTCTCTTGGTGATGGTAACCCAAAGGGAGAAAATATACGAAGATATTTAGAACACTGCAGAGGTCTCCAATATTAATACCAGTCACAGGAGGGTCTGAGTCGATACAAGAAAAGGCCTGAGCTGCCCAGGCGGCAGGGGGCAGACAGAGGCAGAGGGCTGCGTAGCGGGCCCAAATGGTGGGAAGGCAATGAACTGCAGGGGCAGACGGAGGAGTGAAGGAAAAGCGGACCGAGGCAGAGGGGCAGCTGGTACAGGTGGTGGGTGAGCACATGACTAGAGAAGGGGTGGACACACGCGATGTTGGGAGTGATCCCTTCAGATTACTCCCATCAGTGCTGGAGGGGGCAATGCTGCCCCTTCCAGCACTTTAAAAGATAAAAGGAGCTATGACAGCCCCAACATAAATTGGAAAGTAATGATCAGGCAAAGAAACTGGTCATTGCAATCTCTGGGACTGGCTATTCAGAATTGAAGAGCCAATCACAGCGATTGTGGATGCGGGGTGGGGAAGTCACAGCTGTAACCAGGGTCCTGGACACCCTGCATTGTTCAGTAATAGCGTGGCTGAATTTACAAGCCCAGGGTTGGGAAGGCAAACCTTCATTTCATACTACTGAGGTCCCCAAAGCAATTATCTGCAAGGGGGGGAAAAGTACAGGCAGAACAATAGGGTACAGATTATGCAGAAGAAAATTACTACATACAGCCCTAGGATAATATGTGAAAAGAGCTGATTGGCCCCCAGGACGAGAACAATCTTCCCTGGATTCGGACATATTAAAAGAGAAAGCAGGAACCATGCAGGAGCACTACAGGCAAATCCAGAACATCAGCAACCAGGCACAAAAAAACCTACCCACACTGCAATCCACCAGCCTAATTCAAAGGAGACATGCAGCAGTGGCAGAGAGGGTAATCCAGAGAAGAGCATGGTGAAATATGGTCTCACTGGCAGAACAGAAAATGATGGAGCCAGGAGGGGCAAGACGACGAGCAGTGAACATCGGACACAGCGACGCTAGTTGGCTAGTCACTGCTAGGTGACTGACAAACTAACAAAATGCCCCCAACCCCCTCCCGGTGAGGGGTGCAATTTCGGCAAACTAGTGATGGGCAGTCTGGCTCTTTTTTGTGATCTGGATATCATGACTTCACTCACCAAAAAGAGCCGGATCTTTTGAGATCCTAAATTGCTCACTTTGTAATAATGCGAGCACTTCAGGCGCAAAAATGTTTACATTACGGTGTTGACTTGATATGGACAAAAACAATGCAGACCTGCGGCCCAAAACCTGCCCCCTTCTAACGAACCAATTAAATTGAGCAACGGGTGGGATTTTGTTCAGGTGGGTGGGGCTTCATCCCCGAATACCAGAATGTTATGCAAAGTGAGGGCCATTAAAAAAAATTTAGCGGCTTGCGTGTCAGCTTCCGTCATTCACTGCAGGGAGCCGGCTTTGTGTCGGATTGGTCACAACTAACACATCACTACAGCAAACACACCCAGGACACTCAGGAACAGGGGAGGTCATAGCCCATGTGTATGAGGCATCACGACTCCTTACCTGCAAGCCCCCAGCATGCCACTGCAGTCAGCACAAATACTCAAGCCAGCCAGACGCCCCTTCCCTACCTTGCAGGAACATCGTGGAGAGAGAGGGAAAGGGGAAAGAGTGGGAAAGAAGGTCCATACTCACCAACGCCAGAAGACCATGCCATCTTCTGCTCCATGAACGTGAACGTTATGTGTGGCGAACGGGTAGGAGTCTAAAGGCGTATGGACCACCGACCCGTTGCTTAGTAGCAAAGCACCTGGTCCAGCCAGAGGACGAAAGAAAATACGGAGTGAACATTTACAGTCTGTACTCTCTGCCACTATGGGGGTGAGACAGTGCTCAATTGCTCTCTCCTACCCTGAAGAATCTGAAAGAAAAAAAGAAAAGAAAACGCTTTCGGGTCTGAAGCAGACCCCACTTTCAGCTAGATCCAGAAAAAAAAATGAGGAAGCTGGTTCTGGCAGGTGGGGTATAAGTCTGCTGTAGAGGAGTTAACTTTTATTTCTATGTACCATCTCTTTCAGCCTCCAGGTGGCAGCAGACTCTCTCAGGATTTTATGTCCCCAATGAAGCAATCTAACAAAAAATTGTGGGTGAATGGTGCAGGTTTATCTGCTGAGCCTTTTTCAGATGTGGCAGGTGTCCATCCTGTTATATTTGCAGCACCAGCCGCTAATAGGACCAAAGGTGGCCCCCAATTGCAACTTAAACTTTTAAATGCTGGTGTCAATCAGTGCAGCATTTTGTAAACTAATCAAAAACCGTTGTCACAATATAAAGGATAACATACATAACAGAACAGCAAATTAACAAGTTTTGATGTCAAATACATCATTACAAGGAACAAATGTAAACATATTGAATACTTAGTACTCATTAACAGTATTAAAGGTAATTTAGAACAGATACCAAGAAATTGCATGGGAATATGGGGGCTGCAAGGGGATGGTGGTGATATTGGGGGCTGCATGGGAATATTGGGGCTTAGAGAGGGATGATGGAAATAGAATACATCCCCTGAAAATAAGACATAGTGCATTTTTTGGAGCAAAAAGTTAGATAGAGTGTCTTATTTTAGGGGAATCAGGGTAGAAGAAAGTGTGGCCCCATAATCCCTTTTCCCTCTCTCCACCAGGACAGCCATCACCCTTTCCTGTACTTAACGGTGACATTTTAAGAGGCCAGACCACGGCACTTTAAGTTGAGTGGCCACTTCGACATATTTGCAGTGTGCCTAGAAAACGTTTGTCTTTTTTGGAGCATTAAAGTATTTACATTGCGCCTATACACTTTAATTAACGTATACCAATTATACCTGTAACCTGTGGCAATACAAAAGTCTTAGCATGAAATGTTTCACTTTTACAAGAGACAACACCAAAAAGTGGACACCACAGTTTGTTACCCACATTCATATGAGTGCGATGATACCCCACATGTAGTCAAAATGTTTTGCTTAGACAAACAGTATGACTAAAAACGGACGGAGCAATATTTGAATTTTGGAAAGCAAATTTGGTTGAAATAGATGACTGGCACCATGTTGCATTACCTGGATCCCTAAGGTGCCTAACAGCAGAAACCCTACACAAGTGACCTTATGTTTGAAACTAGACCCCTCAGATTTTTTTTCAGGGGTACAGTAAGCATTGGAAATTCTCTTTTTCACAAAAGTGTTGTTTTAGCACCAAATTTTTCACTTTTAGAAGACTTAAAGGGAACCAACCACCTCAGATGACGACTATAAGCAGTTAATACATGTCCCTGCACCCTACCTACACCATTCCACCTATGTTTTTCTTAAGAATATTAATAAATGTAAACCGAAATATACACTTTATAAAATTACATGCCTGTGTACTTCTGGGCGTCTTCTTCTGGGTCAGTTACTAGAGGGCTGTGTCTCCAGCAGCATGACTGGCTTCTCTAGCCCTCCCTCTTACTTTGCAGGACGTCACATGAAGGGCGTGATGTTATCTATCAGTGGGCGGGCACGCAAGGCAGCTCCCGTCCCTTCATGTGACGTCCTGCAAAGTAAGAGGGAGGGCTAGAGAAAGGCCGTCGATATGGGGTTAAGTACAAAGTATGTGATGTCTTAGAATTTATTTATTATAAACTCACAAATTTGTGCAATTTTAAAAAACGTAACAATGGACACCAGCAAAACAGATTATACAAAAAAGTACACCGGGAAAAAGGAATCCAAATATATGGTGCCTTAATTAAACATTACTTACCACTGACATTGGTCTTGTATTTCTCATACACCTCAATGACTTTCCGATAGCGAAATGCCAGCTTTCTCATCCAGTCCATCCCACCTTGTACCCCAGTGCCAGAGGGATGATTCCGGTTTACTGTAGAACTATTAAACCCATCTGTGGTAAAGCTGTAGTTACTGCAATAAAAGAAAGCGCTATTTAATACTGGAACGTATCTATTGTTCATCTGTTTTCAGAAAATCAATAAATACGTATTTATTTTTAGTTTTTTTTTGGAGGGGGGGGGGGGGGAAGATAAAAGGACAGGTAAGACATATCATAGCATTCTTGCCTGGTTTATTCAAACATCCATGTGTCACAGTACACTGGTCAGAAGATGTCTCTGAACAAACTCAACAGGTTGTAGTTGGAGCACGGGAGCAAAAAACCATGCCTAGTTCGTCTACAATGAGCGGATGCACTCCAAATTTAATAAGCAATAGTTCAAAGGCGTTGTATGGTACTTTTATACTAATGGCCTATCCTTTGGATAGATCATCCATATTAGATTGGAGAGTGTGTGACACCCAATAACGCTGATCAGTTCCTGGTAGTGGTCAGTTGTGCAGCAAAGCTGCTTGGCACAACCATCAGTATACTGGCCACAGGGTACTGCATATCCAATCATTATTTTGAATAGGGACAGATGCAAAGTACCCAAGGCTGCGACCACCACACAGTTAATGGAGCTGTTCTGTGCACATTTATCGATTAATACTGATTGATGACCTACCCTAAAGGCCCCGTTACATGGTACGAGATAGTGAACAATATCGCTCAAACGTCACGGGTTTGGAGTCGTTCAAATGACATCTTTAGGACATCATTGCGTGTTACACAGAGATACGACTACGATAAATCGTTGGATCGTAGATTTGAGGATATGTTCTCAAATCAGATGATCCTCGATCAGCCAACCTGCTGCATCGTTCTGTGTGACACTGCGATAACGATGTCATTAACGACTTCTCCTATTCACAGCAATGAACAAGTATCGTTCACTGGGTTGTGCGAATGATAGCTGCTTGCCATATCGTGGGTGCATCGTCCACGATATCTAGACGTGTGACATCTCACCAACTATGTCAAAAAGATGTCGTAACAACAGAGATCGTTGGTGATATCTAAACGATATTGAAGCGTGTAACAGTACCTTAAGGATAGGCTATAAATGTCAGAAATATAAGACTATGTGCCCACTATGTGTTTGTGCTGCATTCTTTTGCTGCAGCAAAAAGGCAGCACCCACAGCTTTAACATTACAATGTGATTTTCCAAAAGCTGTGCCCACATGCTTGAGGGTGCTGCGGTTTTGCTGCAGAAATCATCTGCATTTTAAAAGTCCCCGTCAATTAAAATAGAATTATTCTTACCGTTAATTCGGTTTCTAGGATACCTTCCACGACAGCATAGGAGGTTGCCTCTCCACGCCCTAATAGGGACAGGAAGCACATGAGAGGTTAAAAGGACCCTCCCACCTCCCACTAGCCAGTGTCTTACAAAGAACCATAGCATGAGAGTAAACAATAAAATAGAGCAAAACATTCCAGGAAAAATACAAGGAATAAAAGGGAGGGAATTAAGTTGTCGTGGAAGGTATCCTAGAAACCGAATTAACGGTAAGAATAATTCTATTTTCTCTAGGAACCTTCCACGACAGCATAGGAGGAATACCAATAAATAAATACCTAGGATGGGACTACAGCCTGCAGGACCTTCCTGCCAAAAGCCAAATCCCTACTATAACCCAGGTCCAGACGGTAGTGTTTCGTGAAAGTATGCAGGGATGACCAGGTAGCAACCTTGCAGATCTGCTTAGAAGCCCCTGCCCATTCAGCCCAGGAGACAGAGGTGGACCGGGTGGAATGGGCAGTGAACCCTGAAGGCGCTTGCAAGTGCTGTGAAAGGTAGGAATCCGCAATGGCCTTTTCAATTCAATTGGCAATAGTGCTTTTGGACACCTTCTTGCCCTTACGTTAACCAAAGGGCTGGACAAAGATTGTGATCAACGCACCAGGGCGCCGACACGTCAAGATAATGGAGTACAGTACGCCGGACATCCAAAACATGGAACTCTTCCTCCTTAGTGGTCCGGGGATGCTGACAGAAGGATGGAAGAACAATTGATTGAGAGCGATGGAAGTCGGAGATCACCTTGGGGAGGAACGAAGGATCCAGTTGAAAAACAATGCAGTCATTCCGGACGGTGAGGTACTGGTTCCGGATGGACAAAGCCTGGAGCTCCCCCACACGTCAGGTAGAAGTAATCGCCACCAAAAATGCCATCTTGTGAGACAACCACCAGAGGTCACAGGACGAAAGAGGTTCATAGGGAGGCCGAGAAAGTTTAGTCAGGACAACATTGAGGTCCCAGGAGGGAGTACTGACCCTAGTACGAGGACAAATAAGAGTAGCCAACACCATGGAGCGACAAATCCAATGGTGATTTGTCAAATCAGCATCAAACACGGAGCGGAGAGCCGAAACTTGAACTTTAAGTGTGCTGGGTTTAAGACAGAAGTCCAACCCATTCTGATGAAAATCCAGAATCTGGGAAACAGTGGGAAGAAGTGGATCAGGCGGACAGGAGCCACACCAGGATGTAAACGTCTTCCAAATCCTATTATAAATTGCATTAGTAACAGGTTTGCGGTTTTTCTGTAGGGTGGCCACCACCTTCTCAGACAGGCCCTGAGCCCTTAGCACCCGGGCTTCAGAAGCCAGGCAGCTAAGCGGAGCTTCTGTGGATCCAGATGGAACAGGGGACCTTGAGACAACAGGCTGGGATCCGGACTCAGGATGACAGGACCTTCTACTTTGAGCGCCACAATCAGATTGTACCAACTTCTCCTGGGCCAAAGCGGGGCCACCAGGATAGTGGGGACTCCGTTCACCCTGACCTTCCACAGAGTTCATGCAAGGAGAGGAATAGGAGGAAGGCGTAAGCCAGAGGAAAATCTCACGACTGGGAAAAGGCGTCCACTCCCGCGGCCTCGTCCCGAGGGAGAAATATGTTGCGACTTTCCGATTTGCGCTGGAGACGAAGAGGTCGATTGTTGGGGTGCCCCATCTCGCGACAAGGGAGCAAAAGACAGCTTCATCCAGACTCCACTCCCCCGGGTGCACATCCCGGCGGCTGAGAAAATCCGCTTGAAGGTTCAGGGACCCCTTCAGGTGGACAGCTGAGCGGGGCAGCAGGAACTGTTTGGCCCAAATGAAGATCTGGGAGGACACGGATGACAGGGACATGGACTTCGTACCGCCCTGGTGCCGGAGGTGAGCCACAGTGGTGATGAGGAGAAGGACGTGAGAGCCCGTGAGTTGGGTCTGAGCCGCCCGAAGGGCTTCCTCGACAGCACTCAGCTCCCGGAAATTGAAGGACTGGGAACTGAGAGAGCGACTCCAGACCCCCTGAAGCAGAGTGGGACCCACTATGGCTTCCCACCCCCTCTGACTGGCATCCGTAGTAAGTATTACTAGAGTCTGATCCCATGAAATCCCTCGTTGCAGGTTTTGGAAGTCCAACCACCAGAGGAGGGATGAGGAAACGGGCCCTGGGAGGCGAGCCCGATGATTCAGGGATGAAGGGAGCCCGTCCCAACAAAACAGGACATGTGCCTGCAGTACCCGAGAGTACGTAATGGAACCCAGCACCGACATTGTGTCCCGAAAGGTGGGAGACGCCGGAAGCCGCAGGAAGGAAATCTTGGCCAGAAGGGTCAACCTGTGGGTGTCCAGAAGAAAGGAAGCCTGCTGGTTGGAATCCAGTAATACCCCAGAAATTGTCTCATGGTGGAGGGCTGCAGATGGGATTTCCGGAGGCTGGGGATCCAACCCAGGGTCCGAAGAATATGCAGGGACTCCTCCACACTGCTCCGGAGGGATTGCGGAGACGAAGCAATGAGAAGGAAGTCGTCCAGATAAGGCACAATAGAGATGCCGCGACCCCTAATGAAGGCCACGTCCTCCGCCATGATTTTGGAGAATATTCAGGGAGCCGAGGAGATTCCGAAGGGGAGAACGTTGAATTGAAAATGGAAGACGTCCCACTTGTACAGGATGGCGAACTTGAGGAGCTTCCTGTGCCGAGGATGGATGGGCACATGAAAGTACGCGTCTGTCAGGTCTATCGTTGCTATCTGGTGATGCAGCCCGATCAGTGGAATCGCGGTACGGACGGACTCCATCTTGAAACGGCGGTATCGGACGTGACCGTTGAGTCGTTTCAGGTTTATGATGACCCGGGAGTCCCCGGACGGCTTCTTGACCAGGAACAGACGGGAATAGTAACCAATCTCCTCGATGCGGCTGGCAACAGAGAAAGTGATGTTTGTGAGAAGGAACTCCTGTACTTTTGAGTACAGAAGATCCTGAGCACCCGACAGGGCAGGGTGGTGACCCAGAGACCTGGCAGAGGAAGCAACTCGAACTCGATGAGGAAACCCTCGGAAATGACATTCAGAACCCATTGGCAATCGGTGATTTGTCGCCACTGGAAAAGGAAGGCAGAGAGTGGCCCCCCCCACCGGGACAGAGTCACTGCTTGTCAGGGCAAGGATGCTGCTGCTGTGCAGGGACGAGGATATTCTTGCCTCGCCCTTTCTGATAACTCCACCTGCCGGTTTTACCCTTGCCCTTGGGCTGGGAGGCCTGAGGCAATGGGGGATGAAAGGACCTCTTCCACACAAGTGCCTGTTCGGGAAGAGCCTTGCGGTCTGTGGCCTTGTCCAGAATGTCGTCGAGTGCAGGGCCGAACTCTAAGTCTCCCTTGAAAGGCAGAAAGCACAGCCGCATCTCAGAAGTGGCGTCACCGCTCCACATTTTCAGCCATAATGTCCGTCTGGCGAAGTTGGACAACACCAAGGTCCTGGCCGCCAGGCGGACCGATTCCGCTGAGGCATCAGCGAGGAAACAAGAAGCCTTCCGGAACAGAGGAAGGCAGTCGAGAAGTTCTTCTCTAGGGGTGCCCTATGAAATGTGGGACTCCAACTGGTCCAATCACTTCAGCAGGGACCTGGAGACAAAAGTGGAGGTGATGCTAGCCTGAATGGTGGCAGAGGAAGCTTCCCATGAACACTTCATAAAGCTCTTAATCTTACGATCAATCTGATTCCTCAGTTGGGAAGTGTCCTCAAAGGGGAGGGCAGTCTTTTTTTGCCACACGGGCAACCTGCGCATCCACCTTCGGGACCTCCCAGTGAATCTCCTTGTCCTCAAGGGGAAAACGCCGAAGCGGATTACCCTAGATCTGCGGTCAGGGAATTCCCATTCTTGAGTAATCAAACCCCTGAGGGTGGAATGCGCTGGGAAGCCGACACGCTTGGTTGACTGAAGGCCAGCAAACATCTCATCCTACACATCCTGTTCCTTTTCCAAACCCATGGTGCTCTTAACGGCCCAATCAGTTCCCCCATATCCTCAGAGGGGAACAGGAAACTGCTACGGTCCGACTGCCTGGAGGCAGAGACCTCATCGGGGCCCTCAGATTCAGAGTCCCTGACATCTTCAGAATCTGAAGGGTCAGCCTGGAGTTTCCGCTTCTTAGGAGGTGAAGGACCAGGGACGGGGCCGGACGAAGCCAGGGAGGCGAGGGAAGCCTGAATTTCCTGCTGCACCATGGCACGTAAATCATCCACAAGACTAGGGTGTTCAGCCCGCACTATCTTGTCGGTACAGCCCTGGCAAAGCTTCTTATCCCACCCGGAGGGGAACCTCTTAGAACAGACAGGGCATTTATCAGACTTCCCAGCAACCTTCTTGGGGGCATCCTTGTCACCCTTCAAGAAAGCACAGAGAAGCTGCCAATAGCACTGCCCCCCCTTTGGGCTGCACAAAGGATCCCCCCCCCCTGTACCCTAACTCACTGTGGCCGGGGGAGGACTGGGCTCTGCAGACGCAATGGAAGACATGACCCAGGACAGACTGCAGCTTACCTGGTGTCAGAAGTCCTCAGGGCAGCCTTATATCTTCAAAGGCCTGCCCTCAGTGCAGCAGCAAAAAAAAAAGAAGAAAAAAAAAAAACAGCCCCTGCCCCGGTCCAGGCAGGCCCCAATCATGGCGGCGAGCCCGCTTTGCCGCCGCACCGGGTCCTGCTTGTCAGGACCTGGAAGCGCTGCGCTCCCCACCGGAGAGGCCTGTGACCGGAAGTTCAACTGTCGTCACTTCCGGTCCACGGCAGCGTGCACAGACAGGAGGCGACTGGCGGGCTGAGCACAGAAGGCCGTCGACCGGGGAGCCGCCGACCCGTTTCACCCCAGGAGGGGATCCGGAGGACCAGGGCTGGTCCCGGCCCCACCCAGCAGACGGACCACTGAGGGGGACCAAGAGACAACCGGAGGAGGAGCAGGGGCCCGACCAACGCCCCCCGACACAAAAACCAAGGTATGCTGCAGCTTGCCGCCGCCACAGCATAGGAGAGAAAAAAAACCTCTCCATGCCCCATGGGGACAGGAAAGACACTGGCTAGTGGGAGGTGGGAGGGTCCTTTTAACCTCTCTTGTGCTTCCTGTCCCTATTAGGACGTGCAGAGGCAACCTCCTATGCTGTAGTGGATGGTTCCTAGAGAAATGCCCGTTTTTTGGGCTGCACTTTCCCGACTGACCACTATAAACCCCCCAAAAAAGCATCACAAATGGATTGGTATTCCCACAGTCCATTTAAGATGCTTTTTCACAGCGAAAAAAAACAAAAACGAAAAAAATGCTCCAATACTGACCCTCCCATCCCATGCATAGGTTGAGGCTGCACTAAGTGACTCACCATGTAACTTTTGAAGGTCCTGGACACACGATACACACAGTTCCTACGGTGCCCGGGAGGAAAAAAATCACCAGGGATCACCGGGAAAGGCAAACAAGTGTGTGTCTGTGTGTCACATTATTTGTGCTGCATTTGTAATGTGCACAAACGCAATACATTTGTGCTGCCTTTGTTTTTACACAGCTGCGTTTGTGCAGCTGACAAATGCAACAAAAACGCATTACAAAAAAATACGTCCAGTGGACATATAGCCTAAGAAGCCCCTTTAATTTTTATTTTCTATAGTGTTTTTCTGCAGAGGAAAAAAAAATGTCAGCACCCACATAAATGTAAATGACCTTTCTATGTCTTTATACAAGGGGCCCCAAGCATTTCAGTACAAAAGGCATCCATGACGACTATGGTCAGTTAAGCCTCGTCACACTAAACGAGAACGCTAGCGAGATCGCTGCCAAGTCACAAATTTGGTGACGCAACAGTGACCTCGCCAGTGATCTCGCTATGTTTGACACTTGGCAGCGATCAGGCCCCTGCTGTGAGATCGCTGGTTGTGTCAGTCGCCTGGACCATTTTTTGATCGTTGGGGTCCCGCTGGGCAGCATGCATCGGTGTGTTTGACAGTGACAACAACCTCAATACTACAGGTCTGAGAAACAGGGTCTCAACGACTTCCGTATCATTCCAGATCGTTGTTGCGTCACTGTTGGGATCGCTGGTGAGATCTCTGTTTGACATCTCACCAGCGATCCCAACAGTGACGCACCAGCGATCCCTACCAGGTCGTATCGCTGTCGGGATCATTGGTGCGTCGCCAAGTGTGACGGTACCCTTAAGGGCCTGTCACACATGTCAATGTCGCCCGCAATATCGCTCATGCGTCACATATTATTCGTCGCCTGAGTGATGTGGAATTATCGCAGGTAAGATGTCACACGCGTCAATATGACCCAGCGATGCGGTATTGTCGCCATCTTGCGAGCGATTTTATTTAGTCGCTTGTACGGTGTCAAAATAGAAAATACGTCGCTGAGTTTAGTGTCATACGCAGCGATGCACAAGGTCTACTGAGCGATGAGCAACAGGTTTTACGTCTGGCAGTGAAACCTGCGAATCGGCGATCAGCGACATATCGCTGGTTGCATCGCTTGGTCACACGCTTCAATGTCGCTCCTACGTCACTTTTACGTCGCTTGAGCGACTGAAAATCCGTGACGCATGAGCGACATTGACAGCGATATCGACGTCGTGCGACATACCCTTTAGACATATACCTCATAAACACATACTCCTGACAATAGCAGTAAACACCAAGTGCACTCAGTCTTACAATCACTTGTCTGAAAAAAATCAAGATAAGTGCTCACCTTCCATTGACCAGATTTAACCCCTTCATGACCTTGGAATTTTTCGTTTTTCATTTTCTTTTTTTGCTTCCAAGAGCCATACCTTTTTTATTTTTCTGTCAACATAGACATATGATGGCTTGTTTTTTGCAGTACGAGTTGTACTTTCAGATGCAATCATTTATTTTACCATATAGTGTACAGGGAAATTGCAAAAAAATTTCAAGTGCACTGAAATTGCAAAAAAGTGCAATTACAAATTTGTTTTTTGGCTATTTCAGTAGCCGTGTTCACTAAATGGTAAAACCGACATGACAGTGTGATGCCTCAGGCCGTACGAGTTCGTAGATACCAAACATGTATACCTTTATTGGCATCTAAGCGGCGAAAAAAAATTCAGACGTTTGGAAAAAAAGAGGGGGGGGGGGGGGAAATCACACTTTTTGCGCCATGTTCTGTGACCCGTAGCGCCCTCATTTTTCGGGATCTGGGGCTGTGTGACGGCTTATTTTTTGCTTCTTGTGCTGACGTTTCTAATGATACCATTTTTGGGTGGATGTGCTGTTAAATCACCCGTTATTGCATTTTATTGCAATGCTGCGGTGATCAAAAAAACACGTAATTTTGTCGTTTGGACCTTTATTTCCCTTACGCATTAATTGATTTCATTTGTTGATAGATAGGGTGATTCTGAGCGCGGCGATACCAAACGTGTATTTTTTAAAAAATATTTTAAATACATTTATTGTGAATGGGGGAAAAGAGGGGTGATTTGACTTTTTTTTTTTTTTTTTACATGTTTTTAAAAACTTTATTTTTTTTTTATTAGAGAGGCACCATGCTGTATAGTCCGATCGCTTCTGGGAAACACCGATGAGCTGCAGCTCATCGTAGCTTCTGAACGCGGTGTGTGGGTTGCAGCGCTGCAACAAACCGGAGTGCTCATGAAGCATCCGAGGTCAAGCCTGGACCTCAAGCTGTCACAGTATTGCGAGATCTCTGGCGCTCATATCAGAGGATCTCCGATGAATGCGGAGAACAGAGGGTTCCCCGCCACAGCGCCTTTAGATCCCGCTGTCAGTGACCCGACAACAGGATCCAAAGGGTTAACAGCACCAATCAAATCTCAGATCCAATCAGTGCGGTTAGCCCGACATCTCAGCTGATGAGATCAGCTGAGATGTCGGGCGTTTAATATGAGCTCTGGAGCTCACATCAAACCCCCCTTACCGGCCCATGACGTTGTACAACATCATGGGTCGTGAAGAGGTTAAAGGGAAACTTTTATATAATTCACGCTGCCTAAAGGCCCTGTCTCATGTAACGACGCATCAGCGATCCCGATAACGATGTGTAGAGATCGCTGGTGCGTCGTTCAAACAGGAATCTTAGCAGTGATGTGAAAAACGACTTTAGCAACGATCCAGAATATACCGAGGTCGTTGTGAATTTTCTGTTCCATAGCGTTGCATTGAGATCGTTGCTCATTATCTCTGTCAATCAACGATGTAGCGCTCCCAGCGGGAGCGCAATGATGCAGGAATAACCCAGAGCAGTGTGTAACGATCAACGATCTCACAGCAGGGGCCAGATCGTTGGTGCGTGTCACATTGAACGTGATCGTTCGCGAGATCGCTGATGCGTCACGATATCTGTGACGTTACAACGATCTCATCAACGATCTTGTTGTGTGTGAAGGGGCCTTTAACCATCATGATTCAGAGTCTGGCTGTGTTATATCAGCCTTGCATGTTTTACTGCTGCTAGGTTTCAATGAAAACATATTTTGAAAAGCCAGTAGTAATGAGAGGCTGGTCTTTGGCAGTGTCTTAGAGCCTAAATACTTTGACCGACAGGTCTTTTCCCAGGCACACACAAGAGACCTGTCAGTATAGGGGAAAATGGTAGGGAGCAGCTGGGAATAAACAGATACATCGTACCCAATTCATCATTTGCACTGCAAAGTTTCAGAGAAAGGCTATGTAGCCACCTAGCAGTTTATTTCTGCACCATAAAAACTTCTGGCAGGCAAAACACTGTAGAGAAAAATGCAGCTTTTCTAGCATTTTTATGTGCATTTTTCACCATATGTTTATACCATATAATTTCATGAGAAAAACGCAGGAATAAAAAGCAGAAAGAATGAGCATGTTGCTTCGTTTTTCTGCTCCACAATTGGCAGGTGAAGAAGACCAGAAGGTGGGCACAGCACTTCAGAAAACATGCTGGGATGCGTGTTCCTTTGCAGAAAACTGCAAGTAAAAACGGATCAAAAAATGCAAGGTGTGCATATAGCCTAAAACAAACACACCTGCAATAGCAAACCAGTGTCCGATTCATGTTGCCAGTGGTTTGGGCAGCATGAATCATATAACTGGATGCCAGTGAGGTAAGTGCTGTATTACAGGATACCTAATTTGTAAAAGCTAACCTTTTCTTCACATTCTGTTTGTATAAAACACATTTTAAAACCGTGTGATAATGTGTATAAAAAAAATGCTTACCTTAAATCTTGACCATTGTCATCAGATGCCACATCTTCAACATGAACCTGATCACACTCCTAATGATGCACAATAATTTAACGTCGTTAGAAATACTGTTTCCTTAAAAATATGTCAAATGAAATCTGAAACCTGTCAAGTTGCTTTATTTCTACAGACGAGTGTCAGATCATGAATAGTTTACAAGTAAAGAAATATATAACACAAAATCTTTAAACTGGTCTATACAGATATACCAGAATTTAGCAGAGATTTGGTTATTCCCACATCTTGAGTATTAAAGGGGTTGTCCACTACTTGGACAATCTCATTTTATTCCCCCATTTTCGCCCCATAAAAATAAAGCCTGTAATCCTCTCATGTGTCGGAGCAGTTCCAGCAACATCAGAACTCCACGGGGTTCATGTGACATTATGATATGCGAGCCCCACGACGAATCAATACTAGCTTCCTTCTCCCCACCTTCAGTTAACCCCTTCCCGACCTATGACGTTATACAACGTCATGGGCCGGTAAGGGGTGTTTGATGTGAGCTCCGGCGCAGAGCTCACATCAAAGCCCCGACATCTCAGCTGATCTCATCAGCTGAGATGTCAGGGTAACAGCGCCGATCAGATCCGATCGGCACGGTTAACCCCTTGGATCCCGCTTTCAATCACTGACAGCGGGATCCAAGGCAGCCGCAGCGGGGAACGCGCTGTTCCCCGCCTGCTCCGCAGATCCCGCGATAGTATCGCGAGATCTCCGGCGCTCAGTGACAGCCCGGGGTCCTGGCTAGACCCCGGATGCTGTCACTGAGCAGTTTCGTGTTGTGGTTGGCAGGTGCTGCCAACCACAACAGGTCCGCGATTCTGAGAGATATAGATGAGCTGCAGCTCATCTGTATCTCCCAGAAGCGATTGGACTGTGCAGCAAGGTGCCTTTTAAAGAGGCAGTGTAAAAATAAGAATGAATACAGTTTGAATGAATAAAGTTTTTAAAAACCTGTAAAAAAATAAATAAATAAAAGTTCAAATCACCCCTTTTTTACCCCAAATCACAATAAAAGTATTTAAAAAAAAATAAATAAAAAAATACACGTTTGGAATCGCCGCGTTCAGAATCGCCCGATCTATCATCGTATTAAATCCGGTAATGAGCGCCGTTAACTTTTGTAACGGAAAAAAAGGTCCAAACGCCAAAATCCTGTTTTTTTTGTCGCCGCAACATTGCTATAAAATGCAATAACTGCCGATCAAAACTGCGGATCCCCCCAAATATGGTATTATTAGAAATGTCAGCTCCAGACGCAAAAAATAAGCTATCACACAGCCCCAGATCCCGAAAAATGAGGACGCTACGGGTCGCAGAACATGGCGCAAAAAATCTGTTTTGTTTTTTTTCCAAACTTCTGAATTTTTTTTCACCACCTAGAGTCCAGTAAAGGTATACATGTTGGGTGTCTACGAACTCGTACGGACCCGAGGCATCACCCCGTCACGTCGGTTTTACCATATAGTGAACATGGCGACTAAAATACCCAAAAAACAAATGTGTAATTGCACTTTTTTTGCAATTTCACTGCATTTAGAATGTTCTTGCAATTTCCCTGTACACTATATGGTAAAATAAATTATTGCATATGATAGTACAACTCGCCCCGCAAAAAACAAGCCGTCATATGCCTATATTGACGGAAAAATAAAAAAGTTATGGCTCTTGGAAGCAGGGGAGCAAAAAACAAAAATGAAAAATTCCAAGGTCATAAAGGGGTTAAAGGGACACTGTCAGGTCATTTTTCAGTATGATACTAATATTACCCTTGAATTGTGCCTGGGCAGCCCTTTTAAAAAACATGGAAACTACAAACGGTACAATAATGATTTTACATGTTATCAACATTGTGGGGAGCTCCTAGATTAGTCCTCTCCATTATAACCAAACAGGAATAGTCCGGCTGCTATACAAGCTTTCATCTAATGATGCACACCTTCTCAGCAGCTCTCTGCTCACTCCTTCCTCCGCCAACAGTGCAGTGTCAGGTTTCACTTTCAGGAGCTCTGATCTGTTAAAGGGAACCAACCACCTCAGATGACGACTATAAGCTGTTAATACATGTCTCTGCACCCTACCTACACCATTCCACCTATGTTTTTCTTAAGAATATTGATAAATGTAAACCGAAATATACACTTTATAAAATTACATGCCTGTGTACTTCTGGGCGTCTCCTTCTGGGTCAGTTACTAGAGGGCTGTGTCTCCAGCAGCATGACTGGCTTCTCTAGCCCTCCCTCTTACTTTGCAGGACGTCACATGAAGGGACGGGAGCTGCCTTGCGTGCCCGCCCACTGATAGATAACATCACGCCCTTCATGTGACGTCCTGCAAAGTAAGAGGGAGGGCTAGAGAAGCCAGTTATGCTGCTGTAGACACAGCCCTCTAGTAACTGACCCAGAAGGAGACGCCCAGAAGTACACAGGCATGTAATTTTATAAAGTGTTTATTTCGGTTTACATTTATCAATATTCTTAAGAAAAACATAGGTGGAATGGTGTAGGTAGGGTGCAGGGACATGTATTAACAGCTTATAGTCGTCATCTGAGGTGGTTGGTTCCCTTTAAGTACACGGAGGGAGAGAGCTATTACAGATCTGCCTTATCTAGACTCCATTTGTTTCTCTAAGTAGGTGTCCCTGCTGAGACAGTTTGTGCTCTGTTTGACCTCTTGTGATGCTGCAAACGGAGAGAAGAGAGGAGGATACAGGCTCCCCACACACACTGATATTCAGTGCAGTAATGTGAATATGTGACATGCATATTCATCTTATGGGGAGTGGACAGCAGAGAACTAAGTGGATCACTCCCTGTGAGTGACAGATAGAACGAATCACTGTATTTGAAGTTTACAGAAGATAGGAGGGAAATATAAATAAAAAAAACTGAGTTTAGAGCGAGGAATCAGAAAATGATAGCAGTTACACATGGATTTTTGACCTGACAGTTTTCCTTTAATAGTACCTGCGACCAAGGGTGGGGAGAAGGGAGCTGGTGTTGATTGGTTGCATGTCATAATGTCACATGGGCTCCGGGAATACGAGTTCTGACATTGCTGGAACCACGCAAGCACCGGAGGGGAGTATAGGCTTTATTTTTAAGTGGGTGAACATGGGGATGAGAAGGGGTTGTCCAAGTAGTGGACAACCCCTTATTGAGCTGTTTCTTGGTCACTTCCATATCTACATTGCTCAAGATAGGATTACCCACATTTAAAAATGAATCATTTGACATGACAAAAAGTTTTGGTGACATTCTTACTTCCAAATCATTGAAAAATAAATGTGTGTCTGCCACTTCAAAGATCATTTCTTCCATAGCCAAGCCTGAGCCTACCACCAACGTTGGATCCTAAATAGGCACAAAACAAAGAAAACTTATAATAATATAACTTTGTATTAAATGTGTACATACAAACTTCAGAACAAAAGTTACAACCTTTTTATGTATAGTTTCGTGACAGGTAAAACAATCTACAGCTATGAACAAACGGCACAAGCATTAATCTATATAATACACACAGAAATTTAGATTGTTACAGTGATTAAGGACATTCTGTTTTAAACTGTATGTGTATTTCAGATTTCATGAAATTGGAGAAAGTGTTTAAACACTTTCTCCAAAGTATTTTCCGATGCACAGCAATTTGCATAAAAGGCACCATAAATTACCATAGTAATGCCCTGAAAACTATACTATGCTTAGGCCTCTTTCACATCACGTTTTTTGCTGATTGCGGCAGATTTACCGCATCTGCCGCCTAATGCCTAATGGCCGCACTTGTGGCAAGCCGCATGCATTGTCTATGGAGCTTGCGGCAAATGCGGCATTGCCGCGATCCAACACTTGCGGCCATGAAAGAGACACGGTCAGCAGCATGTTTTTTGCGCAAGTGCCGGATCGCGGCAATACTGCACTTGCCGCACGCACCATAGACAATGCATGGGGCTTGCCGCAAGTGTGACGCAAGTGCGGCTGTTAGGGGGCAGATGCGGCAAATCTGTCATATCTGCCGCAAATTCAAAAGAACGAAGATGTGATAGGGGCCTTAATCAGGCTACATTCATAGCAAAGTTCCAGCAGGTCACAGCCATAATCTTACAAGTCTATCCTATATAACATTGAGATTAATGAGAGAAAAAAATATCATCTCTCAATCATTTTGCCCATTTCTGCACATTGTTAAGACCATTGTAAATGAACTAGTAGAAATAAAATCTGCAGTGGCGTACATAAATGATAGAGCTGACTATAAGAAAGGAAAAAAAAAAGTACCCCTCATTCAGAAGGGTCATATGTTTGTTATCCTCCCAACCCTTTCCATGAAGCTTTGACCAATTCAACATTTCCTTAACAATGTGATTCTTCTCCAGACAGGCAGTGTGAACTTAGTAGCGCAAAACATGAGACCAACCAAAACAGAGCCCCCTCCCTCAAATGTCTCCATAGAAAAATTAAAGTTGGTCTTTACAGAACATAGACCATCGAATATCAACATATATCTACATTTGTTTAGCTCACATTTGCATTTTGTCATTGATCTCACTCCTAAAGGGAACATGAGGCGGGGTCTACAACCCACAGGAGTTGCTCAGGTAGTGCAGCTCATCCGGGAATGCACGGAGAACAATAAAACATAAAAATGATCAATGTAAATTAAATTAATATCTGATGGAGGTCTGGATTTGGAATGATACTCAAAAACAAAGTGGTAAATGAAATTACAGGCTGATGCAATTTCTGTGGAAATGCCTCAAGACAAGGAAATGTGGCTCCTGATGAGGCGATGGATGTTCTCCTGAAGGATCTCCTTCCAGACCCGATTTACGTGTCAGTCAAATCCTTGTCTGTGGTGCAACGTGGCCTTGGTGGATGGAACGAGACATGATGTCTCAAATTTGCTCGATTGGATTTAGGTCTGGGGAATGGGCAGGCCAGTCCATAGCATCAATGCCTTCATCATGCAGGAACTGCTGACACACTTCAGCCACATGAGGCCTAGCATTGTCATGCATCAGAAGGAACCCAGGGCCAACTGCACCTACATATGATCTCAAAATGGGTCTGGGTATCTTATCCCGGTACCTAATGACAGTCAGGTACCTCTGGCTATCACATGGAGGGCTGTGCGGCCCTCTAAAGAAATGCTTCCCCAAACCATCACTGACCCACTGCCAAACCGGTCATGCTAAAGATGTTACAGCCAGCAGAATGTTCTCCAAGATGTCTCCAGACATATGGGCACAGTGTGAACCTGCTCTTATCCCTGAAGAGCACAGGGCGCCAATGTCTAATTGGCTAATCTTGGTGTTCTCTGGAAAATGTGAATCACCCTGCATGGTGTTGGGCTGTAAGCATAGCACCCACTTGTGGATGTCGGGCCCTCATACCACCCTCATGAAGTCTGTTTCTGACAGTTTGAGCAGACACATGGATAGTAGTGGTCTGCTGGAGGTAATTTTGCAGGGCACTGGTACTGCTCCTCCTGTTCCTCCTTGCACAAAGGAAGAAGCAGCGATCCCTTCTGCTGAGTGCCCTCCCACGGCCCCCTCCACATCTCCTGGTGTACTGGCCTATCTCTTGGTATCTGCTTCATGCTCTGGACACTGTGCTGACAGACACAGCTAACCTTCTTTCCACAGCTAGCTTTGATGTGCCATCCTGGATGGGCTGCACTGTCTGATCAACTTCTATGGGCTGTAGACAATGTCTCATGCTGCCTCTAGGGGTGAGAGCAATGACAAAACACAAAAGTGCAAACAAAAGTCAAAAATGATGAGAATAGAGAAGTGATCTGTGGTCACCACCTGCAGAATCACTCCTGTAGGCCATATGTCGACTAGACAATAGTGGTGCAGATTTTGTGCTTCCAGAAATCTATACCTGCAGAAGAACAGCAGCAGAAAAATGGCTATGCCAATAGTGTATTTTTCTTGTAATTTTTCATGCAGATTTTAATTCTTTAGCAATTGTTCACTATTGTGATCATGAATAAAGCTGGGGGGAAAAAAGGGTTTCAAGACTTCATAATGTGATGTGGGATCCACTGTATTTTTGGTCAGCAGCCCAGGTACAGTAGGCACATACGGGCTACCGCCCACCCCAGTTGCATCTGGCTGGTAATCAAAAATATATATTTTTAAATAATTTCTTCAAACATCTTTTTTTTTAAATGACTTGGGATGTCGCCATATTTTTGGATGCCAGCCAGGTACAGCAGGCGGGTACGGGCTGCCCCTTACCCCCAGCCTCCAAGTTTTACCAGGTTTTTTTTGACGATTTTAAAATGCCAGGTATATTGCGCTCCTTCAAGCCCCACGCTGAAGCCCGGCCGACACAGGACACAGCAGGGAGGCGCGATTTTGAATCTCTCATGAAGATCACGCCTATTCAGGCGTGATAGTATGAAGAGGGGCAGTCTGGATGAGTGACTATGAATAGCATAGTCACTCACTATCATCAGTAATGAGGTACTATAACAACGTTTTTATTCACTTTGAATATGTGCATTTAGGAGGTAAAAGGAGTGTAGGGAAAGTGTTAATATGCTCTAGGGACAGCTTTTAATAGGTTTAAAGGTGTTTTGGGGGTGACAGGATCCCTTTAATGTTTGGCCAATGCTAAACCCGGCTATTAGGAACCTCTAAGTGAATGTTGAACAATACAACACACAGAGAAGCGAGTTCATCTCGAGTGACGCGGCTCTCTGACCTCAGGTGACCTTTTCCGCTTCTCAGTGGGACATGAAACTACTGAGTTTCAGATCTTGCTGTGAAGTGTGACACAGAAAAGTTCACGTCAGGTTAGAGAGCTGCGTCACTTAAGATGAACCCAGGTGACTGTGACGTCACCCTGCTCACTGCAAGAGCCGAAACCCATTTTTTCCTGTGTTGTGTATCCTTTACTATTCATTAGAGATTCAGATTGTCCGGGTCTAACATTTGCCTGACATTATAAATCTCTGGCTTAGTGCCACTTGGCAAAATTCAACTGGGGAGGTTGGTAGGAGGGGGCAGAAAGCCTGGACTTCCCTACACTGAGGATTCCAGCTTCCCAGCTGCCTAGTTGTATTTGACCAGAAACCAGATATACAGCACAGCCCAACGTATATTTTTTTTGCCGGCCAGGTAAAAATAGGCAGCTGGAGGTGGGTAGCAGTCTCTACCTGCCTGGTAACCAAAAATACAGCTGAGCCCCATGTCATCATCGCAAAATATACTCAACTATGCAAATACACACCGTGTGTACACTGCTGTGTATTATGAGCTAACATTGAGGTCTATGTGTGAAAATAACAGCAAAACCCACAGCAAGAACTGACATGCTGCAGATTTTCCCTCACTAAAAGACACTGCATTTCCGCTTCGGGAAATCCCGCAAAATGGGCACAGGTTTTCTGCGTTTACGTAGAATGTTATTACACTAAACATGCTGCAGAATTGGGGCAGATCTGCAGTGTAGCTGCACTAAAATCACATCAAAATTTGCTATATATAGGCAGCATGGGCACATAGCCTTATAGGGGGTGTCTTGAAATTGCCCATCATTTCTACCTGTTGTCTGTTCCATTTGCACAACAGTAAGATATATTGATTCACAATCAGTGTTGTTTCATAACTGGACAGGTTGATTTCACAGAAGTGCGATTGACTTTACAATTTCTGGGGTGGATGTGGGCTGCTATTCTTTAGTCTGGGGGGTGACAATAACTATGGCCCTCACCATGCTGAGAATACCATCCCCCAGCTGCCTGGGCTTTACCTTGGGCTGGCATTCAAAAATAGGACAAACCCCACACTTTTTTTTTTTTTTAAGTTTTTATTTTCATAATTAAAAAAAAAAAGTAAATAACTGGCTGAGCTGTATTTTTGATTGCCAGGCAATGTAAAGTCAGGAAGCTCGGGGCGGCAGCCTGTAGCTGTCCGCTTTATCCGTGCTGAGAGTTAAAAAACACACCAAAGCCCTATGCATTTTTTAAATGATTTATTTTTACACTATTATTTTTTTTTTTTTTTAAACCTTTTTAAATTTTATTTTCATTTAGTCCATTTATGGGAAATCACCTTATCCTCCGATTGCAGCTACACTATATGGCAATAATATGATTGCCACACAGTGCAGCTGTCAGTGCTGCAGACACAAGCCCAGACATCAGATGATCTCTGGGGGCTTGAGTCCGGTGACTGGATGTTGCTATGGCAACATTAGATTACCACTGCGGAGGCAGTGATCAGCACAGGGAGAGGAGAGTGACTGCACGCTCCCTTCTCCCTGCAACCTAACTGTTGCGATCGACACTGATTGCAGAAGTTAGGCAGTGAACATACAGGAACACACGGCAATCATCTTCCTGACTGTGTCACATCACTCCTCTTCAGCCTTTAACCTCCTTCATGCAGGGGATGATGCTGAAGAGGAGTGAAGAGGACATGTGGATCATGCTGCTGCTGTCATCCATGCTGATAGGAGTAATTGTGATAGCATAACCACTCCCATCAGGGCTGGAAGGGGTGACATCGCCCCCTCCAGAGCTCCAGCCTATGGAAGGGGCTATTGCAGCCACTTCGATAGCTAGAGTGTCATGATTCAGCTAATCTCATTGCCTGATCATTAGTTACTGTGATTGGCTGTTCAGAATTGAACAGCCAATCACGGCAATTGTGGTTGCAGGGTGGGGAATCCAGGCCTCGGGAGATTGTGGTCCAATGTCCTCCTTGCAGAATAAGCAGGCATCAGACTATGATCTCAGTTGCCGTGGCCACGGTGCCACATTTTCACCAGGGCATACCTATATGGTATATTTGGTCAGAAACTAACCCCTTCCAGGGTGTATAGGTATGCTATTGGTTGTGAAGGGGTTAAAGGGGTTGTCCACTAGTTGGACCTCTATTTAGATGCCTTAATATCCTGAGTACACTAAGGAAAGCTTATACTCACCTCCAGCACAGATATTGTTATAGCAACTTTAGAGATTGTTAACCTAACACTTGCATGATATTTTTTGACCACATGAGAGTAGCAGTCAATAAATGGTAGCTGGTGGTCTATTGCACTTACATTTCCCTTTGACAAAACTTAAATGTACGAGGGAAGTGAAAGAACAACAGCCCATCGACAATCACTAATTACTTGCAGCACTCAAGTGAGATATCATGACGTTGCTGGAACGGCACCAGTGCTTTTCTATTTGACATGGACTCAAGAGATTTAAGAGGATTTGATCAAGTAGTATTCAACTCCTTAAAACTAAAATGCAAATATATACCTCTTGGTCAAACGATCGTTCAGCCAACACCTATAATACTGACTCCCCCATACTCTGCAGTGCTCCAATATTCATTAGAGATGCAGACAGTGTCCTGTGGCAGGAGCTCATCTCTTCGAAAACAAAAGGATCAACCTTCTGAAAAATTGGACATGCTGGATCCTTATGAGGTAATCAGAAAGGTCACATGCAAATTTAATGTTGTTCGATCTCATCGACAGTCTAATATATGTGGGGGGAATAATCAGGGAATAAGAAAAAAAATGGGATTTTTATGTACTCACCATAAAATCCTTTTCTCTAGCTCATCATTGGGGGACACAGGACCATGGGTGTATGCTTTCTGCCACTAGGAGGCGACACTAAGTAGAGATAAAAGTTAAGCCCTCCTTCCTGCAGTATACACCCGTATGTAGGTGTAGATAGTCCGCTTAGTACTAAAGCAGTAGGAGAAGCACGTTAACGTGACAACAAAGAGCGTAAGACAAGGTTCTGTACAGACTATTGAACATTGAGAGGGCGGGTGCTGTGTCCCCCAATGATGAGCTAGGATAAAAGGATTTTACGGTGAGTACACAAAAATCCCTGTTTCTCCTTGCCATCATTTGGGGACCACGGGACGTCCTAAAGCAGTCCTGGGTGGGAAATAGATCAAACAGCGGTCGAGCATCATGCACCAGCTGCTTTCAGATGCGCTACTGCCACTTACAAAATTTTTCTGCTGAGGCTTGTGTTTGTATGAGCAGAGGCCTGGGTTTGTATGTTGTAGTTTTGTGAATGTAAGCAGGCTGGACATGGTTGCTGCCTTGCAAACCTGAGCTGCCGAGGCCTGGTGCCGAATGGCCCATGAGGCGCCCACTGATCGAGTTGAGTGAGCCTTAAACCATGCTGGAATTGGCAAGCCTTTGATGCGGTAGGACTCTTGGATTGCAGAGCGGATACATCTTGCCAATGTGGACTTAGACGCAGCCATCCCTTTCCTCGGTCCCTCAGGGATGATGAACAGCATTTCTGTTGTACGGAATGGGGCTGTTCGGGAGACGTAGTGTCTGAGGGCCCTTACTAGGTCCAGGGTATGGAGCTGCTTTTCGAAGCGGTGTACCGGAGTTGGGCAAAAAAATGGGAGGGTGATGTCCTCATTAAGGTGGAAGTGGGACACGACCTTGAGCAAGAACGGACGACGGGGACGGATGGAGAACTACTTTATACTTGTGGAAGGATAGGAAAGGCGGGTGACAGGATAGGGCGGCCAGTTCGGACATGCGCCTGATTGATGTGATTGCGACCAAGAAGGTGACTTTCCATGAGAGATGGGATAAAGGTACTTCTTTAAGGGGTTCGAATTGGGGCTCCTGGAGGGCGCCCAGAACAAGGTTTAAATACAAAAAAGGGGGGAGACAAGAGGCGCAATAGTGCCCTATCACTAGTGACACTGTCTGTGTAAGTATATTAACAGGTGTACACTCACTTGATCCAGTTGTGTGCCCCACAACTGGTTTGTAAGCATTTGGCTTTTAGCTGCTGCAGGACCTCCACCAGCCACTCGCATGTGGAAAAACACTCAGATGTTGGGAAGATGGTGTATCACGGTTCGCGCTGCTGCCCCAATGGAATCACGAGGAAATGCAAGGTTCCAAGAAGTCACAAGGAATGCAGGGTTCCTAAAGTAACAATCTCCTTTATTCCACCAATGCATTTCGGCACCTATCCTGGCACTTTCATCAGGGTATATCTTTGATTGATATACCCTGATGAAGGTGCCAGGATAGGTGCCGAAACGTGTTGGTGGAATAAAGGAGATTACTTTTAGAACCCTGAATTCCTTGTGACTTCTTGGAACCTTGCATTTCCTCGTGATTCCATTGGGGCAGCAGCGCGGACCATAATACACCATCTTTCCAACATCTGCACAGAACAAGTTTTAGGTCCCAGATGGCCACAGGTATTCTATAAGGAGGCCGTGTGCGCGGGATCCCGTGGATGAATGTCAACCGGTGGTTTGGACGCAATCCTGCGTTGGAAAAAAACGCTTAGGGCTGAGATTTGGCCTTTGATGGAGCTGGGTGCTAAACCCAAGTTAAGGCCGGTTTGAAAGAACTCTAGGATTGTGGGGATGGAAAAAAGGAGTGGGTCACGGTTGCAGTCTTTGCATCACTAGATAAAAGGTTTTCCAGGTGCGGTGGTAGATGCGTGAGGACGTTAGTTTTCAGGTATTTACCATTGTGGTTCTGACCTCTGGTGTAAATCCTGCTTGGGTCAAGATCCAGGATTCAATAGCTCTCGAGTTCTGGTGGTAAATGGAGCCCTGGGATAGATGATCTGGTCGATTTGGGAGTGGCCAGGGCAGATCGGCGAGGAGCTGTACGAGTTGTGTGTACCACGCCCGTTGTGGACAGTCTGGGGCGATGAGTATCACTTGAGCTTTTTCCCCCTTGGTCTTTCTCATCAATCACGGGATTAGCGGTAGTGGGGGAAAAGATATATGGAAGTTGCAATTGGCACCAGGGAAGGACTAGCACATCCACTGCTAGCGCAAGAGGGTCCCGAGACCTTGCTACAAAGACCGGGACTTTTCCATTCATTTTGACGCCATGAGGTCTATGTCGGGGGACCCCCAATCGCCGACAGATTTGTAGAAAGACTTCCGGATGTAGGGACCATTCCCCTGAGGCCAGTCCTGGCGGCTTAGGAACCCTGCTGCCCAGTTGTCCACTCCCGGAATGTGGACTGCTGATATGACTGACTGGGTTTCTTCGGTCCAGTGTAGGAGATGTTCCACTTTGCGTATTGCTGGTTTGCTGCATGTGCCGCCTTGATGATTGATGTACGCTACTGCCGTGGTGTTGTCTGATTGGATGCAGATGGGACGGCCAGCCAGGAGGTGGTGAAAGTTTTGGCGTGCTAAACTGATTGCTCGCAGTTCCAGAATGTTGATTGGGAGGTGTGACTCCCGGGGCGTCCAGCGGCCTTGGGTAGTGTGTTGACGATAGACGGCCCCCCAGCCAATTAGGTTGGCGTCGGTGGTTACCACTAGCCATTGGATTGGGAGGAAGGATTTTCCTTGCGTGAGTGATGATGATCGTGTCCACCATTCAAGTGCCTTTTGACTTGCGTGGATAAGCGGTGCTTGCGGTCGAGGCTGAAGGAGGTTCAGTCCCAAACTGAGAGGAGGGAGAGCTATAAGGGTCGGAAGTGTAGCTGAGCAAAAGGAACAGCTTCTATTAAAGCTACCACCTTTCCTAGGACTCCCATGCTGAAACAGATGGATTGGGGTGGAAGGCTGAGAAGAGTGTGAACTCCTTTGAGGATTGCCGTGGCCTTGTCTCGAGGGAGTATGACTAGCCCTCTTGTGGTTTCTAGGGTCATCCCTAGGAAGTTTATTGTCTGGGCCGGCATCAGGGATGATTTTTCTAGGTTTATGAGCCATCCCAGGCGAGAGTGTGTGTCCGTTGTTATTTGGACACTCTCGAAGCATGTTTGGAAAGATGGCCCTTTGATTAGCAGGTCATCTAGGTAAGGGAGGGCGACTACTGTTCGCGAGTGGAGTATAGTCATGACGGCCGCCATGACTTTTGTGAAAACTCTGGGTGTGGTTGCCAAGCCGAAGGGCAGGGCGACAAATTGGAAGTGGTGTTTTTGGACAGCGAACCGCAGGTATTTTTGGGGGGAGGGAAATAGGGATGTGGAGGTATGCGTCCTGTATGTCTATGGTCGCTAGGAACTCCCTTTTTCCATAGACGCGATTACTGAGCGTAGTGATTCCATTCTGAATTGTTGGACCTTTATTAACTTGTTGAGAAGTTTGGGGCCTAGGATGGGTCGTACTGTTCTGTCTTTTTTCAGAACGATGAACAAGTTTGAGTAGAAACCTTTGAACAGTTCGGTCTTTGGTACCGGTGTTATGACCTTGGTTTTGAGTAGTGAATTGATGGCCTCAAAAAATGATCGAGTGTTTGTCTTTGGAGGCTGCGAGAGGAAAAAAAACGATTTGGGGGCCGGGATGAGAACTCTATTTTCTAGCCTGACAACACCAGTTATTTGACCTAATTGTTGAGGACAACAGCGAGCCATGAGTGGCGGAAGAGCTGGAAACATCCGTCTATTATGTAGGTGTGGGGCGGTTGGTGGAGGGAGTCATGCGTTGAACTTTTGGGGTCTTGTGCCCTTAGAGTGGTTTTGTTTGGGGCGGCTTTTCCAGGTGGGGTTGGTTTTGAATGAAAGTGGGGTGTTGTTGACCCGCGGGTGGGTCACCCAGCGCTTGTGTTAGAGGTCGAGGTGGCCCATTTTGATGTCCCGTGGGGGACGTGAGCGTGCTTAAAACTGTGGGTGGCGAAAAGGCCACTTGAACTTTTGTTGGGGAAGAAACTTGCTTTTTCCCCTCGTGGTTTCAGAGATGAGTTGGTCAAGCTTTTCACCGAATAGGCGACCTCCTTGGTAGGGGAGGTTTATGAGGGATCTTTTGGATGCGGAGTCCGTGTGCCAGCGAGTTTGGCGCATGGAGATCGCGTTTAGTGCTGACAACGTGGCACAGTTGGCTGTGTCTATGGATACATGCAAGACATACTCCTGGGCCATTGTAAGTTGGTCGAGTGGGTCGGTTGGGTACTGTGAGGAGTCGGGGTCTTGCAATATTGTGGGTAAGGAATGCATCCAGGATGGCGCTGCTTTTGCGACCCACGTAGTAACGAAGGAAGGAGAAAGGGCTGCTCCTGAGGCTTCAAAGACTGAGAGCGCCAGATTATCTAATTGGCGGTCGTTGGAGTCTTTATAGATGAGCTGTCGGCGAGTGTTGTCTGGGGTGGTGGTGGATTCGTCAATGACGTTTAGTGTCTTGTTAACAGCCTCGATGAGGGTGTTAACCATTTCTTGGGTGTCTGTGGTATCACTTTCGTGGGGCGCATCTGGCTCTGATAGTTCTCCCTTGGTGAGTGAGACTGGTCCTGGGGCGAATAGGAGCGAGACGTATCCCTTATTGGTGACGTGGTGGGAGAGCAACCCAGGGGTGGAATGATACGAGTCCGCCTTCTGGTTGTCCGGGGAGCCGTGGACAGGGGTTGTTCCCTGCTGGAGTGGGCACGGTCACTGGTTGTGTGAGAACCAGGATGTGACTGCAACATTTGTACTATGGAGTCTACCTGTTGTGACAGTGCCAGGCCCCATGGAGGGGTGCCAGACATACTGGGTACTGAGTCAGTGGTAGTCTCAGTGGAGCATTCAGGTTTGCAATTTTTGCAAAATGCGTTTGCGTGGGAGCACGGTCTGGCAGTTGGTGCATGATGCCTTGCTCCCTGTGTTGTTCTTGATTGTATCTTTGGGGGGGTTGGAATCGTAGTGTACCAAATTACTGGTAAAAGTGGTACTGCAGTGTACAAAGCGGATTGCTATAAAGGCACAAGAGCCGACACTGGACTAGTCTGCAGGGAGGGGGGGGGGAGGTGTCTCCTATTGGAGCTTACCCAGATCCTGTGTCCCCTTTGTTGTGCAGTCTGGTGAGGTGCAGATCTGGGACGCTTTTGCTTCAGAGGCAACAGGAAAAAGGACTGTGCGAAGGATGTGCCCTGGGGGTTAGTGTGTGGGCATTGTGTGGTCCCACTTTGTGGAGGAGGAGGGGGGAGCCAGGGGAGGGCCAGGTATGCAGTGTAGGACTGTGCACTATTGTGTGGCTGCAGCTGTGCTGCACAGACTAGTCTATTTAAATTTTTCGAGCCGGTGTGGGCGTGCCCATGCTGTGTGGGTTTCCCGCTGATTGGCCGGCGGCTTGGGTGGGCGGGCATGTGTAGTGTCAGCCCTCTAAGGGTGGTGTGCGGTGCCTTGGGGTCCCCCATGCTCTATGTAGAGCAGCGCCTTTGCCATATAGTTAAAAGTAAAAGTAAGAAGTAAATAGTGCAAATAAAAAGTACAAATAAAAATGGTAGATGTGGTCTGAGCTACAGACCGCATGTGTCTCCTTGCGACACTAAGCAAAAACTGACTATCTACATCTACATACGGGTGTATACTGCAGGAAGAAGGGCTTAACTTTTATCTCTACTTAGTGTTGCCACCTAGTGGCAGAAAGCATACACCTATGGTCCCGTGTCCCCCAATGATGTGAAGGAGAACAAAAGCACACACTTTGATCAGAATGTAGGGCTTTTTTTATTCTGTCGATTGGCAGAAGCTGTAATGGCGGGTTTACACGTCGCGATATCGCAGTACAATTTCAATCAAAAGTCACGTGGTTCGCTCGCTGGACCCGATATCGTTCCTGCGTTGTATGGTGTGAACGTCCAATGCGATGCAGGAACGATGTCAATGCGATATCGGGGATCGAATGAGCGTGCTATTCAATGCCCCGATATTGCATAGCGATTGAAGCCGGATCGTGCTGTGTAAACGCCCAATTACGATGCGATTTGATACGTCACCCATTCACTCCCATGTTAACTATGCGATCCTGGATTGGGAGGCGGAGACATCGCACGGACGTTGTATTTCGATATCGCAGCGTGTAACCAGTCAATGCGATGCGGGTGAAACGTGCACTAATTGCGCGCTCCCGCGCCATTGAGTTGCGATATCGAAACGATATCGTGGCGTGTAAACCCACCATCAAGGCTTTGCCCACATCTATCCCATATTGATGGCCTAACAATCTTATAGTGACAAACAAGTCATTAAAATCCATCTGTGTCAGGGAGGTATAATTTTGTACTAGAATAACAAAAGCTATAACAGTTATGACAATATTATATGCAATTTTTAAAGTTTGAGCCTCAAGATGACATGATAAAAAGGTGAAAACTTTAAAAAGGTGTTCAACACATGATAGTGAGGGCTGTACCTTTCCATACTTTTGTGCATATGAACCGGTAAGCAGAGAGTGAAAGATGATAATGGTCTCATCCAAGTCCCACAAAAACACACGCTGGGGAAACAAAGAGAAATATATGCAACAAAAGCTTTACAATGCTTTTAGAACAGTCATACTGGTAAAAATGAACCCATGGGAAGAAAAGAAGCAAATGCAAATAGGCGACCAGAAGTTATTGCTGTGTAGTAAAATGATTGAAGAGCTGAAACCTATTAAAAAAAAAAAAAAAAATAGAGAGTCAGTGCTGCCTTTCTCTGCTGTTGCCCTCACAGCTGCTGTGATGTCATTATTACAGCTTGTGACCACTAAACTAATTACAGGGCTCAGCAATTATCATTCAAGACCACTGAGGCCCAACAACTGGCTGCAGTCATCAAATGCTTAAATCATGATGTCAACAAAGGCTGGAGGCAGCAGTATAACTGTAGCACTAGAGCAGGGTAAATTACAGTGAGCCAATTCAATGGAGATAAAAAAAAAAAATAATCTATAAATTGTAAAAGTAAAATAACATCACTGACAGACATTAATGTGATAGATCAGTCAACATTTAAACAGATTATGCCATTATGCCAATTTGGACATTTCCATATTAAGGTTGATATATATGTGTTGTAATAATCTGCTATTAATACTGTACATTTTATCACTTTAGCCATGCAAGCAGCTGAGATGAAACAACTAAGTGCACTGAGATGTACTTCATGAAATTTACAGCAACCTATCAGTAATTAGGATAGGGTTGCATGACAACTTGTGGAAATATGTTGCCCCTTCCCCCACGGGCCTGTGAAGGTAAATGAGCAACCTTCAGCAGCACTAAGGCTGCATTCTGTGAAGGTGGCTCTTATGTGTAATGTACCCAAGAAATTTGAAATAATGACTTTTATAAATCTGGCTCCATACCTGTACTTGGCCCGGGGGGAGGTGTACTTTAGCAAGCTCTCAACTGAGTTTCTTCTGTCCATCATTCCCCCTCTGGGCTCCGGACTGCACCTCCCCTCTGCTCCTTACGTCCCCGGGGCCTGCACTGTGAGGATCTCTGAGCATGCAAACATCTTTCCCCCCTCTGGAATATGATGGTGTCATTCTGAGCTGATGAAGCTGAGCTGAGTGAGGAGATCACATCACCTCACAGTAACTGTAGGAAGGGTGGCAAAGTGACATTACTTTTCTGTATAATTAATAAAGTCACCTTTTGGGTTCCTACTTCACTATCCCTCTATCTATACCTCTTATCTATCTGTCCATCTCTCAATATTTCGATCTATCCATCTATGTATTTATCTATTTATCCGTATCTATCTACATATCTCTGTATCCATCTTTCTCTTATCTATCCATCAATCTATGTCTATATCTATCCATCTATCTCTCTAATCGGTATGCATCTATATATTTATCTATTTATCCATATCTATCCATCCATCTCTCTCTCCATATATCTATGCATATATTTCTGTATCCATCTGTCTATCTATCTGTCTATCAATCCATCTAGCAATAAGCAAACAAATTTAAAAGCAGCACGGAGCTTACAAAACACTGGTTGGTGCAAAGTCGTATGCAGTGTTCAACTGCTGTTCAACATTGAATTAAAAAAATGGACAGCACTCAGTGAACAAAGTTCATACTTCTCTTGTCTTTATTAGCCCATATCGACCAGCCCATATCGACCACCATAACGTTTTGGCAGCAGTTCTGCCTTTCTCTAGCAGCCAGATTTATAAAAGTCATCATTTCAAATTGCCTGGGAACAATACACATAAGAGCCAACTTTACAGAATGCAGCCTTAGTGCTGCTGAAGGTGGCTCTTTTATGTTCATAGGCCCTGGGGGGTGGGTGGGGGTGACCGATTCCTTTTAAAATTACATGACTTCATGGCTTCCTTTTGTATACAAATTTAAAGGGTTGTACTGCAAAATTGGGGAGAACTACATGATCGTTGAGGTTCTGATTGCTGTGATCTACATGAACCCCATCTAAATGGAATGAAAACTAAGTATTCCCTTCTCTGCTCCATTCTCTTTTAACGGGACTGTCCGATATATCAGGGAGCTGTGCTTGGCTCGTCTTCAGCACTCCCATTAAGAATAAATAGAGTGGAGTAAGGCATGCACTCTTTCCTATCCATTAATAGGTGAGAGCTTCAAAATTGGCACAACCCCTTTAAACACAACATGCAAAGATAATGAGATTTCCATCAACGTGTTTGTGCGTCAGCCTTATACGAAGTGCCCACATCAGATTAGATTACATTTGGGGACCAATTTGGATAGTATATCAAAGCCCAAACAGCACCACTCTTATCCACAAGTATTTCTGTAACTCAGTCATGTGTACACCTGCTACAAGTGCAGATAGCCAATGGACAAGAGGGTCTATTTCTAAAGAACATGGAAGTACCCATAATTGTAATCTCAAATCACCCCATCATGCTAGTAAAACATATCCAAGTAGTGTTCACATTGATCAACTACCATTCACTGCCATTTCTCATTTCTGTCAGTGGATCAAGACACTTGAATCAGAATCAAAAGTGCAAAAAGATGTCAAAAGTGTAACACATTCTGTATGTGTCAAGGATACAGGCCTGCAACTTAGTTCATTTCTAGCCTCTAAAAGCATTATTTATATAGAAGGATTTGCCCAAACCAGACAACCACTTCCTATAGTGTAATACTGCATATAATCTTTAGAAAAGGCTGCCTGCTTGGAACCACGCCTCAATTAGACATTTGCAGAAAACACATGAAAACACCTGTAAATCTTCAGGAGGCTACATTTCTTTACCTCAAGATCGCTGTGCTGTGGTGATGAGGCATCAGCTTTCTTACCCTTCCCTCTATTCTTTATAGTTACATTCTTCTTACTCTGCTCTTCTGTTTCTTTACTGGCCATTGCTCTCATCATTGCCTGATTTGCAGTGCTGTCACCTATAAGGAAACATACTCCAAATTATAAGATGAAAGCAAAACATTCAGGTTATTTAAAAATGTATTGAAACCTGTTCATTTATTAGGGTGTGGCCTGCAGCCGTTCATGTATGAAACAGGAAAGGATGCTCCTGGAGCCTGCATCTAAAAGTCAACTATCATAAAGCCACCACAGACCATCAATTGTAAAATTTCTCCCCCTGCTTGCAGGGGAAAGCACCAGGACCAAGGAGAATAGCGTTTAGGACTGCCTGAGCCCTAAGTAACACCAAGGATCCCTGTGGCAGCCACCCCAGATAAAGATATACAGTATAGGCCTCAATAGTTTAAGTTTCGGGACTGGACTCCTCCCATCACTCGTTTACACACCAATTCCACCAAATCGTCTGGTCATGAGCCCAGAGAAGAAGCAGCACCTGGAGCCTGCCCAAGGTCCCTAATGAGGGTGAAGTGAGATGTCAGGAAAGCTGTGCTGTGAGGTCACTGATCGCTGCAATTCGTTCAGGACCATTTTTTGGTCCTTGGTCTCCCGCTGGTCAGCACACATCACTGTGTGTGATAGCGAGAGAACAACAATCAGCGACCTCCCAGCCAATACCCAGCGCGGCACATTAGATGCTGGGCACTGGTAACCAGGGTAAACACCGGGTAGCTAAGCAGCGCGCTCTGCTTAGTTACCGGGTGTTAACCCTGGTTACCAGCATTCTCCCACTTAGCCCAGCCTGTAAGCGGGGAGGACGCTGGTAACCAGGGTAAACACCAGGTAACCAAAAGCGCGCTGCTTAGCTACCCCATATTTACCTTGGTTACCAGCGATCTCGCTGGTGACTAGTCGCTGGTAAGTCTGCCTGTTTCACAGCTCACCAGCGACTGCATACAAACTTTCCAGCAATCCCGGCCAGGTCGGATCGCTGGAAAGTCTCAGCGTGTAAAGGGGCCCTTAGAGTGCACATCCACCAAAGACTGGTATACCTCCCTCTAATAATTTCTTCAGTATCATACCCTAGCAATCTGGAATAAGACCTGGAGTGCCGAGAAACGTGAGCGCTATCCTTCTCTCCTGCAGCCAATATACTGTGCAAGTTCCATAAACCTAGTTCTGGTCCAGGGGCACAATTATACCAAAGAATAATCACCCTGGTGCTATATAAAGTAATCCAATCAAATGGGGTAACATTCAACTAGACTTTCCAATGTGTATTAAACCGTTATAAAAGAGAAAGTTATCTTAACCCAAGGTTTTCCCCAACTGTACTGGTGGATCTTACAGATAAAGGGAATTAATATACTGACAGAGTTCTACTACATCAAGTTAATATATGGGTAAAAAAAACTGTCAGATTTAAATTTCTAACAAGAACTCCCTCAGGGGACCACTACAGCAAGGAAACAATGCCTAAAGCAGGGGCGGGTAACTATTTTTCTGCTGGGGGTCATTTGGAAATTTCTACAATCCTTCGGGCCGTACAAAATTATCAACTTAAAAATTACCCGCTATATTTGGTTCAACAATCAACTAACCCCTAAAGTGGTGGCTGGAGCTGCTTCTCTTTGGTGTGGACAATATTGGTCACGTTGCTTCTCAACTGCTTTTCCAGGTTTGCTAGAGTCCTAGACATCACAGGAGAGGCTGGGAGCATATACCTCACTGGGGGGCTGAGGCTGCGGCATAGAGATCACTGGGGAGCTGGACTTAAAGGACAGTCAGCAAAATGCATATGCCAGCCTAAGCACTGTGGTCCCCAGGAATCTGCCCGAGGGCCGCATTTAGCCCTGGGGCCTGTGGTTCCCCACCCCTGGCCTAAAAGAAAGAATTACCAAGCCAATATCTAACACCTCTCAATCCACAAACATGTAGAGTAATAAAACTCAACAAATTCACCAACGCTAATCTGGAAGGAGGACCAGAGAATACAGAAACACAAAAGGACAACTATAACAGGGAGAAAACAGGAGTCTTGAATAATACAGTCCAAAACAGCCTCATAAGCTCAAAAGGTATGAGCTACCTAAAAGCTTCAGAGTTCAACCCATTTCAAAAACCATGAAACATGCAAGTAGAAGAGACTGACATGGATACACAACCTTTCAAATCCAATACAAAAAGAAAGGAACTGGGGACCTGGAGACCAACCTTCCCAGTTCCACACTCAGAGGCATATAGCGACTTGGACTCAGCAACAGCATCTCATAAACAGCCTGTACAAATCTTGCCCAAGACTAGATTCGGACCATCAGGTAGCTCCAACAGCTGGACCAAGCACCCCTGCAAACCCACACAAGTTGGGAGGTCAGAACTGATATCAAATCCATACTCTTCACAGAATACAAAAACTACATTCGTTCTTTAAAAACAAATCATTACTTATCAATTATACTAATAAACCATCGAAACTCTTGGCAAAAAAAAAAAAAAAAAAAACGCAAACAAGCTAGGATTATTAATATCAACATGCTTCAAAATTCCAACGGATCCTACACCACACATCCTGAAAAAAAAATGTAAAAAATAACCCAGTAGAATCCTTTGTGGATTACTACAAATCACGCTATAACCCTAATCTCGACGCCAATAACTTTAAGCCAAACTAAGGTAGGATAAAAAAAATTTCCTTTCCAAAATTTACCTTCACATGATAAAAAATGAAGACCTTAGTTTACTCAATGCTGCATTAGCCCTAGAGAGGTACAACAAGGCAATTAAATATCCAAAGACTAATAAATCCCCCGGGCCTGATGGATACACAAACGAGTATTATCATACTTTCAGTTTATCCTCTCACTTAGTGAATATCTTTAACAAAGCATGAAATAATTTAAAAAAACGACATGAAGCTTCGCCATATTTTTGATTTCAAGCCAGGTACAACTAGGCAGCTGGAATCCTCAGGGCAGGGTGGACCCTAGCTTTCTGGGCCCCTCCTCCGCTGCAATTTGCAGCCCGCAAAAGCTCCCGGAAACGGTGCATTCATAGAAGCACCATTTTTGGAGCAATACCCAGACACTTTCAGAGGCTACCGTGGCATGTCTGTCTGCAGACATGTCTGCTCATAGAGATGAGCAGGAGCAACCTGAATAGCTGGCAGTGTGAAAGGTTATCCAAGTTCAAACCGGAGTTTCTCTCACTCACAGCTATGCTCTGGGTGCCATCATGCTGGGTCATCTGAGTTCATGCCTGACACAGCTCAGATGTGAACTCATAACCTTTCACACAGTTGGCTGTTCAGTCTGTGCCTGCTCGTCTCCTATAGACGTGTCTCTGCTCATAGCGAGGAAGCAGATTTGAAGATGTACACTGTGGATTACGTCGGAAGATGGAAAATAGGGTTGTCTTGTGTTTTATTTTTATTAATAAAAACACAACAGAGAAAAATATTTTAGGTTTCCTAGAAATTTATGGTGGTCGGTTTGCTTACACCATGAATTTCAGGCTTAGTACCAGCTGGCAATAGAAAGCTGGCATTAACCTTTTATTACCCAGCATGACACTCACACCAGGGCCGCTGGAAAAGCCAGTTAAAAGGCCTGAAAATGTCGTTTCTATGAATTTGCCATTTTCAGGGGCGGCTGTAGGCTGCGATTTTCAGCCCAGAACACTTGGGTCTTACCATGCTGAGAATCCCAGCCCCCTGCTGCCTGGGTTTTACCTTGTCTGGCAATCAAAACAGGGCAAAGGCCACAATTTTTTAAAATGATTTAAATCATTTAAAAAAAAATGGGCTTCCCTGTATTTTGATTGCCAACCAAGCTAAAGCCAGGCTGCTGGGAGTGGCAGCCTGCAGTTATCAAATTTATCTACGCTGAAAATTAAAAATACCATGGAGTGCTACGCAAATTTTTTTAAAATTATTTATTGTCTGTGAATGGACGAGTGGCCCAACAGCCAATAACATACGCTGTCAAAGGGAATGGGCATCTGTGATTGGCTGCTGGAATAAACTGAAATCAGCCCATACATTCTACCATACTGAATATCCCAGAAGTTAATGAGCAACCCCGGAAGTAGAAACAGCGGTACCCGGTAAGTATAATGCTCCCCAGCCTCGAACGAACTGTATCACGGACTTCCCAGGATCTTTACAGTTCGGTTTCACCCATCACTAAGTACTAACATACCACAAATGGCACTCCTCTCCCTAGACACAGATTATATTGATCTCAAACACAAATACCTATGTGTGCACATATTCCTAGTAGTTAAAAGTGTAACCGCTATTTAAATTTTTTTTATTTTATAATTATGTAGATCAGGGGTCTCTAACACGCGGCCCCCGCATGTGGCCACTGGGCCTTCATTTTGCTGCTTACGGCACCGAGCACGCCTTGACAATCACGGCCCGTCTCAGGGGCAGCCGATGTCTATGCTTTTTATGTATTTCTGGTGCAGTACAGAGAAAGAGTACTCTCTGGCTCAACTACATCAATGGCAGCCACAGGAAAATCAGATGTCAGCAGCTGACGTCGGCGTGTGACATAAGCTGCTAGCCTTTGATTAGCCGGCGTCTACCATTGAGGTTGTAGCTGAGCTAGAGAACTTGTCACTGCGTGCGCCCGGGTATACACAGAAGGCGCGGACCGCGGCTGTCCCTTGAATGGGCAGCGATCATCAAGGCGTCCACGGTGCTGCGGACCGTAGAAAGGATAACCTCGAGGGAACAGAGGACAGGTGAGGAAAATGTTTGTGTGTGGCAGCTGAGAAAAGTATGGTGTGTGTTGTGTGTGTGTGTGTGTGTATACAGTCATGGCCAAAAGTTTTGAGAATGACACCAAAATTATATTTTCACATGATCTGCTGCCCTCTGGTTTTTATTTGTGTTTGTCTGATGTTGTTAAATATATTTTTATTAAACTTTTCAAGCAATACAGTTCAAAACGTTTTGCAAATTAGACACAACATAATCTTGTATACGCATCCTTTACGTCACTTGCTATATAAGGTGGTTTTATTACGCATATTCATTTTCTACGATACTTATCTATTTGCAGGAAACAATATTCTGACAAATAAAACAAAGCCATTACTCCCTTAACCTTAGGAAAACTAGGTCAAGAGACTAATCCTTTCCACCATTATCCGGTAGGGAATAACTCAACATTATTAGAGACCTCAGGCTGTCCAGGGGAAAGGGAAGCTAGGGAGGGAAGGGAGGAGGAAAGAGAGAAAAAGAAAGGAAAAAAAAAAAAGTAAGAATTGACTATAAAGAACTCTGTTATGTAACATAGTGAGTGATAATAAAAGTCAAGCAACATTATTAAGAAAAGTAACGACCTTTATCTAAAAACTCAACTCAGGCAAGGAGATCCTTGAAGTCAGGAGCGTCCTTAAAACGGATCCAGTCTGACCACGTAACGGTGATTTCCTCCAGATTTTGCACAAGCCCAGCTGAAATCTCTTCTAATATACATATTGACTCCATTTCTTAGTACCATTCAAGTATTGAAGGTGGATTCTGATCTTTCCAGTGACGAGGTATCAATGACCTTGCCGCCAAAAGGCAGAATCGCTGGATATCCTTCTTCTGGGTCTTTACTGAGCCAGGGAGCATAGAAAGCAAAGCTATCTCAGGGGTGCCTTCAATGTGTCTACCAGTCACCATATTGTAATTTCGGAACACTTTTTCCCAGAAATGTCTGATCAAGGAGCAGTCCTACCATACGTGAAGCATTGTGCCCTCCTCGGAGCCACATCTCCAGCAGTTGCTCGAAGTATCTGGAAAGTACCTATGCAGCCTGTCTGGAGTAAGGTACCATCTGTATCTCGGCTTATAGCATTTTTCCCTAGCATCACATGAGCCAGACACCTTTTGGACCATTTAGAAGCTTTCTCTCCCATTCAACCACAGATATGGACCGTCTCAAATCTTTCTCCCAAGCAACTCTATATTTCTGCACCTCAGTACTCACATCCCTGGAAAGAATACTATATAGAGTGGAAATCCCTCTAGGTGGTGGGGCTTCATCTGTGAAAATTTTTTCCATAGGAGACAGACATATGTTAGGTCCCCTTGGGAATGCAGCTGACCGTAGGAAGGACCTCAACTGTAAGTATTCCCACCATTTTAGTTTGACACCCGGTGAGACATTCTGCAAATCATTAAGTTGGGGGAGATTGCCGTCCTTTAAAATGTGGACAATACGGGTGTCATCACTAAATTTCCATACCAGAAGGGATTGGCTCAACATTCCAGGGGGAAAAGCTGGATTATGAAATAAGAGTCAACGAGCTCTCTGACCTTACCTCATCTGCCCCACCCCATGAAATTCTCCAGGCCCTAAGCGTTTCGGATGTGAGGAAAGATAGGTGTCTCTGAAGATCCGTGATGTGCACAGGGATCCATTGCAGGTATTGTAATGGTGTACTCAGATCTACCTGTTCTATTTGCACCCATTGCTTAGAAGTGGCCTTGTATTTCCAATCTAGGAGTCTCACTAACACTGCCGCCAAACAGTATTTTTGAAAGTCCGGAAGTCCTGCTACCCCTATACTTCGAGGTGTAGAAAGGGTCTTATATCCCACTCTCGGCTTCATGCCCTTCCAAATAAACTTGGAGATCAGGGAGCGGAAAAACGAACTATGTGGCCAAACGGGAACGGCCTGGAAAATGTACAAAAATCTTGGGAGAATGTCCATCGTAACAACATGGATCCTGCCAAGCCAAGACAATTTTAAAGGTCTATATGAATTCAACATGGACTCCACCTTGTCAAGGATGACCTGGTGATTCAGATTAAAGGCCTTAGTCAGGTCATCAGGGAGGTTCACCCCTAAATAGAATATATGACCATGTTTCCAACGAAATGGAAAATCTCTGGCCAGGGCAACCACATCATTTGGGGGTAAAGAAACGCTCATTGCTTCTGTTTTTAAATAGTTCACCTTGAAATTACTTAAATCTCCGAACGTTTGAAATTCCCTCAACAATGCGGGGAAGGTGGTGACCGGTTGAGATACATATAATAACACATCGTCGGCAAATAGTGCCGCCTTATGATGGATGCCACCAACTTGTATCCCCCGGATGCTATTATTGTCTCTAATGGCCTTGGCCAAGTGCTCTATGACGATGGTATAGAGTAGAGGGGATAACGGGCACCCCTGTCTCGTCCCATTGCGGATGAGAAACGGGCCAGACAAGGTCCAATTGATCCTCACTCTTGCTGATGGTTTCGAGTATAGGGACAAGATTCTACCCAAGAATTTTTGGCCTAGTCCTATGTGTTCCAGAGCTTCCCTTAAAAAACCCCAGTGGACTCTGTCAAAGGCCTTTTCTGCGTCAACAGACAACAGACAGAGGGGACTTCCATACCTTAGCCCTGTCAACTAGGAGCAAAGATCTAATGATGTTGTCCCGCGCCTCTCGGCCCCTAACAAAGCCCACCTTGTCCACATGAATAATGGAGGGCAACATCCGTGAGAGTCTATCAGCCAAAATCTTGGCAAATATTTTGACATCTACATTTATCAGGGAAATTGGTCGATAGCTTGCCGCCACCAAAGGGCCCTTGTTAGGTTTAGGGATAACACAAATATGAGCCTCTAAAGTTGCGGGGTAAAGGACTCACCCTGTGTTATTGCGTTAAATGTAAGCAGCATTTGGGGCAACAAACCCTCGACCATCGTTTTATAAAAAACGGGCGTGAAACCGTCAGGTCCCGAACTCTTCGAGGTCGGTGTAGCCCTGATCGCTTCAGCCAGTTCCTCTTCAAGGATGTCCCCCTCCAGGTAAAGCAAATCCTCTCGAGAAAGGGTCGGAATCTGCACTTTGTCTATATAAGACCGTATTTTAGCTTTCAAAACTAGAGGATCCATGTCCGAAAACTTCCCCCTTAAATTATACAAATCTATATAGAATTTCTGGAAGACCTCAGAGATCTCCTCAGTACTATGTACCCCCCTACCGGATTCTGATTTTATGGAAGATACATAGGTGGGGCCCGCCCTAGGATGTAACATCCTCGCTAACGGTCTACCACAATTATTAGCCTTTTTATAGATGAATCCTGCCATCCGCTCCCTGTCTCTCTGATTGAGTATCCAGTAAACTCTTTAGTTCGAGCCTTTTAGTGGTTAGACCCGTCAACATCTCGTGAGTTTGAACGGATTTATGTCTCGCTTCCAAACAGTCAATCTGTGAAATTAGGTCACTAATTTTTTCGTTCCTAATTTTCTTTAGTCTGGTCCCATGTTTGATCAGCATGCCTCTCATAACACACTTAAGTGCTTCCCATTTGAAGGGTTGGGGTGTTGTGTCTGACTCGTGTGACTGAGCAAAGGTTGCTATATCTTTTTTCAAGTCCTCCAGACAGGTGGCAGTGTTTGTCTGATGTTTATATTGCATACAGAAATATAATTGCAATCATATTATGAGTACCAAAAGGTTCTATTGACAGTTAGAATGAGTTAATGCAGCAAGTCAATATTTGCAGTGTTGACCCTTCTTCAGGACCTCTGCAATTCTCCCAGGCATGTTCTCAATCAACTTCTGGACCAAATCCTGACTGATAGCAGTCCATTCTTGCATAATCAATGCTTGCATTTTGCCAGAATTTGTTAGTTTTTGGTTGTCCACCCGTCTCTTGATGATTGACCACAAGTTCTCAATGGGATTAAGATCTGGGGAGTTTCCAGGCCATGGACCCAAAATCTCTGTTTTGTTCCCTGAGCCATTTAGTTATCACTTTTGCTTTATGGCAAGGTGCTCCATCATGCTGGAAAAGGCATTGTTGGGCGCCTAATTGCTTTTGGACGGTTGGGAGAAGTTGCTCTTGGAGGACATTCTGGTACCATTCTTTATTCATGGCTGTGTTTTTAGGCAAGACTGTGAGTGAGCTGATTCCCTTGCCTGAGAAGCAACCCCACACATGAATGGTTTCAGGATGCTTTACAGTTGGCATGAGACAAGACTGGTGGTAGCGCTCACCTCTTCTTCTCCGAATAAGCTGTTTTCCAGATGTCCCAAACAATCGAAAAGGGGATTCATCAGAGAAAATGACTTTACCCCAGTCCTCAGCAGTCCACTCCCTGTACCTTTTGCAGAATATCAGTCTGTCCCTGATGTTTTTTCTGGAGAGAAGTTGCTTCTTTGCTGCCCTCCTTGAAACCAGGCCTTGCTCAAAGAGTCTCCGCCTCACAGTGCGTGCAGAAGCACTCACACCAGCCTGCTGCTATTCCTGAGCAAGCTCGGCACTGCTGGTAGTCCAATCCCGCAGCTGAAACAGTTTTAAGATACGGTCCTGGCGCTTGCTGGTCTTTCTTGGGTGCCCTGGAGCCTTTTTGACAACAATGGAAGCTCTCTCCTTGAAATTCTTGATGATGCGATAGATTGACTATGGTGCATCTTTCTAGCTGCGATACTCTTCCCTGTTAGGCCATTTTTGTGCAGTGTAATGATGGCTGCACATGTTCTTTAGAGATAACCATGGTTAACTGAAGTGAAACAATGATAGCAAGCTCCAGCCTCCTTTTAAAGTGTCCAGTGGTGTCATTCTTACTTAATGATGACTGATTGTTCCATTAACACAGGTGTGGGTGTTGATGAGGACAGGGCTGGCGAACAATCACTAAAACGATGTTAGCTGCTCCTTTTAAGGCAGGACTGAAATGATGTTGAAATGTGTTTTGGGGGGTTAAAGTTCATTTTCTAGGAAATATTGACTTAGCAAGTAATTGCTGTTAAGCTGATCACTCTTTATGACATTCTGGAGTATATGCAAATTGCCATTAGAAAAACTGAAACCGTAGACTTTGTTAAAATGTATATTTGTATCATTCTCAAAACATTTGGCCATGACTGTATGGACAGTGGAGAACATTGTGTGTCTGTGTATACGACTGAGAAAATAAGTTTGTGTGTGAGTGGACAGCTGAGAAAAGTCTGTGTGTATAACAGGCGAGAGAAAACTGTGTGCGTGTGTGTACATGGAAGAAAAATGTTTGTGTGTACAGGGAAGAAAAATGTGTGCGCGTGTGTGTACAGGGAAACAAAATGTGTGTGTGTACAGGGAAGGAAAATCTGAGTGTACACAGAGAATAAAAAAACAGACTCCATTTGCATATTCAAATTCCCAGGGGGCAATGCACCATGGATTTCAGTGTTTGAGCCCTTTAGCCAACCGCAGTGTTTTCCTCGACTGGTCTCCCTGAGATCAGTGAGAGCTTTGTGCTGTTGGTCTACCAGGCATTGCTCCCACCTAGTCAGAATTCTACTCCACACTGATGAGGGGCAATACCCCAAAAACAGCTGTCTGTGGATGGATACCTGGCTTTGCTAATTCCCTTGTCATATCCTTAAGCTCGTAACAGAGCGGGATAGTGACTGAAAGGGCCACTTAATATGGTGGTTATGGTGGTCTCCGCAAGGAGTCCACCCCAGGGCTAGGTCCTTCCCTGGAGAGAAATCTGGCTAGTCCCGTGTTTGAGACTTGAACGAGCTCCATGGACTCCATTTGCATAACCATACCACAAATAGCTCTCCTCTCCCTAGACACAGATTATATTGATTTCAAATTAAGTTACCTATATGTGCACATATTCCTAGTAGTTAAAAGTGTAACCGATGTTTAAATATTTTTTTTTTAATAATTATGTAGATCAGGGGTCTCAAACAAGCGGCTCTCATGTGGCCCCTGGGGATTCATTCTGCTGCCCACGGCACCAAGCACGCCTTGACGATCATGGTCTGTCCCAGGGGCAGCCGAGTACTGTGCTTTTTATGTATTTCCGGCCTTTGATTAGCCGGCATCTACCATTGAGGTTGTAGCTGAGCTAGAGAACTTGTCACTGCGTGCGGCCGGGAATACACAGAAAGCGCGGACCACGGCTGTCCCTTGAATGGGTTGTGATCGTCAAGGCGTCCACGGTGCTGCGGGCCGTAGAAAGGATGACCTCGAGGAAACAGAGGACAGGTGAGGAAAATGTTTGTGTGGTGTGTGTTACACAGCTGAGAAAAAAAAGCTGTGTGTATATACAGGGAAGAAAAATGTGTGTATGTGTACAGGGAACAAAAATCTGAGCAAAGTGTGTGCGCGCGTGTGGCAACCTTACTAAAAGAAGAGGATCAGGATCCAGACATTGATGCAAGAACAGCATCAAGATTACTACAATATGGGGCCATTACTGCTACAAGCAGATCAGGATGGGGGCATTACTACAAGATGGGGCCATTTCTGCTACAAGCAGATCAGGATGGGGGCATTACAACAAGATGGGGCCAATACTTCTATAAGGGGATCAGGATGGGGGCATTACCGTACTTCAATATGGGGTCATTATTGCTACAAGGGGATCAGAATGTGGGCATTATTACTAGATAGGGCCAGATAAATTTATTGTAGTACAATGTGAACATCAGGCTTTTAATCATTTTTATGACACAATTATCAAGCTATTTGGGTAGAACATAATAATTTACTTACATACTTGCGCTGTCCAGTCCAATGTCCTCCTATAACGCGCAATTAACTTTTGATGCTCCCGCCATATTTGCACACCAAAGTGATGACGCCCACTATCGGTATTGGCCCCTTGCACAATATTGCTATAAGTGTCGACGCGAAATTACATAGACAACACCCGCAACAGATGCCAAGAAGCCTTCGTCGTATACGACGAAACCGCTCCTGTCCTCGGACACCCCCGCCCCGTCATACAACCGGTCATACATGAGTAACTGGGCATGTGTACCCAGCGTGCATGCCCAGTTCCTCATTTCAACGCCATCTTTATGACGCAGCCACAGAAGAGTTCCCATAGCAATGACTCACTACACATGAATTAAGAAACTGGGCATGCTCGCTCCAACTGACCTGTGGTGATAACATGGCCTGTGCAGATAACATGGCCTGTGCATGTGATTCATGACACGACTGACATCACCACAGGTCCTGTACCGCAATGTTTCCCATCTGTGATATAGAGCAGCCCAGTCCCCGTAGCCCGGTCATCCTGCAGCTCGCCAAATGTGGAACTGTGCCAGTGTCTCATGCTGCCGTCATATTCCTCACGCCACCACCGCATGAGAGCAAATGGGGCAGAGAGCGACCAGAGGAGGGACAGCACAGGGGGACAGAGAGTGAGAAGGAAAAAGCACACAGGTGGGAGAGGCTGCTGCTGTCCCGGGCACTACCGAGCCTGCCCCCATGGTGATGTCACCGCCATCACGATCCGATAGCACTGGGCTCACACCTAGTTCATAATAATATTCAGCACACACACTGCATTGAACTACTGTACCTAATTATATATTTTTGGAAGTCAAAATCAGTCCATTTTATACAGACTCCACCAAAATGGACACAGACTCCAACTCCACAGCCCTGGTTTAAACACCCTACAGGCAGGTAATCCAAAATGCATGTTCAGATGGACCCAATTAGTCCTGTTTTAGTTTATGTAAAGGACCTGTGAAATATGAGGTCCAGTGTTAGTACCCTATAATGGGCAAATTGTATTAATTGTGGCCAACAGTCAACCATTTATTTTTTATGTGTGGCCTCAAAATTGGCACATAATATTACACAAACACTGTCAATTATTACGAATTAATTTGGATATACTGTAAGTACATTTATAAATTTAAGAACCTGCTATATGGTCTGTTCTACTGTTTCCAGTTTTAAGAGTGCAGTAAATGTTTTTTTTTCCTGTTCTACATTGGGTTTTTAACATCATTATTCATAATAAATACATTATAAAAGATCAAGTATCTGACCCTGTTGCATATTGAAGTGGGTAACTGACTCCATTTTCTAGTAGACAGTTTTGATATTTGGGAGTTACCAGTATATAAGCTACACTGCTAGCTAGAATATTGGTAGTGTGTGCAAACCAAATAAAGCACTTAACCTTCGTCCGGCTGAGTAAGTACAATTGTAACTATTCCGTTTTTAAAATTGCAATAACTTTTTTTCGAAAAGCCGTAGAGGGCTGAAATTTCGTGACATCTCTGCAGTTTTGGTCCAGAATATATTGGCCAAATTTCAATAATAATATATGAAGGTACAATTGTACCTCTGCAGCCTATTAACGTTGTAAAATTATGCAGCCTGACGAAGGTTAAGTCATAATGAATGGACGTCTACCACATGGCATATGTATACTATGGGTCCATCCTAATAACCACTTGATGTATTGCCATTCTTCTACGACAAGAATATTTGCAGTATATACAAACCAGAAACTGGTCTTTGAGCAGTTTGTGATGGGGATGTTTCACCGGTTTTATTCTCTTGAAACTCTGGCGTCACCATGTTATTCTCTGCAGTGCCAGCCGATGTTGCTGTTGTGAAGTTTTGATTTGGATAACATTGTTGATATGGATTTTGTCCAAGGATTGTATATGTGGGATATTCCTTGAAGAGACAATTAAAAAATAAATATCCTAAATCTGGAAAAATTAAAAGTTGTCCACAAGGCCAAAACAATCAAAGTGACAATTTGAAGTGATTCTGATTGTTAAAGTAGATTTTATTTTGTCTTTAAACATGATGGAAAGTCTTCTTAAACTGAAAAATCAACCCCCATCAGTCCATAGATGTAGGCAAGATGGTCTAATATAGTTAGAAAACCAAATAAAGCCACTACACATTGGGGGGCATTTTGCTTGGCTTTGAAAAACACACTGGCCAGTGGGTAGAACACTAAACCGCTGTTAGCAATGTACGGGGCTGCATAGTATGGCTAGTACTCTACAGGGCTGGTATTCAAATATTTACTTTAGACACAACTCATTATGCAAAGAACTGTATATACAGGGAATTGGCTGCCCACGATAAAACAGTTTCAATTTCAAAATACCGTAGTATATTAGTAATCGTAAAAGTGTCCCTCCAGATTTCTATTTAATAAACCTCATTTTCTTCAGTCTACGTGCATCAGCGTCCTGAGGATCTCTCTCGCTGAATGTTTTGTATGTTCTTGATAATCACCCTGCTCTCCATGAGACAACCTCATGGTCACCCGCTACCTGATAAGCAATGGCGTAACTTGAAGCTCATGGGCCCCGATGCAAAAGTTCCAGCGGGGTCCCCAATAATTGCAAATCTTTAATAGCAAGTCTTTTTCTATAGGTCAAAGAGATTTGTAGGGCCCCCTAGGCTCCAGAGCCCAGGTACGATCACAACCCCTTCACCAGTTGTAGTTACATCCCTGATGATGAGGTAGAGCTGCTGGGACGGGATTGAGCAACCACTTAAACCAATGCAGACCTTACCAGGTAGTAGGCACAGATTATAAAGCACATCCTAATTACATGCAAAGTAGACAACTAGTTGCATCCAAAGACTGCTGTTAGAAACGCTGGCTAAATATACTCTGCAATACATTCTGTGTCATGTCATTGTTGCACAATCTTGGAGGTTGCATGGTTTGGCGAGTGTGTAAGGCGGTGAATTGTTAGGGGAGGTTATATCATCTTCTTCTCCTCTCGCTTCCTTAAACTAAAAGTAGACAAAATTGAACTCATCATCTTTCCCCATCTCACACACCTATCTTACCTGATCTATCATAATAAATGAGATCACACTTTGCCCTGTACTTGAAGTCTTTTGCCTCGGAGTAATCCTTGATTCTGCCTTGTCCTTCAAACCACACATTCAAACTCTTTGCACCTCCTGCCGCCTCCAACTCAAAAATATTTCCAGAATCCGTCCCTTCCTCAACCCTCAATCTACTAAACCAGAGGTTCCCAACTCCAGTCCTCAAGGCACACCAACAGTGCAGGTTTTCAGGATTTCCTTAGAAATTGGAATCATCCCCAGTGCAGGTGATTCCATTATCACCTGTGTAATACTAAGGAAATCCTGAAAACCTGCACTGTTGGTGTGCCTTGAGGACTGGAGTTGGGAACCTCTGCACTAAACCACTAGTGCACGCCCTCATCATCTCCCATCTTGACTACTGCAACATCCTCCATCTGTGGCCTCCCTGCTACACTCTTGCACCTCTCCAATCTGGCCTTAACTCTGCTGCCCGACAAATCCACCTCTCTCTTCACTGCTCCTCCACTTCTCCTCTCTGCAAATCCTTCCACTGGCTCCCGATTCCCCAGCGTATCTAATTCAAACTACTAACATTGACTTGCAAAGCAGTCCACAATCTGTCCCCCCTCATATCTCTCTGAACTAATCTCCTGATATCATCCAACTCGTAATCTTCGATCCTTTAAAGACCTCCTCCCTTTCTCCACACTTGTACGTTCCTCATCTAACCGCCTGCAATATTTCGCCCGAGCATCCCCCATCCTCTGAAATTCTGCACCTCAAAACGTCCGACTGTCCCTACACTCGGAACCTTCAAGCAGGACCTGAAAACCCATCTCTTCAGAACAGCCTACAGCCTGCAATGATGGTGCCATCTCACCACAACTGGACCCGGCGTTCCACCACCACCTAAGCAGACGCAACCTAATGTTTCCCTTCTCATTTGCCCTGTAGAATGTAAACCCGCAAGGGCAGAGTCCTCCCTCCCCCTCTGTATCAGTCTTCACTGTTAGTTTGTTCATAGTATTTTTAACTTGTTTGTATGTATCCCTTTCTCATGTACAGCACCATGGAACTAACAGTGCTCTATAAATAAATAAGAATACATAAAATAATATCTGGCTTGTTAATTTAATGAAAAAACTTCAAAAATAATTGATTTTAAAAGAGCTTTGTGTAGGAAACCTTCAACTGTGAGACAGAATGTAAATAAAAAAATTCAGAAAATCACATTGTGTGATTTTTAAATAATTAAATTAATTTTATTTCATGAAAAAAATATATATTTCATCAGCTACTGACCAACAAGAATTTTGGCTCTCACAGAGAAGCCCTCTTACTCTGCACTCATTACCTGTATTAACCACTTCGTGACGGAGCCAATTTTCACCCTAATGACTAGACCAAATGTTATAATTCTGACCAGTGTCACATTATTAGGTAATAACTCTGGAATAAGTTAATGGATTCCAGTGAAACTGGGACTGTCTCTTTGTGACATATTGTACTTCATGACGGTGGTAAATTTAGAAGAATATGTCTTGCGTATATTTGTGAAAAATTGGAAACTTGGTGAAAATTTCCAAATTTTCAAACTTTTAATTTTCATACCTTTACACCAGAGAGTAATAGTCACACAAAATAAATAGTTGATGAACAACATTTACAACATTTACAACATGTATACTTTAGACCAGCACAATTATTTAAACTTTTTTTTTTGGTTAGGACGTTAGAAGTTCATCACCAATTTCTCATTTTAACAAAATTTACAAAGCAATATTAACCTAGCCTTTCAGGTGTTTTACAGCAATGAATGCAAAGTGTAAAGAAAAAAATATTTACATTTTATCTATAAATGTTGATTTAGCCTCAATTATCTTTTACAGGGCAAGACAAAATAGATGCCAAAATGTGTTACCCAGTTGTTTCAGATCTCTCAGTTATCCCATATGGGGTCAGAAACCTCTGTTTGGACAAAAGGGAGGGCTCGGAAGGGCAGGAGCTCTATTTGAAACATGGAACACAAGTTTGGCTGAAATAAATTGCGGGCACCATGTCACATTTGCAGGTGCCTAAACAGCAGAAGCCTCCTAACAAGTCAACCCATTTTGGAAACTAGACCTCTCAAGGATTTTATCTAGTGGTATAGAGAGCATTTTGAACCCACTAGCCGCTTTGCCCCACCTCCTGCGGTGACGTCACCGCCTTTCACCGCCCTACTCCATGGTTAACAGAGCAGGGCAGGTATAAGCGGTGATGTCATAGCACGAGGCGGGGCGGCCGGCCTCCTGCTGTGACACCACCGCCTTTCCCCGCCCTGCTCCATGTTAACCATGGAGCAGGGCAGGTATAAGCGGTGACGTCACCGCAGGAGGTGGGACCAAGCGGCCAGCACTGCAATAAGCTCTGTGTACAATGCAGCAGGGGAGGGAGACAATGATTGGCATCAGGGAGTGTGAAACTGACCTTTGGCTCCAGCCACAAGCCACCTCCTATTTGGCAACACTATGTAAGTTTTCAAAGTGTATTATCTCGGGGTACAGGGGGGCTCAAGGGCTGGGGGATCCCTTGCCTAAATGCAGCAGACATGCTGCATTCAGTGCTGTAATTAGATCACCATGTATGGTTGGTGACAGGACCTCTTTAAAACTTTTTGATTGTTTGATCATGATGATGTAGCAGCTGGTTGCACAAAAGGAAGTGAACCTACATCGTCAAAGCACAGGACCCATTGAAGTGCAAGTATAGCACAAAACAGCCTTTGTCCTTTAGCAGTGCACATCTCTGTATATCCGCCTACTATGCCTTTTAATCAAGCTGGAATAAAGACAAAAGTTTAACACAATAGTGAGTGTCACTTATTTTTTTTTTTACTTTAAGGATCGCTTCCAACAGATGTCACAACAGTATATTTGTTAAGATTTTAGGTATCAATCACAAAATTTCAAAACACATTATCTAAAAAGTCAATGATATTAAATTTGCAAAAATTCACATACTTCCCATGCTCCTAGCCACATCTGTACCAAAATACAAGGTGGCTCTCAATAGGATCATACTTTAAAAAATAAATAAAAAAAGCAACAAAAAAAACCTTATATAACAGTATAAATTCTAAACTCTTCAACTCAAATCTGCAATATCTATAATAGATAAAGTGAAAGATTTTTCCAATAGTGAATCTTGGGCTGCTGTACACCATGGGGCTGCTGTACACCACTGGGGCTGTAACATGGGCTGTGTACACCACTGGGGCTGCTGTGTATACACACTGGGGCTGCTGTACACCACTGGGGCTGCTATACACCACTGGGGCTGCTATACACCACTGGGGCTGCTATACACCACTGGGGCTGCTATACACCACTGGGGCTGCTATACACCACTGGGGCTGCTATACACCACTGGGGCTGCTATACACCACTGGGGCTGCTGTATACCACACCACTGGGGCTGCTATATACCACTGTGGCTGCTATATACTACTGGGGCTGCTATATACCACTGGGGCTGCTATATACCACTGGGGCTGCTATATACCACTGGGGCTGCTGTATATATCTGCAACACTGGGGGGCTGCTGTATACACCACTGGGCTGCTGTATATACTGCTGGGGTCTGTATACTACCACTGGGGAGGCTGCTGTATACTACCACTGGGGAGGCTGCTGTATACCACACTGCTGGGGGCTGTATACCTGTGCTGGGGTCCACCCTCGGCTTATACACGAGTCAATAGGTTTTCCCAGGTTTTGGGGGCAAAAGTAGGGGGGTCGGCTTATACACGGGTCGGCTTATACACGAGTATATACGGTATTTCATTCTTTTTTATTTTTCATACATTTGGCTTTAATTTAGATTTTGCAGTGTATATTAATACACTGCGAAATCTAATGCCGCGGTCACAGCTGTCACAGAGGGGAGGAGGAAGCTGGATTCTTCCTCCCCTCTGTGACATCAGAGGGAGAAAACGCAGGAGCTCCTGCGTAAAGAATTGACATCTTTACACAACTGCGTATTTTCCCTGAAAAAGCACTGTGTATTTTTACGCAGTGTCTGCACAGCAAAGTGAATTTCCCATTCACTTTGCTGGCAGACAGAAAACACATTGCGTATTTTGAAAAGCGTGTGCGTGTTTTGCCGCGCTTTTTTACAATGTGTGAACGCAGCCTTACTTTTCAGAGAACTATTCCTTTGTTGTTTAGGATAAGGCAGTGTGATTTCCTTGGAACAATATACAAGTAACTGTCCAACCTTTTGCATTCTATTACAATTAGAATCGAGAAAACAATACAAAAGTGTCATTATGGTATCTGACTGCTTACTTCAGGATTCAAGATCTGTTCATTTGTTAAAAAAAAAAATTAGATTTCAGTGACAGAAATTGACATTACCAAGTTTGAGCAAGGTCTACTACTTCTAAGATTAATCTATGGCACAGTATATAAACAGGAAAAACTTTATATATGTCGGAGCTGAATGGCACTTTTTTGACACAGCTCATACCAAAAGGATATGTAATAGCCTCCAAAGACCATATTCAGACCAACTCTTAACACCCAGGCAACTTTTCAACTGGAGTGAGAAAAATATTCGTAACAACCAGTTCATGTACAGTACATATCAAGACTACGAAGAAGAGGAAAGTTTGTTAAAATATTGGTTAAAGGAAGCCGTATCTATTAAAGGGACTCAGCAATACTACACTTCCATTCCATTGAGTGAAACTAACAAAAACAAGGATTTTTTCATTCAGCGACAGAAGTTCGCGAAGCGATTGAAGGTCGCACAAGATTGGCAATGGATGACATAACTGGTGATATGACCTGTCAATATGATCGGCACCAGTGGCTAGATAATGCACTCTCCAAAGATAAGGATAATGAAGAAGTAGGAGTGACTTTTCTGCATCTTTCAGGTCCACCCCCATCCATTGTATATCCCGGAAAACCAGACATATTAAGAGCAAATAAAAAAAACAACATATTAACCCCTTCAAAACCTATGACACACATGTGCCTCCCACAATTGGATGCTAGCTCAGGCTGTGAGCCCGCATCCTCCCCTGCACATCTTAGCTGATCTCATCAGCCGAGATGTGTCTAAAAGCGCCGATCAGATCAGCGATCCAATCAGTGCTATTAACCCTTTAGATGGCACTGTCATTCATTGACAGCGCGATCCAAAGCACCCGGTGGGGATCACACTTTTGCCCGCAAGGATAGCGCGTTCCGGTGAAGCAATCATGGGACCTGCATCCTGTTACCTGGACAGTTCAGTGTCCTTTGATGACCCAAGAAGCTGTCCTGATTCACTTCCTACTGGGGATGACCCAGCTCATCTAAAAACAGGGCAAGCGATCGCAGTCTGCTGCACTGTGGCCCTCTAGTGGCCAGTGTAAATTTTTTTTTTTTTAATTAAGTTTTTACTAGTATGAAGAACTAAACAAAACATGGAAGTTCAAATCACCCCCCTTTTGTGCCATTGAAAATAAAACTATTTAAAAAAAATTTAAAAATACACACATTTGGTTTTACTGTGTTCAGAACTGCCTAATCTATCAAAATATAAAATCAATTAATCAGACCAGTAAACTGCACAACGGTAAAAAGAAAAGTCCAGACACTAAATTAGTTTTTTTGGTCGCTGCAACTTCGCAATAAAATGTAATATGTGCTGTGGATATAGTCTGGGTATGACTTCATGATACACATCTTTTTCCTACATCTGATCCCCGGCTGTATCTTATCCCTGCTGCATCTCATCTGTTCTATATGCTGTGCATTTTGTCTTTCTATGACTTCATTATACACATCTTTTCCCCCACATCTGATCTTTTCTACCTGCATTGCTCATTGTGGCATATTTGTAACTACTCAATCCATCCCTCCTTTCTTACTTTATGACCTCTATGTTACTATAGCTATGTTTTTCTGCATCTGGTCTCAGCTCTAATTAGATGATCCAGATTTGTCCATGCCCTCCCCCTTGTCACAACTGATTGGACTTGTGTCATAAATTAGGGCCCAGATGTCTGTACAGACTTTAGTCTGTCCAGTGCAGAATTCAAAGTGTGATATAGCAAATTAGACCAGAATTGGATCAGAAAGGACCACAAGGTACTGGTATACATAGTTATTGTAACCAAATGTTTCCTCTTCTGTTCACCTTCACCCCCATACTACTTCATTTCTAACCACCTCCACTAATCCCTCCACCTAATAATGAAGTAGTCCTCTCTTCCTCCATCCTAGCCAGCCACCTCACCTCCTTCTGTGAACAGTTCCTTCACATACAATCCTTTGTCTCCAGACATGCATGTCCACCACGTGCCCTCTCCTGCTCCCACCTGCTAACACTCTTCTCTGCTTCTCCTACTTGCTGGTGACATACCCCCAAATGCTGTACTCCCTCATCACATCTCCACAGTCAATTCTAACCCATACCCACAATTCAACAAAAACATTCGCAACCTTAATAATCTTATACCCATTCATCCAGCACCTGCTCCCCCAGTCCCTCTACCTGGAGCACTATGGAATGCATGCTCTGTCTGCAACAAACTTTCATACATACATGACCTATCTATCAATAACAAGCTCTCTTTCCTTGGCATCACTGAAACCTGTCTCACCCCCTCTGATACAGCCTATCCAGCTGCACTTTCTTATAGTGGATTCAGTCTCTCACACACACCCGCCCCAGTAACAAACATGGTGGAGGAGTTGACTTGCTTCTGTCTGATAACTGCTCCTTTACCTCAATTCCACTGCCTCTCTCCTTTACTCTCCCCTCTTTAGAGGTGCATTCCGTCCGCATCCATTCTCCCTGCAACCTTCAGCTGGCTGTCATTTACCACCTCCCAGGGTCACCCTCCAATTTTCTTCACCACTTCACCACCTGGCTACTTCACTTCCCTTTTGCTGATATCCCCACTATCATCATGGGTGACTTCAACATCCCCATTGCCACTTCCATCCAGCTGCCTCTAAACTTTTATCGCTGTACCTCCTTTGGGCTCTCAGTGGTGCTCCAAACCACTCAAAGATGGCCAAATACTGGACCTTATTCTTGGCCTCTCACAAACATAGCTACGTTTCACGACTCTGATGCTCCTGCCACTCTATATAACACCACAATAACTACAGCCCTCGATTTGGCTGCCCCCTCATATAATATAAAACTTGCACAAACAATCAACTCTGGCACACCAGCCTCACTAAAGAACTGAGACGGGCTTCCAGGGTTGCTGAGTGGAGACGGAAGAAATACCACTCCACTGAGCACTTCGCTGTATATAAGCAGTCTCTCAGTAACTTCAAGTCTGCACTCACTGCCGCAAAACAAGCCTACTTCTCATCTCTAATCTCCTGTCTCACAATCCTAAACAGCTACTCAAAACCTTTTAATTCTCTACTCTGTCCCCCAGCACTTCCTCCCTTCTCCTCTTATCTCTGAAGAATGCTTCTTTTTTCAAGCAGAAGATTGATAACAGAGAAAGCTTTGATCCACTGTCCCCCCATTCTCTCCTCATAACTGAACAGCCCTCCTCTTACAAAGCCAGCTTTTCCACCATGACAGAAGATCAGCTCTCCTCCCTTCTGTCAAGATCACACCTCACCCACCACCAGTGCCCTTGACCCACACCCATCCCAACTCATTCCCAAACTCACCACAGTCTTCATCCCAACCCCAACCCATGTCTTCAACTCATCACTAACTACTGGTGGCTTCCCCTCATTCTTCAAACATGCCTTGATCACAGACCAACACTAATGAGCCATGCACACAGTGAACAGATCTGTAAGACACTGTTCACACCACCAAAAAACTGAATCACAAAAAAACAGTCAAACAAACGTGCAAAATTACTCTGTTGTAAAAGATAGAAACAGTAAAAAGCAAGTGCTGCTAAAAAAAGACGTTTGGTAGAGCGGCTTAGTATACATTTTTTGCAAAAAACGTATCAACTAAATACCCTGTTTTTTACTACTTTTTTAGCAGCACTTGCTTTTTACTGTTTTTATCTTTTACAACAGAGTAATTTTGCACGTTTGTTTGACTGTTTTTTTGTGATTCAGTTTTTTGGTGGTGTGAACAGTGTCTTACAGATCTGTTCACTGTGTGCATGGCTCATTAGTGTTGGTCTAGTTTGTTTCTTGTTTCTGCAAGAGAAGGGAGCCGCCCACCCCTCCCTTTGGGTCCTGTACATGAAAAGCCGTCTTCTGCAGTCAGTCCATGTCAGACACTGGATCTGTCTGGACCCTGCTCATGTAGGTATTAATTCACATGGTCAGGTTTTTAAACACAACAGATAGGGACTGCTCTGACACGGGTTACCTTGACGTTTGGTAGAGCGGCTTAGCATACATTTTTTGCAAAAAACATATCAACTAAATACCCTGTTTTTTACTACTTTTTTAGCAGCACTTGCTTTTTACTGTTTTTATCTTTTACAACAGAGTAATTTTGCACGTTTATTTGACTGTTTTTTGTGATTCATGCCTTGATCACACTCATTCTCAAAAAGCCCTCCCTCAACCCATCCATCCTGTTTCTAGCTAAACCCCATATCACTTCTCCCCTTTGCCTGTAACCTACTGGAACAAAATTGTCCATCTTGAATTGTCCTCCCACCTCTCCTCCTACTCCCTCTTTGACCGCTTACAATCTGGCTTCCGACCACATCACTTTACCGAAACTGCCCTAAAGTTACCAATGACCTACTAACTGCCAAGAGCAAGCGACATACTCTGTCCTCCTCTTCCTAGCCCTGTCCTCTATCTTCGACACTGTAGACCATTCCCTCTTGTTACAGATCCTTGAATCTCTAGGTGTCACAGACTTGGCCCTCTCCTGGATCTCTTTATATCTAATAGACCGGACATTCAGTGTCTCTCTCCCACACCACATCCTCACCTTATCTCCTATTTGTCGGTGTCCACCAAGGCACAGTTCTTGGACCCCTGCTATTCTTCATCTACACCCTTGGCTTGGGAAAGCTCAGAGTCCCACGGCTTTCAGTACCATATCTACGCTGATGACACACAGATCTATCTATCTGGACCTGACATCACCTCCTTACTAATCAAAGTTCCTCAATGTCTGTCCGCTATTTAATCCTTCTTTTCTGCTTGATATCTAAAACTGAACAAGGACTAAACAAAATTCATCATCTTTCCCCCAACTCACTCTACCCCTCCACCAGACCCATCCATCAAAGTCAATGGCTGCTCACGCGCCCTAGTCCTGCATGCTCGGTACCTTGGAATGATACTTGACTCTGCCCTCTCCTTCAAGCCACATATCAAAGCCCTTGCCACCTCCTGCCGACTCCAACTCAAAAATATTTCCCTGGGCCATACATTCCTTGACCAAGATACTGCAAAAACACTTGTACATGCCTTTATCATCTCCCGCCTCGATTATTGTAATCTCCTGCTCTTTGGCCTCCCCTCTTGCACCCTAGCACCACCCCAGTCTATCCTACACTCTGCTGCCCGACTAATCCACCTGTCTCCCAGTTATTCCCCAGTCTCTCTTCTCTGCCAGCTCTTCACTGGCTCCCCATTTCCCAGAGGTACCGGTTCAAAACCCTAACTATGACATACAAAGCTGTCCACACTCTGCTTCTTCTGTACATCTGCGACATGGTTTCCCCCGATACCTACCCTCACGCAACCTTCAATCCTCTAAGATCTCCTCCTCTACTCCCCTCTTATCTCTTCTACCCACAACCGCATACAAGATTTCTCCTGTGCATCCGCTATACTCTGGAACTATCTGCCCCAACACATCAGACTCTCTCCCACCGTGGAAACCTTCAAAAGCAACCTGAAGACCCACCTTTTCCGACAAGCCTACAACCTACAGTGAGCCTCAGTCCACCAAACCACCACACGACCAGCTCTACCCTCTCCTATTGTATCCTCACCTAATCCTTGTAGACTGTGAGCCCTCGAGGGCAGATTCCTGTCTCCTTTTGTACATTATATTGTTCATGTATTTGCACTTTTACTATGTATGCCATTTCCACATGTAAAGCGCCATGGACTAAATGGCGCTATAATAGTAAATAATAATAATAAAAGGCGATGAAAACAACATATGTACTTAAAAATGGTATCATTAGAAACGTCAGCTCAAGTCGCAAAAAATTAGCCGTCACACAGCCCCAGATCCCGAAAAGTGAGAATGCTACGGGTATCAGAGGCATCAGACTGACATGTCAGTTTTACCATATAGTAAACGTGGTGACTAAAAAATGTACGTAATTGCACTTTTTTTTGTAAATTCACTGCACTTGGAATTTTTTTTCCCCCATTTTCCTGAACACTACATGGTAAAATAAATGATGTCATCTGAAAGTACAACACGTCCCGCAAAAAACGAGTCCTCATATGTCTATATTGACGGAAAAATAAAAAAAGGTTATGACTCGTGGAAGAAGGTGAGGAAAAAATGAAAAGCAAAAAAATTGCAGGGAAAAGGGTGAAGGGGATAAAGGGTACCTGTCACCCCTTATGGGCCTATCAAAAACTAAAAGTGACACCTTCAGCAGAGCTGAATTTTACGAAGGTGCTATTATCCCCCTACCCATCCTGAATACCGAATAGTTAAGCATATAGACTTTCCCGCCCTGTATGCTAAATAATACTTACGAGTCTTATGGGTCTTCATTCTGTTTGATCTAAATGAGACAAAAAAGCGCATAGGGTCTTATCCTTTGATAAGGCTAAGGAGGGTAATGTCGCAATATGGTTCACTCACCTGGGTTGGTTGTGAAACTCGCAACCAGTATACGCACTTGTCCAGCTTGCTGCAGGATCCACACTCCCACGATACACGTAGTACAAGAAATGAAATGTACGAAGTGCCCAAGGATCCGCACTGCTCGAATGAAGACCAGGAACAATGCAGTCTGGTCAAATGGTGCCTTATTCCAACACAAGACATACTCCTCCTTGATCCTCTGCGACGTCTTCTCTCGTCGGACACCATGCAGCTCTGCTTCTTCAGAGACCACGGGGAGGAAGAAAGCATTCTATCCCCGCGGTCTTTGAACACTCAATGAATGAGCCACACGCTGCTTACTATGGCAAGAGTCCTCAGGTGACCTCAGTTACTCCTGGCTTACTCGGCCCCTATCCCCGCAGCTCCTTCATTCAGTATTCCGGTAAGCCGGGAGTAACGGAAGTTACCAGACGACAACATCACTATAGTAACTGCTTATGGCCACGGGCACGAGATTCCCACCCTGGTATCTACATAAAGCAGAACACCAAACAGGGCAGGATATCGCGCCTGAGGTTTACGCAGGCGCAGTGCAGTTTGCCGCTCTTCCCACAGTAGGGCAGAGTGCAGGCATCTGAAAGGAGAATTGGACGCGAGAAGAGGAGGTACTCCGAAGACACAAGAGGCTGAGGAAGACAAGAGAGGTGTGTATGACCAAACGGAATGAAGACCCATATTTAACTTAAGTATTACTTAGTATAAAGGGCGGGAAATTTTATAAATGTATTTATTTGGTATACAGAATGGGTGAGGTGACAATGGTCACCTTTGTAAAATGCAGTATAGGTGCTGGTGAAGGTGACACATTTAGTTTAATAGACCCAAAAGGGGCGACAGGTTCACTTTATCTCAGGTGTACCCAAAACACTAACAGGCCACCATATCACATAACGGCCGTATCCTCTTTGGCACAAAAGGATATGACCATTGTTCATACGAGATTGTGGACAACAATAAATCTTGCCCAGAAGGGATAAATTGATGATCAAAGCTCAATTTAAAGACTAATAATTGTTCAGACTAGTTCATTTTGTTTTATAATATAGCTTGATTATTTACTCTTTTTAAAAACTTGAAAAAGGACATATCTAGTGTCGCAGTAAAAAAAAAATTATACACGTATATTTAATTAATGCTTCTCTTACTTTAGTATTAAAAATATGATTAGGATGAGACTGTATTCAGAAAATCGTACTTAAAAATATGATCCCAAGGGAAGCCCAACTTGAATCCTTGTACAAATGTACGGTAATGAAGAACTCAATAACACGTCTTTTTTTTAAAATTTTAAAACAGTTTTTCTTCAAAATTGCGCATCAAAATTTTGAATTTGACTCCTCAAAAACAAAATATGAAGAAACAATGATACTTGTTCTCTTGTCTGGCCCGAGGATTCTGACCTTCAGTAATCTCACTGAGGTCAATGTATATTAATCTCCTGACAGAGTCCTGACAAAGTTCTGACTCTGCGCATGCACCTGCCATCTTCCAAGAAGTTTGGACAGAAGAGACCACCAGTATAATGTATACCGGTGATCACGGAACTACAAAAAAAGTCTCGATTCATATTATCCAGGGTCTCCGCTACCTCCAGTAGCAGAAACCCTGAAGATTTTCCGACACTGAGCTTTGTCTTTTAGCTCATTGTATAACGGCTGAATGGAAGAAGTACCCTTAACTGTTTTTAAGACCAAAGGCCATCTGGATTATCCAGAGGAGGCAAGGGAGAAGGCCATGTGGTCAGATGAGAAATAAATTGAAATTTATGGTATCAACTCCACTCGGCGTGTTTGGAGGAAGGATGAGCACAAACCCTATAAATACCGTCCCCACTGCGAAGCATGGGGAGGAAGTATTATACTTTGGAGGTGCTTTTCGGCAAATGGAACAAAACAACAGAACTCTATTGTAAGGAGGATGCATGGGTTCATCTTTTGCAAGATTTTGACCAACAACCTACTTAACTCAGTAAGATGGGTTGTGGCTGTGTCTTCCACCGTGACAATGGTTCTATAGTAAGAACTTGGCTCACTAGATTCGGTGGTGCACAAAAATATAAGTCCAATATTAAGAGAAAAGTTGGCACGCGCACACACAAAATTGAAAAAACGGATGGTTGAATAAGCAAACACATTCTTTTCAAAGGAATTAATCGGAAATTCCCTGTTTCGACTCACCAACCTCTGACTACAATCACCTCAGGTTCACAAGGGCTCTACACTTCAAGATAGCCTCGAACTATTTACAATACTCTTTATTCTCTGAAAAGGGGGCCACAGCGAGACCCTAAGGCCCCGTGGTAAGCAGCTCGTTTTAGGTTATTCGGCCCAAGCAATTGCGTGTAGTTCATAGGCCACAATCTTTTTTAAATTTTTTTCATAGTCTCTAGCTCGGAGTTCTTCTGCCAGAAAGGACAAAAATGTCCAGAAGATGAAAAATCAGATAGGATGGCTGACATTTCCTTGTCACTGTATGTAAAAGTGTCAGTGGACATCGGTACTCTGTTGTATGGGACTCAAGAAAAATGTGTCAATGGTTCTATAGTACAAACTTGGCTCACCTGATTCGGTGGTGCACAAAAATGTAAGTCCAATTGATAAAACGAATGGTTGAATGAGCAAACACACTTTTTTGCAAAAAGAATTAATCGGAAATTTCCTACGTTTCAACTCACCGGCCTCTCACTACAATCACCTCAACATAGCGCTTGTCAGCGTTATGCGTTTCTTTATGCAATTTAAATCACAGTTCTGGGTAGCAGTGCACATGTGCGCTACGTCACAATCATGTGATTATACACACTTCCGGTTATTACATGAAAACCGGAAGCTACGTCACTTACACGCCCCTCGGCACTTGCGACGCAGCAGTGGCCTATTATAAAAACATGGAGAGGACCACACACTGTTCTGCCCCACATCACAACCAGCTACCGGACAAGGTAATCAGGTTCACAAGGACTCTACACTTCACTGTATTAACAGGCTTTTTTTCTGTTGCAACTATGACATTATCTTTTCTACTCATTGTCACGGGGTCCTTCTCCAGTATCCCACAATCAACAAAGCGAGAGATGCGTGATCAGCCCAAGAACCTTTATTGCTTGAAAAACATAAAAAATGCTAAAACAATCCAGTCATATATTCTACGTCCATGTAAGCCAGGTTTGTCTAAATACCTTGTGGAGCTGGTCTGAACTTAGCTTCGCACACACACAGACTGACTGCAAGCTGTCCTTCCACAGAAAGACTCACATCTTACTACTTCTCCTCCCCCAACTACCTCCCAATCATCAAACCAGTTCTATTCATACTGTCCATGGGGTGGGGGGGGGGGTAATACAAACATTAACAGGCAGGAATTCAACTGTTCAACCCTCTGGATTGTGATGAACACACAGGAGGTGCCTTTGTAAACAGTTGTATGGTCATTACTTATGTAAGGCCTGTAGAGATCAAGATTTGTGATGGTAAAATTATTGCATTGACCTATAATGTGGTTAGACGTCAAAGTTTCTGTATGCACACTGTGTTAGACATAGGTATCAAAATGGCCATGTGTTTTTTTTTCACAGCAATATTACGTTGGTGAAAATGTAATACCCACAACAACACAATGTTATTGGCTTAAAATTTAAGTAACATGGCTTTCTTGAGCCGAAATTCCGAAACTATTATGCATATGGCTTTCAAACATGGCCAACAATAATATCCAAACAAGAACTGTCCCTATACATAAAGACCTACACACATATTATACTACCACAGTACAATAGTCACATTTCCAAATTTTCATATGTTGGGGAACCAGGAGTGGACTCATGCGTTGTATTTTGGTGGAGTAAAAGACCTATGGTACGTTGGTCTGATATTGTGTCCTCATGTACATGGTGGCCATGTGTGTCAGGTCCTTGCCCTTCGAAACTTTGGCTGGGTTCCCCATATAAGACATTAAAAGTGTCTTGGATTGGCCAATGTGTTGGAAATGTTAGGGCCCGATGAGGTTAATGACACTGGGATCCGAGGATTCGGTTGGACATATGCATCACCTCATTAGACCCCTGATCTCCTAGCAATGTAGGTTGGCTCAACAGAGCTGTTGGCTGTGTGCTTGTGTGGGGCATGCATAAATGATTGTCTGCCGACCCTTGCCACTCTTCAAGGAGATAGAACACTACTCTAGGATTATTAGGTGGCAGACAAGCATCTATGATGATCAGTATGGCTGCCCTAGCCCTCAGACTCACTGGACGTGGGATGTTACGCAAGTAACTGGTGAGACTACAGGCAAACGCTTCTTCCCCATCATCATCACTGGTGCACCCGCCATCCTCCCGTACAGCTGTAGGAACATGGTGGCTATGCTCCCTAATGGGTGCATGACTTGGCCACCTGGACCCACTCAGAACTAGATATGCTGAGGTGGATGAGGGCTGCGGCACAATCCCAGGCTGCAGTACTGAAGCGGCTGCACATTGTACATGTGAAGCAACATCTGGAGGACATGAAGATTGTGTTGATGGTGCACATGCTGATCCCACATCTCCTTGTGATCCAGATGCCACACATCCATCTTCCAACGATTCAGCACCACGACTGGTGTATGACTCATTCGCTGGAGTGGAGTGAAGTCAGTGGTTACTATGGGAACTATGTGGAGAAATGGCTTGCTCAGTCCACGCAAAAAATAAACAACTGCACACATTTAACACTTTTCAACAATAAAAATACATATGGTCTCAGGTTAAGTACTGGGAAATCCAGCTGTTGAAAATATATATATATTGCCATTTCCAGCTTGCCACGGAACCACTTGGAGGGGCATTTGTTTTTTCCCGGCGATATTGGTCCCGACAACTTCGCCACCTCTTTGGATACCGTTAACCGTCGCAACATTGCATGTAATTTCACTTGCAAATTGCTGGTTGCAGTGAAATCATGGACACATTGTTCTATTTTGTTGCCATGTATAAAATGGACCAATGTGTCCATGATTTCACTGCAACCAGCAAATTGCAAGTGAAATTGCATGCAATGTTGCGACGTGTAACGGTACCCTTAGTCACAAGATCAACTGCGTTGGTAAAATATGACAACACAAGTATTGATCTCAAAAAAAATACTACATGACAACAATAACAAGTTACATTGCACAATCATGGCAGTAATATTTACCAAGATTGATTTGGATGTCCCTCGAACTGCTGTCATAACAGCTGAAGAGCTGTTTGGCAATTTCGATCCAGGCTGACTGTTTGTTCCTCCGGTCTGCATAGCCAGCATGTCTTGGTTCCCACAATTCTCGCCTCTCCTGGACCAGTTCAATCAAACTGTCTACATTGATGTTGTGGGCCATGGTGCTCAGATCTGAAGAGGTGTGTTCTGTACAGTTGCGACAGCTTAGCACACAGCTACTTCTTGGTTCTGGTGTACAAGCTTCATTTACAATATCCTTTCTGCGCCGCAGAACAAGGGAGCATGTTCTGGACATCATTGCTTCCGCTGAAATTGAGAACGTTAAAACCCTCAAAACTATTCCACGCCATTTCAAACTCGTTCATAACAGCGATCCAAAAACACTTAAAGTGAGAGGAATTGATGTACTCAAGATGGGAATCAGGTGGTAATGTGATGAGATCTTTGTCCCAACTTGAAAGCAAATGGATATTCAGGCTTGGCTCCCTTGCACCAGCGGATTTAAATGAACGTCTAAGCTTCGCCCCCTTTCTCGGATAGGTAGGGTACTATAAGTCCCTCATATATTTGTACTTCATATTGGAGTGTTTGCTGTATTTTTCGCATGTGTTTTATCTTTCTGCTTTGTGCAGTATTAATCCCTCCTCCCCTCTGCTCTGTGGGGTTGGTCGTGGTCTCCTTATAGGCATTATTTTGTTTTTAGTTTTTATTTTGTGTCTTTATTTCTTCTTTTTTAGTTTACACTGTTTACCTTCGCGCTTTTTTTGTGCTGCAGCACCTGGGACGTAATGGTCTATGAAGCTTTTGGAAGAATCTACTATCAAGATTATAACAGCCATGTTTATATTTATATTTATTATATGCTTGTTATTTGAGAAGAAATGCATTTGCACTTTATACTACTGAGCTGTGTTATCAGTATACTCTTGATTTTTCTATTCTTTTATAGATATTCTTATCAGCTTACATTGGACTTTTTTGTCTCTTTTTTTCTATTTATTCTGGTCTTTGGTGCTTTTAGCGCCATCTGGTTGCTATTTCTGATATAGACAGAGTGTATTAAAGGTAACAAGATCTATTGTATTCCATGGTAGTTTTATTCATGAGCAACATAGTTTGTTTGGGGAATAAATAGCTGCTCCTTTCTATTTTGCAGCTAAAACTATCTATGTAGCCCCTTCCCTCACTTCTGTATGATACTAACAGCTGATGCCCTCAACCAAGATGGCGCTGTGACGATCTGCACATGCGAGGGGCGTGGCCTGAGCCTCCGATGACACGGCCGTCAGTAGACACGCCCCCCTGAGAGGTAATGACGTCTGAAGAGGTTTTCCTCTCCCAGGGGGGCGTCGGTATGGCCTCGTCACCAGGAAGCAGCTCCAATCACGCCCCTATAACACATGTGCAAGCAGTTGCAGTCTTATTCAGCACTGTATAAAAAGCGCTTTAATGACACTCTCCCCCACACACCTCCTGATGCAGTGCCTTGCATGGCACGAAACATGTCGGGGTTCTGAGCCATATTCCTGCTAGATCCTTAATCCGGTCTCCATAATGGGTAAGTGCCTTGATCCCTGAACTTATGAGCTTGTTGTTGTTATTTTTTTGTAGTGTATGGGCTGCACTGCTGGTTAGGTTAAGGTAGGTGTAAATTACACCACCCTCTGCCGCAGATGGTTTTCGCCTTTCCTCTTCTTTCAACTGCTCTGTTATGTGGCACTACCGTATCCATTATGTTGTATGTAACCGGTTTGATCTTAAGCTGAGGTTTTGGCTCTAGGTTTCTTCCTCCACTTGTCTTATTTAATCGTTCCTTTCTCTGTGATCCTGTTGTCATGACCTTGTGGTTTTTTAATTGTTACCTGTGTGTTTCTCAATAAAGTATTTTTTGGAGCAAAATTACTTGCCGGATCTCCAGGTTTTCTTTAAAACTACTGGGTTTAAGACACATATTTGAATTAGAATAAAGAATTCATTTCTGAGGTATATAATATCCTTTCCTTTGTTCAAATTGCTGCAGCTGCCTAAAAAATGCATCTGAGTTGGATTGTCCGTGTTTGGTCCATGATCTTGTCGGACCCATAGACTTGCACTGGCAAGTCTTGTGCATGAATCGCATACTGTCGCAGCATGTTGCGATTTGTTTCTCGTCCGGAGCGGATGAGAAAAAAACGCCCGACACTCGCAAATGTGCTCTCGGACATTAAACAACATTGGTTCAACCGCAATGTGATAAAATCACGCATTGCAATCATCCGAATTTCACGCCAGTGTGTCCGTACCCTTAAGAGCCGGTATGTGCTTTATTCTCATACTTTGTGACTAGTATACCTCTATAACCAGATAGTGATTTCTTCCTATTTCTAGATGTAGCGCTAACCCCCTAAATGTCCACCTTTCTTTGATGAAACCAGAGTTAATTTTACATTCTTTTTTTCTTCCTTTTCTAATCTTGAGCTATCTCTTCCTTTTTATTCATAATTTCCTTTGGGCCTTATGTTTTATCTACTAGATTATTCACAAGATCCTAAGTAGGCTGCTGCACAAGCCCTGATGTCACACCAGTAATCCGTTCACCACAGTATAGTCCTATTCTGTCGTGTTATTGCTCGTTTGTAGTTTTTCACTGTATTCCTCACATCATATTCGATTATGTAGTAGATATACACCACCCAACATGACACCGGACACAGTCCATCATAGATTTTTGGACTAGAAAAAGTCTTTATTATCTCTGAAACAACTTGCCTATACGACTAAACTTGATCGTGTAGGTATGTCAAAGATTTCAATTTTTTACATGATATGTTTGATTGTTTTTATACACTATGTGTGTAACATGCTGAATACTGATTTTTCTTTTTATGTTGTTTCTTTGTATAAAGAAAAAATATTTTTGTCCCCAGAGGAAGACTTGTGTGAGTTGAAACATAGGGAATTTCCGATGAATTCTTTTGGTAAAAAAAAAGAGAATTTTGTGTACTCACCGTAAATTCCTTTTCTCTTAGCCTCTAATTGGGGAACACAGGACCGTGGGTGTTATGCTGCTGTCCACTAGGAGGCAACACTAAGTATACTTCTGAAACAGAAAAGAGTGCAGCTCCTCCCCTGCAGTATATACACCCTGGCTGGCTCCAGCCTCACCAGTTTTTTGACTAAAGCAGTAGGAGAGTCTCTAGCACTCTCAGGGATATCCCTGAGGAAGGTGCCAGGTGGGGCACCGAAACGCGTTGGAGTGGAAGAATAAAGAATAAGGATTTGTTTTGTGAAACTCTGACTCCCATGTGAGTTTTTTTGGACTTAAGCAGCACGGACCGTGGTACACCTTTTTTTCCCCATCATCTTCATTCCAGTATTGGACGCACTTCGCGCATCGCTCTTGAACTGCACGTGCCACCCTGGTGGTTGACATATGCCACCGCCGTGGCATTGTCTGACTGGACTCGTATGTGACGCCCTGCCAACTGGTGATGGAAGGCCCACAGGGCTAGAAGAATAGCCCGGATTTCCAGCAAGTTGATTGGAAGAGTAGTCTCCTGACTGGACCACCTGCCCTGGGTTGTGTGGTGACGAAGAACCGCTCCCCAACCCGTTAAGCTGGCATCGGTGGTAAGGACTTCCCAATTCGCTGGTAGGAAGGACCTCCCTATCTGGAGAGAGACAGGGCAGAGCCACCAAAGAAGAGACTCACAGCTGGTGTTAGCTGCCAGATCCTGTCCAGAGTGGCGGGATTCTTGTCCCAGTGAGATAGGACAGCGAGCTGAAGTGGCCTGAGATGCAATTGAGCAAACAGCACCGCTTCCATGGCTGCTACCATCTTTCCCAGGATCTTCATTTCATATCGAAGGGAATGTGGTCTGGGCAGGAGGAGGGTTCGAAAGCCCTGGTGTATGGCTATAGCCTTCTGTCGTGGAAGCAGAACCAGACCGCAATGAGTGTTGAACACCATTCCTAAAAAGGTGATTGTCTGGCTCGGAACTGGAGAGGATTTGGGGAGGTTTAACCCCTTCCCGACCCAGGACGCATATGCTGCGTCCTCGCCAGTTTCCGGTCCTGCGGCTCTATTAACCGCGGTCACTAAGGGGTTAACAACCAGCCCAGGCGGACGAGGGTGTCCATGATAATCTGCACACTTTCCTCGCAGTCTGCGAAGGATGGTGCCTTGATAAGGAGGTCGTCTAGATAGGGTAAGACCATAATCCCTCTGGAATGCAGTATCTTCATGACCGCGGCCATGATTTTTGTAAATACCCTGGGGGCAGTTGCAAGGCCGAATGGTAAGGCAACGAACTGAAAATGGTCCTGACCTACTGCGAAGCAGAGGAACCACTAGTCTGCGAGGGAGATTGGAATGTGCAGATACGCATCCTTGATGTCCATTGATGCGAGGAACTCTCCTTTGTCCATTGACACGATGATGGATCGCAACTATTCCATCCGGAAGTGACGCAGTTTGATAAACCTGTTGAGGAACTTGAGGTCTAGGACCCGTTTTTTTTGGGTACCACAAAGAGATTAGAGTAGAACCCTGTGTGACGTTCCTTTGGGGGCACCAGGACAATGACTCCTGCCAGCCGGAGGGAGTCGATGGCCTTGAAGAAAGCGCGAGCCTTCCCTGGTGATTTTGGGGAGGAAAGGAAAAAACGATCGGCCAGACGAGCTTGAAATTCTATGGAATAACCGGAAGAAATTACCTCCCTGACTCACTAGTCGTCTACGACAGCGAGCCAGATGTCCTGAAAAAGAGAGACTGCCGCCTACTCGGGAGGGATCTTCCGGGAGGGGGAAAGAGTCAGGAAGAGGAGAATCTTTGTGGTCGTGATCCCTTTGCTTTTGACTGTCTGGAGCGTGACTGCCAGGCAGTCAAGGGCCTCTGAGAAGATTGAGAGGGCCTGTCTCCCCGTGGGGATATGTTATTGGCTTGGGCTGGGCGAGAGACCGACCATCCAAATGAGTTGCGAAAAGACCGAAAACGGGTCTGTTGGCGCCTAAGAGGGGGTCGTTTTTGTCTGTTCTGTGGAAGGGAGGTACGTTTCCCTCCAGTAGCATCAGAAATTAACTTATCGAGCTTTTCCCCAAAAAGTCGTCCGCTGAAGTAAGGTAGACTAGTCAGGGATTTCTTGGAGGCAGAGTCTGCCTTCCATTCCCGGAGCCAAATTGCTCTGCGGATAGTTATAGAGTTAGCCGCTGCAATGGCCGAGCAGCTGGCGGCATCAAGAGACGCCTGAAGCATGTACTCGGCTGCGATGACAATCTGGGTAGCCAAGTCAGACCCTTCTGGAGACTGAGAAGTATCCCGGAGGGAGCTGGCCCATGAGGTGACAGCTTTGGCCACCCAGACGAAAGCAAAAAGCAGAGACAAGGCTGAACCAGAGGCCTCGAATATTGACCGAGCTAATTGCTCAACCTGCCGGTCAGTAGGATCCTTGATAGATAGATGAGAGGAGGGTGCGCGTGGCCAAGCGAGAGACTGGCGGATCAACCTGTGGGGATTCAGCCCAGTCTTGACTGACGGCTGGTGGAAAAGGATAGCTGGATTCCATGGCCCTTCGGTTGCCAAAACGCTTGTCAGAATGAGTCCTGTGTTTGGTCATACGTTTCTGGAACTCGTGATGGTCAGAAAAAAAAGTTTATGCGGGCGCTTTGCGCGATTAAAGGAAATCGTGGAGTCGGAGGTCTCTGATGAGGGACTATCAACGTTAAGCGCTTGATTGACGGCCGTAATCAGGTCTTGAGTCATGAGTGTCAGGGTTGTCCAGGTCGAGAGACAAATCCTGTTCTGGATCCAAGTCATATGGTCCCTGGGACGAGGGGGAACCCTGTTCCTGATCTAGGGACGGGGAACCGTGGGAGCTTCCCGAGGGAGAAGGAGGAGGACTCCTGCGGGTTCTCTTACGTGTCGGGGTCTGCTGGGAGGAGGAAGACTCCTGTCCCTGGTCCCGGGAAACGGAACCGTGGCTGTCAGTAATGCTTGGTTCGGGGGGCCCCGAGGGGTCTGGTGTGGCTCAGGCATGCAATACCTGAACAAGGGTTGAGGTCAGCCTTTCCATGGATTGGTCCATGGAGTGAGTTAAAGTGAGTCAGGAAAACAGCCCACTCTGGGGTGGCGTGGGGGCTACCCGCAACGGTAGGGACAACGGGCTCCGAGGAGATATCAGGAGCAGAAGCTGCAGCTCTAGCAGGCTCTGGATTTGGAAGATCACAAGCCTGGCAGAGGGGGGTCGTGTGACCACTGGGCAAGTGTGCTTTGCAAGTGGTACAAGATGCATAGAAGGTTGCCATTTTAGGGCCCTTCTTGTTATCTTCAGAGTTCTGCATGGTATCGGTACCTGCTGATGGTACCTAGAGAGGTATGGCACAATATATTGCTGCCTGAGGCTGTATCTGAAGCAGGCAGTATAGGCTGAAGGGAGAAGCCACCAAGCAACCACAAAGAGAGGGCACTAGCAGATTGCTGTGCCTCTTACCACTCCTAGATGGACCGCAGACCTGGTCCAGTGTCCCTCAGAGAAGCCACCGAGGTTGTCCCCATGAGCTGCAGAATTCCGATGATGGTAGTGAGAAAAAGCGCGGTACGGATCTTGCCCTGAGGTGTCCCCACGTGCTGCCGGGTCCCGAAATGGCGGGGAGAAAAGGCGTGGAGTAAATCTCGCGAAGAGCGAGAAGCGCCAATGAGAGGTCCGCCTACTAAGACGCGGCCAAGAACTGTAGTTCTCGGGCGGGTGACGTCACCCGGGGGTGGAGCTAAATGTGCAGGCCGCAAGCCGGGGCCTTGGTAGGATACTATGGCCGAAAAAGAGAGCGCATCGGCGCGGAAGTGTATTCTGTGCCTCTTTGCGGCGGAAATGTCCCCTATTGTATTAAATTTGTCCCCCTTTGTATTAAACAAGCCCAGGCTAAGGTGGGCTCGGGGGGGGGGGGGAAGGGGGAGCAGGGGGAAAAGAAAGAAAAATGCCATGCAGGGTCTCAAGGGAGCGCTGATTACCTGTGTAGGCTCCTCAACCCAGACCCTTAACAGGGAATGGGGAGGGCATCTTTGGCTTGCTCGACCCATATCCCAGAAGGGAGATGGGGAGGGTGTCTGTGCCCAGCCTGGCGTCCTGATGTGCCCAGCAGGAGCTGTCCTGAGTTCCCTGCAAGCTTGCAGAAGTCACCCTGAAATTCCCAGTGGGGATAGGGGAGAATGTGGGAGCGCCGGCCATGGGAAAAAGCACAAGGAGATCGGAACGCAATGGAACCGTCGCCTTGCTCCCTATCCTTCGTGGCAGAAGGGGATACGTGGAGGTACCACCCCGCGTTCCCGTCTGTTGCTGTTTTTGGGAAATCGGTATGCGGAGATACCATCGCCCTCTCGTATCCTTGGTAAAAAAGAATAAAAAAGTCTAAGATTAAAAATAACTAACTATGTAATTGGTGTGGTCCTTTTGACCACATCGACCTCCTAATGTGACACTAAGCAAAAACTGGTGAGGCTGGAGCCAGACAGGGTGTATATACTGCAGGGGAGGAGCCGCACTGTTTTCTGTTTCAGAAGTATACTTAGTGTCGCCTCCTAGTGGACAGCAGCATAACACCCACGGTCCTGTGTGCCCCAAAGAGGCGAAGGAGAAATAAAGTGTTTTTGCTCATTTAACCATCCGTTTTTTTAAATTCTGTGGGTGCCAACTCGTCTCTTAATATTCCACCGTGACAATGACCCAAAACACACAGCCAGAAGTAAAGAGTGGCTCCTTAAGAAGCATTTCAAGGTCCCGGAATGACCTAGCCAGTCTCCAGATCTGAACCCAACAGAAAATCTTTGGAGGGAGCTGAAAGTCAATGTTGCCCAGCGACAGCCCTGAAACATGAAAAATCTGGAGAAGATCTGTATTTAGCAGTGCGACAAAATCGCTGCTGCAGTGTGAGCAAATTTGGTCAAGAACTAAAGTAAATGTCTTACTTTTGTAATTGCAAATAAATGTTTCTGTACCAAACATTAAGTTGTTTTTTTTTCTCATTGCAATCAAATACTTTTTTTCCAATAAAACGCTAATTACGTAAAAATCAAAAGGTGATTTTCTGAATTTTTTTTTTTAATTCTGTATCTCACTGTTGAAGTGTACTTGCGTGGCTAACTACAGACCTCCATTCTTTGTTGGTTGGAAACGCTAGCAAATTCAGAAGTGTACAAAATACTTACAGTATTTTCCACACTGCATAATGGATGGCTGTACAGTCAGTGGCAACTACCTGCATAATTGGAGATAGAACTTTGCCAAAGTTACCAGTATCTTGCTTTTTATTTTTATTTCATCTATCAATAGAAAAGAAGCAACTTTTTAATAAATCTGTTTATCTTAACTTTTGGATTAATCTTTTATTCTTAATTCATTGGTAAAACTTGCTCTCAGTTTAAAAAAAGATTATTACTGAGATAGGAGATGACATTTGCTGATCATGTATTTGTATGGAAATGGGAGTTGGAAGCAATGAAGAGCTGGAGGGACACATACATTCTGCGACAAGTTCAATGACACTTCTCCATGCAACTTTATGAGCAACAACTATCATCTCCTATGTAGCACTGTCAATAAAAAAAATAAGCAAGCATTTGATAATTAGGACTCCAAAATAAGAAATAAGAGGATTCCTGTAATTAAATTGATTACATTTCCTGTTTTCATGAGTACAATTGAATTGTGGAACAAAAACAAAAAAACTTTTTTACTCCATCATGACTGGCCTACTTTGAGACTTAAAAGTTCTAATACATGAACAACCCACTTTTAACCTACATATTTGGAACCATTAAAATAACATTTCTGCTCCGCTCTGGCGCCTTTCCGGAGGTGTCAGCACTTGCTCGCTCAGGGCTAATTATTATGACATTATTAATATCCAGTCCCTTCCTTTAACAGCGATTCAAAAGTGTATTAATTACACAAAATAATAAAACTATAAACTGTGTTCTGACATATTTGTACTGAACTACAGAATTAACCTTATTTATCTGAGCAGCAAAGCCAATAGCCAAGTATGTTACTCTATGAAACATGCAGAGTTTTATAGACCTTGCTCCCCAATACACGTTTCGCATGTCCCCAATTCATGCTCCCCAATTACTTCCTCAAGGGTGCAGTACAGCCATGCTGCGATTCATGCTGACCATGCTTTGGGCAGCATGAATTGCCTGACAGGTTACCTTTCATACAATTTTGTTAATAAGCTATATGTACACTAAGATTATTCCAGTGAAAAATACAACTCATCCCAGAAAAAAATAAGTCCTCAAATGACTATTTTGCTAGAACAAAAAAATAAGTAAAATGGTCTGTCGTATAGGCCTAAAGCGGCTGTTCTGCCAAGGGTTTAAAGTATAAAAGCGATAAGTAATAAAATAGTAAATCAGCTATGTACAATGAAAAGTTACCTGATTTGAGATACTGGTAACCGCTGGAACTGTAATATTTGCTACAGGAGATGGACTGGAAATAACATTTGCATTTGTAGTGGTAGCTGAAAACAAAAGTCAAATAATTGTAAAATTAAAAAAAAATGATATCTGTAGAACAAACACAAACACACAGTACCAATGTACATAGTTAAAAAGTGTATTCTGGTAAAATTACCATTAATTATACATCAGTGTAGATTATTAGTGCAGCAGTTATATTAGACATGACCTTGATAGATTAACCCTTTGACTTGGTAAGAGGGAGCAAAAGTCAAAGTACAATAACTAATTTTCCATTGGAATAAAGTTATGAGGGCTTGCTTTAACAGAATTGTGCCATTATTTTGGGGTTCTCTTTGTACAGTGTTCATTCTCAAAATACTATGATTATAGCATTATCAAAGATAAAAGTTTTATTTATATTTACCCTTAATTTTTTTATCAAGACAGGCGTGGTTTTGGAGGTGGGTTTGGGGTTGTTACATTGGAATATTGCCCTGCATTCCAGCTTCCAAAGGGAGGGGATCATGCTCTACTCTAGTATGTACATGTTGGCATTCATGGTTGTCCCAATGAACTGTAGCTCCCCATCCAATTTTGTGTATTCTGTGCCGTATTCATTATTGTCTGGTTGTTCACCCTCACCAAAATCGGATCCTACAGCATTTTTGCGCTCCGGTGAAATATTCTGACAAAATCGGACAGAAACGGATCCGTGGCGATCCGGCGGCCATAACATGTGAGTCTATTGGCGTTGGGTCAGTGAAAAAAAATATGATTGTTTCCCGGATCCGATTTTTTTGCACAGAGTATGCACAGAAAATCCTGCCTTTAACTTCACCACCATGGACAGCAGTATTTCATGCACAGGCTGTGAATTCAGCACCAAGGACAGTGGCAGAGCAGACATGGGTAGACTTCAGCACCATGGACAGCAGCACAAAATGAATCCTACAAAAAACAGGATCCAGGATTTGGCTTTTCTCCACATCCTGTCCTGTCTGTGGGGTCCTGCAAAAAAACAGGATCAGGAAAGGAACAAATCCGTGGCGTGAAGCCAGCCTTAGAGATGACACTTGTTTTTGACTCATTTCTGGCTTCTGAATCCAAAAGTGGCCCCAGTTTTTGTCATCACAACTTTTTAAACTGCAGGTTACCTTCCTTTTGTCTCAAAAAACATGCGAAATGTACATACAATGAAAAAAAATATGCAAAATGCAAAAAATAACCTGAATGTAATATTTATTTAAAGCTATTTGTTCATACAAAGCATATGTTACTGTAAATCAAATTGCATGCACGTTGTAAAGTTAGGTAGCAGTTAAAGTAAAAATTCACGCTTGGTTTTCCTGTAGTGCTTAATCTATGGGTAATCTGGCCTGATGCTCCAACAATAGACAGCCATCATATGTACATCCCATCTACCCCGATACCATCCCTCATGACCTTCAAAATCTTGGTGGAATCATTAACCTGCCTGATCACTGACTGCACCAAGGTTTTCAGAAAAGTTAGCAAGATGGCTATGCAGAAAATGAATCGTGATGCTCATGGTGCAACCAAGCATTTTGGAGCTTTTCAAGAGTTTCTGGACAATTTCAGTGAAATTGCTCATGTATTTTAAAGAAAGTCCGTCACAAGATCTTTAAATGATAACCAAGCATTCTTTAGGAGTTCTGACATGGTCTACAAATTTGGCATCTCATCAAAGATGAACATTTAACAGGGACAATCAACTCCTTCACAACCAAGGACATATAAATACGTCCTTATCCATGTCCCATCTCTTGATACAAGGTCACACCAGATCCTGAAAAATGAGAACACTACAGGTCACAGAAAATGACGCAAAAGTGCAATTCTTTTTCTTTAAAAACTTCAGAATTTTTTTTTTCATAACTTAGATATCAGTAAAAGGTATCTACATACTCATACCGACCGGATGCATCATATCGACACGCCAGTTTTATTATAGTGAACATGGTGAATGAAAAACTCAAAAAATCAAACGTGTAATTGCGCCTTTTTTGCAATTTTACCACACTTGAATTTTTTATTTTCCCTGTATGGTAAAATAAATTACTTTATTCAAAAGTACAACTTGTCCCACAATAAGCAAGCCCTCATATGTCTATACTGACGGAAATCTAAAAAAAAAGTTAAGGCCCTTGCAAGAAGGGGAGGAAAAATTAAAAACGGACAATTGGCCGGGGGTGAAGGGGTTAAACACAACAGTCTTTACTTTATTTAAATGACAGGCTAGGAAATGCAAAAATGAGCTATGAAACTTAAAGGGAATCTGTCAGGTCAAAAATCCATATGCAACTGCTAGCATTTTCTAATTCCTCTCTCTAAGTTCTCTATTCATGTATTTCTTTGTTTATACTGCTCTCCTATGCTCTGCAAACTGTAAAAACATATATTCATTCTATCTGTCAATCACAGTGAATGATCCCTTAATTCTCTGCTGCACAATCCCCAGGAGATGAATATTCATGTAGTCAGTGACATCACTGCGCTGCCCTCCTCTGGGTTGTACCCTGTCGTGTGGTCGGCTCTCCATGTGCAGGGCTTAGTGTATAGGAGAAATGAGAGGGAAGACGAGTTTGCACATCTAACATCTTCATTGCGTGCATCTGAGATATATTTGTAGCGTGTGCTGGAGATATTTCTATGTGTTTATAATAACATTTGTGCACTTGCTCAGCAGATGCACACATTACATGTATGTAGGAAAACCAAGGTTCATATAAAACACACAGAAATCTCTTTTAGACAGCACACACATTGTAGCACAAAACACCTTCCCCCTCTTTCCTACCTCTCCCCCTCAGAAGGAGCCTGCAGAAGCTTGAGAGATTCAGTGTAACTTCAGCTCATAGGGCAGGGACAGAACACCAGCTTGGATAGGTGTGCTTATGTAAATAATTAAATACTGTGACTATTTACAAGTCCAGTCAATTACTTTTGCTGCTGCTGCAGATAGCTGCCTGCTGGGTGTGAAGATGCTTATAGCAAGAAAACTCCAAAGGTAGACTAACAATTTTTTCAATATTCTGAAAGGTCTGCCCAAGCACTATTCAAGAGTACTGTTAGTTGCATACTGAAAAATTACCTGACAGTCTCTTTAATGAGACCAGTCTCATATTCAGAGGTGGGAAAATGATGTTGTCAACAAATGGCTTGTGAAGAATATTTAGATCACCAGGTTTGAGGTTAGATCTTGGAGCCAATTCCTCTACAGCCAATGCTTCTCTTGAGTTTTGTTGACCCACATATGCAGGAAACAGGGATACTTCATGTATCCACCTTGCTAACCTATAAGTAAGCATATTATTTTAAAGGGAACCTGTCACCCAAAATCACCCTTGTTAGCTGTAAATACATGTCCCTGAAGCATAACACCACAGTCCTACACATCCCTTTGTGGTGTTTTAGTTCAATATGAAAGTGCACTTTAGTCGTTTCAAAACTTACAAAATCCGTGGCAGTGGGGCGTTCCAAAGCCTTCTTGTCTATGAGGCGGTTCCCCTGTGCCGCTGTATTACGCCCTAATGGGCGTTGTTTCAAACTTTGTAGCGCGGGCACGATTCATAATATCGCGGCCGCGACGTCACGGTCATGTGATGCCGTGACGCGTCATTTCCGGGCGGACGGGGCGCTGTTGTCTGACGCGCACCGGCCGACTTCATAAAGCGATCTGCGCATGCGCTGAAGTTGGCCAGTGCGCGTTCACAGACAGAGGCAGGTGGGCAGGCTACGTTGAATCCCCCTCCCTCCCCTGTGTCATCCTCCTTCCCTGTCTCTCGCTCTCTGTCTGTGACCCCCTCCATAACTGTGCCCCCACTGCTTCACTCCAAGTAATAAAAAAAACAAAAAAAAAATGTCAATATACACTAGATATATATAGATGTGGATATAATATATATATATATATATATATATATATATATATATATATATATACACACATATATATGCATGCACACACATCTAATACTGTAACACATATATGTGTGTGTGTAATTTTTTTTTTTTTTCACAAACATATACATTATATATATATAATGTATATGTGTGTGAACAAAAATACATATTTACACACACACACATATATGTATTACAGTAGTATATGTGTGTGCATGCATATATATGTGTGTATATATATATATATATATATATATATATATATATATATATATATATATATATTATATCCACATCTATATATATCTAGTGTATATTGACATTTTTTTTTTGTTTTTTTTATTACTTGGAGTGAAGCAGTGGGGGCACAGTTATGGAGGGGGTCACAGACAGAGAGCGAGAGACAGGGAAGGAGGATGACACAGGGGAGGGAGGGGGATTCAACGTAGCCTGCCCACCTGCCTCTGTCTGTGAACGCGCACTGGCCAACTTCAGCGCATGCGCAGATCGCTTTATGAAGTCGGCCGGTGCGCGTCAGACAACAGCGCCCCGTCCGCCCGGAAATGACGCGTCACGGCATCACATGACCGTGACGTCGCGGCCGCGATATTATGAATCGTGCCCGCGCTACAAAGTTTGAAACAACGCCCATTAGGGCGTAATACAGCGGCACAGGGGAACCGCCTCATAGACAAGAAGGCTTTGGAACGCCCCACTGCCACGGATTTTGTAAGTTTTGAAACGACTAAAGTGCACTTTCATATTGAACTAAAACACCACAAAGGGATGTGTAGGACTGTGGTGTTATGCTTCAGGGACATGTATTTACAGCTAACAAGGGTGATTTTGGGTGACAGGTTCCCTTTAACCCCTTCACCCCCAGGTGATTTTTCATTTTCCCTCCCCTTCTTTTAAGAGCAATAACCTTTTTACTTTTCTGTCAATATAGACATGTGGGCTTGTTATTTGCAGGACAAGTTGTACGTTTGAATGACATCATTCACTTTACCATATAGTGTGCAGGAAAAAAATTCCAAGTGCCGTGAAATTGCAAAAAAAAAGTGCAATTACATGTTTTGGGGTTTTTTTTGTTATTTTTTTTTTTAAGCACCATGTTTACTATATGGTGAAACTGCCATGTCAGTACAATGCCTCCGGTCAGTTCGAGTTTGTAGATACCAAACATATATCATTTTACTTTTCTCTAAGTGGTGCAAAAAATTCTGAAGTTTTTAAAGAAAACGAATTGCACTTTTGTAGCCATTTTGTGTGACCCGTTGCGTTCTTATTATTCGGGATCTGGGGCTGTGCGATGGCTTAAATTTTTGCAGCTTGAGCTGACGTTTCTAATGACACAATTTTTGGGTAGATGCACTATTTGATCGCCTGTTTTTGCATTTTATTGCAATACTGTGGCAACTAAAAACTATTTTGACGTTTGGACTTTTCCTTCTGTTACGCAGTTTACAGACCTGCTTAAAAAGAACCTGTCACCCCCCCGAAGGACATTTTATACTGTGCCCAGCAAGTTATACATCATGTAGATGGGGTTCTAGTAACCCCTGTATATGCCCAGAGTGACCCCACATACTTGTGATATGAAGTTATATTCTGTTCACAGCTGGCCTCCTGTTGAGTTACAGAGGCAGTTATTTGGGTTATATTAGAGAAGCGTCTCGCTGCCCCTCCAGGCTGGTAATCCAGCTCTGCATCGTTCAAATCTCCCGCCCCTCGTCTGGCCGATGCATGAGTCACAGGAGCACTCGTGCCGGAGCAGTGGAGTGGGTGTCAGCGGGCCAGAGAACAATGCTGAAGTCTCACGAGACTTCGGAACTGACAGCGGCACCCGCGCAGTGGAGCAGGGTGCCGCTGTCAGTGTTGAAATCTGGCGAGACACCATCACTTCTATGGACCGCAGACACCCGCCCCGCTCCACTGCGCCGAAGCGAGTACTCCGGTCACTCATGCGCTGGCCAGAGGAGGGGGCGGGAGATTTGAACGATGCAGAGCTGGATTACCAGCCTGGAGGGGCAGCGAGACGTTTCATCAACATGACCCAAATAGCTGCCTCAATGACTCAACAGGAGGCCAACTGTGCACAGAATATAACTTCATATAACATGTATGTGGGATCACTCTGAGCATATACAGGGGTTTCTAGAACCCATTTACATGAGGTATTGCCTGCTAGGCACAGTATTAAATGCCCCGGGGGGGGGGGGGGGGTTGACAGGTTCCCTTTAATTGATTTTATATTTTGACAGATCGGGCATTTCTGATGACGATACCAAATACAAGTATTTTTTATATATATAGTTTTATTTTCAAAGGAGCAAAAGGGGGTGCATTTGAACTTATGTTTTTTTTTTTCTTCATACTTTTAAAAACTTTTTAAAATTTATTTAACACTGCCCACAAGGGGGCATCAGTGCTCCACAGTCCGATCGTTTGTGTTATTTAAAGATGAGCTACAGCATATCTCTATATAGCACAGATAATCATTTCATGTGGATGTCAGGCACCCACAGGAAGTAATTATCCACAGCTTACGGGGTCGTCAGAGGACCCTGGGTTGTCAAGGTAACAGATGGAGGTCCCGTGATTGCATCACGGGAACTCCGATCACGGTGGGAAATGGCACAATCCCCACCGTAGTGTCTTGGATCGTGCTGTCAATCACTGACAGCCAAAGGGTTAACAGCATTGATCAGATTGCTGATCCGATGGATGCTATTAGCTACACATCTCAGCTGATCAGATCAGCTGAGATGTGTGGGGGAGGATGTGAGCTCAGCGCATGAGCTTGCATCAGGGGGAGGGTCACTGTCAAGGACATACATATACATCCTTGGTCATGAAGGGTTTAAAGTTAACACAGATGATCCAACTGTGTTTGTGATATTGTAATAACTCAATAACTCTATGTCTTCACATTCTTCAGAGGAACTGAATAGCCAATTGGGACTGTGTCAAATAAATTGCCATTGTAGAGGACACAGTTTAAGCTCCACTTTGAGCTATAAATGGAACAGTTCATTTGAGTTATAAATTGGTATTCACAATTCCTTAATTAAACCATGTTTTGTCAATACACAAAGCCACTGTCACTTCTAAAATATTGCAGAAATGCACCTTCTCTGGATCAAAAGTAGGATACTCTGCTACTTTTCACAGCAAGTGTTTTTCATGCAGTCCTCATGCTAGGAGTTCTGAATCCTTTTTTGATCGTCCCAAATTGTTTAACTCATGCTGTTCAAATCCGTTATGAACGGAGACAACTTCAGTTTCAAAATCTTTATCATTGCTGTCACTTTGTCCTTCCCTATAACGTTGTTCTTGAAAGGAGTATAGTTCAAGAAAAACTGGCACTGGGATTTCAACTGTGTGAGGCGGCAATGGATGTACAGCTAAAGAAGGAATGGGATACTCTATTTTATATTTATCTTTCTTGTTATATCCCTAAGGGGAACCTTTCAGCTATTTTATGCCCCCAAACCTATCCCTCCAGCTTCCTAGTACATTCCTAAGCATCCCTGTCTGACCTAATTCTGTAATCACTGAGAAAAATGAGTCTGTAACTCACAAGTTTCTATGGTAATTAGGATGGTGTCTTTGGAAGTGCAGACACTCTGGGCATTCCTTTCAGCCTCCATTTCCCCTCCTCGCACCTGCCGCAATTGCAGATACCGCACTTGCCGTACCTGCCGCAAGCCCCATAGACATTGTATGGGGCTTGCCGCAAGTGAACCGCAAGTGCGGCAGTTATGCGGTAATCGCTGCAGTTGCGTTTTTTTTCACCGCAACTGCCGCGATCAGCGAAAACCGCTGATCTGAAAGCAGCCTTAGGGTGCTTTCACATCTGCGTTTTTCGTAATTCGCGGCAGATGCGGTGAAAAAACCGCATCTGCCGCGTTTACCGCATAACCGTTCCACTTGCGGCGCGGTTGCGGTTTTTTCTATGCAAAGTATAGGCATACTTGCGGCAGGTGCGGCAAGTGCGGTTTTGCACTTGCGGCAGGTGCGGCCGCGAAAAAAACCGCAGTAAGCCGCGGTTTTTTTCGCGGCCGCACCTGCCGCAAGTGCAAAACCGCACCTGCCGCAAGTATGCCTATACTTTGCATAGAAAAAACCGCAACCGCGCCGCAAGTGGAACGGTTATGCGGTAAACGCGGCAGATGCGTTTTTTTCACCGCATCTGCCGCGAATTACGAAAAACGCAGATGTGAAAGGGCCCTTAGGCCCCTTTCACATCAGCGTTTTTTTTTTTTTAAATCGCGGCAGATGCGGTGAAAAAAACGCATCTGCCGCGATTACCGCATACCGGCTGCACTTGCGGCACGGTTGCGGCAAGCCCCATACAATGTATACGCGGGCTTGCGGCAGGTGCGGCAAGTGCAGTTTTGGCACTTGCGGCAGGTGCGGCCGCGAAAAAACCGCGACTGACCGCGGTTTTATTCGCAGCCGCACCTGCCGCAAGTGCCAAAACCGCACTTGCCACAAGCCCGCCCATACATTGTATGGGGCTTGCTGCAACCGTGCCGCACGTGCAGCCGGTATGTGGTAATCGCGGCAGATGCATTTTTTTCACCGCATCTGCCGCTATTCGAAAAAAATGCTGATGTGAAAGGGGCCTAAGGGCCCTTTCACATCAGCGTTTTTTTCAAATCGCGGCAGATGCGGTGAAAAAACCGCATCTGCCGCGATTACCGCATACCGGCTGCACTTGCGGCGCGGTTGCGGTTTTTGCCATGCAAAGTATAGGCGGACTTGCGGCAGGTGCGGCAAGTGCGGTTTTGCACTTGCGGCAGGTGCGGCCGCGAAAAAAACCGCGGCTGACCGCGTTTTTTTTCGCGGCCGCACCTGCCGCAAGTGCAAAACCGCACTTGCCGCACCTGCCGCAAGTCCGCCTATACTTTGCATGGCAAAAACCGCAACCGCGCCGCAAGTGCAGCCGGTATGCGGTAATCGCGGCAGATGCGGTTTTTTCACCGCATCTGCCGCGATTTGAAAAAAACGCTGATGTGAAAGGGCCCTAAGGCTGGTTGCACACTAGGGGTTTTTCAAAAATGCGGCAGTTAAGGAAAAAAAAAAAAAAAACCGCATCTGCTGCATTTACCGCATAATGGCCGCACTCGCGGCAAGCCCCATGCATTGCCTTTGGGGCTTGCGGTAAGTGTACGGCAGCTTCGGCAAGTGCGGTTTCCGCGGTTGTGGCAGATGCGGCTGCGAACAAAACGCTGCTGACGGTTTTTTTCACGGCCGCATCTGCTGAAACCGCACTTAATGCGGCTGCTGCACACTTACCACAAGCCCCATAGACAATGCATGGAGCTTGCCGCAAGTGTGCCACAAGTGCGGCTGTTATGCGGTAAATGCGGCAGATGCAGGTTTTTTTTTACTGTAACTGCCGCATTTTTTAAAAATCCCCAGTTTGAAAGCAGCCTAAACACGTTTTTTTGACCTGCCGCAAATGCCAGATTGCGGCAATACCACACTTGCCGCAAGTCACAGAGAACGAATGGGGGCTTGCGGCAGGCTTGCCGCAAGTCGGCCATTAAGCGGAAGATGCGATTAATCTGCTGGATCTGATTGTGGCAGATCCGGCAGATTTACCGCATCTGTCACCTTACAGCCGCACATGCATTGTCTATGGGGCTTGCGGCAAGTGTGGTATTGTCACAATCTGGCACTTGCGGCTGCACAAAATAACTGCAGCTGACCGCGTTTTTTTCTGCAGCCACAGCTGCCGGATCGCAGCAATACCGCACTTGCCGCAAGCCCCATAGACAGTGCATAAGGCTTGCCACAAATGCAGCCATTAAGCGGCAAATGCGGTAAATCTGACGGATCTGCCGCAATCAGGGAAAAACGCTGATGTGAAGGGAGCCTTAGGCACGTTTCACACTTTTTTTTTCATATCAGGAAGATCAGTTATTTCAGGTAAAAACCTGATTCTTTCAGAATCCAGTTTTTTGCTCACTCATTTTAATGAAGTCAGGAAGAAACCTGAAACAACAGGATTCTACCTGACATCCTTAAAGTGAACGGGCAAAAAACTGGATCCTGAAAGAATCAGGTTTTTACCTGAAATAACTGATCTTCCTGATATGAAAAAAAAACGCAAGTGTGAAACCAGGCACCTTTCACATCAGCAGTAAATGTGATGCACAGCAGATCCGGCAGATGTCGCCGCATCTGCTGCGTAACGGCCGACTTGTGGCACCGATCTGGCAAGCCCCATGCATTCTCTATAGGACTTGTGGTAAGTGCGGTTTTGCTGGAGCCGGCTCTTGCGGACGCTAGTATATATTTTTTTTTTGCTGTGCCGCAAGTGCCTAAGGGTGCTTTCACATCAGCGTTTTTTTCAAATCGCGGCAGATGCGGTGAAAAAACCCCATCTGCCGCGATTACCGCATACCGGCTGCACTTGCGGCGCGGTTGTGGTCAACGCCATGCAAGGTATAGGCGGACTTGCGGCAGGTGCGGCTTTGGCACTTGCGGCAGGTGCGGCCGCAAAAAAAAAATGCGGTCAGCCGCGTTTTTTTTCGCGGCCGCACCTGCCGCAAGTGCAAAACCGCACTTGCCACAAGCTCGCTTATACTTTCTATGAGGCTTGCCGCAACCGCGCCGCAACCGTGCCGCAAGTGCAGCCGGTATGCGGTAATCGCGGCAGATGCGGTTTTTTTCACCGCATCTGCCGCGATTTGAAAAAAACGCTGATGTGAAAGGGCCCTTACCCGGCAAAACTGCACTTGCAGCACCTGACCACATGTCCCATAGAGAATGAATGCCGGATCGGTGCCACAAGTCGACCGTTACGCGGCAGATTCGACAGATGTGGCGACATCCACCGCAAATTACATTTACCGCTAATGTGAAAGCAGCCTAAACATAGGTTTAAGAGGGAAAAAAAACAACTAACATTACTGCTTCTTTTAAGAATTAATGACTCATTATAGGCCCTCATGTGGGTGGTATGACATTCACTTCAATTTCAGAAGTTTTTGAAACAATGATACATTTCAATGATAAAAAGAATTTATGTATACTGTTAACCATTCCAAAAATGTACTTCATTTAAGACCCCTCCACCCCACCAAAGGAAAAAAAATAAATTATGGTAGGACTTCACAAGTCTATAAATTTTACCTTGGGTAGGATAGGAATATAGTACTGGGCTGGACTGGCTACTGGTGACTCCTGAAGAACAGGTCAAAGTGGTAGTAGGAATTGGTGCCTGGACTAAACCACTTTCAGACTTAATACCTGGCCACAAAGCACCTGAACACAAAATAAGAAACATGTGAAATACATTAACATTATCAAACTGCATTAAAAAAAAAAAAAAAATAGATTGCATTTTTTGATATCAACAAGTTCATAACTAAGCATACATAGCACCCCATCTGATGGCATATAGCTAGAGTGTGCTGTCCTAGATTGGATTGGAGTCTAAGAGGTTGGCCCCATTCAAACAATGCTGAGGAAACAACGGATGCATCTCAAATTCTCCTGAACGGCAGCCCTTACAAGATATATCATATCCATGATTAAAACCCTCCATCAGACGCAACGGCCTTACAGGCACAGCTCACAATTTTTTGTTTCCCTTTCCGCTCCACAGTGGCAGGGGATCCCCCCTCTCCCTCCTTGTAGAGAGCAGGCGTGACCTCCGTGGCCTCTCAGGGTCACTGTGCTTTAACTTAACTTACCTTTGAAGGTTCAGAATTTGTCGGATTTTTTTTTTTTCATCCCAATTGTTCATTTTACTTGTTAAATAAATGAATAAAGCAATGGTCAGGCAATTTCATTGCCTCTTCATTACAATCCATGCTAGGGTGGGGGCTGTAATAACCCCTTCAGTTGGCTGGAGCTCTGGAGGGGGTGTTATCACCCCTCCAGCTCTAATAAGAGTGACAATCTCTCCCATCAGCATGGTGGCGGCACGAGCTGCCTGTGCCCTGACCACCCACTCTTCCACAGCCTCATTCCCTGCATGGAAGAGATCAGGTTGAGGAGGAGCGGTGTGACATAGCCAAATGTGATCGCTATGCGATCGCTGTGCCTGGTTGTATCCTGTGATCTGTACCGATCAGAGCAGTTAGTGATCATGGAGAGGGAGCGCATGGTCACTCACATCTCCTCGTGCTGATCAGTCCATCGTAATGTAATTGCAAAGGGCCGATCATCACCATGATAACCTGACTTTGCCATGGTGAAATCCAATCAAATGACCGAAGCCCCAGAGGTCTTGTGATCTTTGGGACTTGGGTTTGCAGCACTGTAAGTTGCAGTGTATGGATACTGCCATACAGTTCAGGTGCAATCATTGTGACCCTAGATACTGCAGCAAGAGGACCCTTGATCCCTTGCTGCAGTCTCTGGATGTGGCAGAGGCGATTGATCATCGTGGGACAATCGTTGGCGGGTTACCATTGGAGGGTATGTTTGGGTAATAAATTGGATAATAAGGGTTGTCTGTCTGATTTCAAATGATTTTTCATGGTGTGGTGCATTATTTACTATTTACTTAGAGGTTAATAACAGATGGGTCTAACATTGGCCCGACATTAGGAATCTCGGGTTTAAAATAAGCTGCCAATACAAAGCTGCCATTAACTTCATTACCCATTTTACCAACAGCACCAGGGCAACTCGGAGAGTCAGGTACAGCACCAGAAAATGGCGCTTTAATGAATGCAAAGAGTGCTTCGGCCTCCCCATGCTGAAAATTCCAGCTTTCAAATGCCTAGTTGTACCTGGCTAGCAACCAAAAATTATTTCTAGTAATAATAAAATAAAACATGATGTAGGGCTGTGCCGTATTTTTAGTTGCCATCCAGGTACAACTTGGTAACGGCGGGCTGGAATCCTCAGCGTGGGGAGGCCCAAGCGTTCTGGGCCCTCCACGCTGAAAATTGCAGCCCACGGCCACCCCAGAAAATGACGCATTCATTGAAATTGAGGCTGAAAAAAAAACAATTTTTGTGAAAAAAAAGGAACTTTCATTTTCACGGCTTAATGCATGAAGCAAGTGAGGGTACCAAGTTCTCACCACGCATCTAGATAAATTCCACGAGGGGTCTAGTTTCCAAACTGGGGTAACTTGTGGGGGGTTTCCACTTTTTTAGCACACAGGGGCTCTCCAAATACAACATGGTGTAAACTAACAATTGCAGCTTATTTTCCATTTAAAATGTCAAATGTCACTCCTTCCCTTTCGAGTCCTGCCGTGCGCCCAAACAGCGTACTCAGTACAAATTGCCCAACAAATGTTTTGATCCATTTTATCCTCCTGTCCCTGTTAAGATTAAAAAAATGGAGTTTGAAAGTGTTTTCCCGTCACATGAGGTATCTGTGTACTCGGGAGAAATTGCATAACAAATTTTAGGGTACAGTTACACAACGCAATATTGCATGCAATTTCACTGGCAATTTGCTGGTTGCAGTGAAATCATGGACATATTGTTCCATTTGTACACGGCAACAAAAAGGAGAATTTTGTGTACTCACCGTAAATTCCTTTTCTATTAGCCTCTAATTGGGGGACACAGGACTGTGGGTGTTATGCTGCTGTCCACTAGGAGGCGACACTAAGCAGAATCTACAAAAGAGTTAAGTGGCTCCTCCTCCGCAGTATACACCCCTGGAGCAGGCACTGCCTCGCCAGTTTTGTGCTAAAGCAGTAGGAGAATTAACAGAAGAATGACAAAATAGTAAAATAAGGCCTGTTAAAGGGAACCTGACCCCACAAACTCACCCCCCCCCGCATATTTATACCTGTCCCTGTACCCCCTCATCATTTCTAGCCTTCCCTTTTGCATAAAAAAAAAAATCGATTTTGTAAAGTAGAGAAGACGTTATATTCACCTCGGTCCTGTGTGAGTTCTAGGTTTCTGAATAAGTCTCAATAGGCGTGCCTGTCTGCTGCTCCCTTGTAATTATGCATGCCCCTCTCAGCTTGCTGCCTTGCTAAGAGCCTGGCCGCACCATGAAAGGGGCGGGGCTAAATCGCATCATTCCAGTAGCCCCGCCCCCTTTCATGATGCGGCCAGGCTCTTAGCAAGGCAGCAAGCTGAGAGGGGGCGTGCATAATTACAAGGGAGCAGCAGACAGGCACCCCTATTGAGACTTATTCAGAAACAGAGAACTCACACAGGACCGAGGTGACTATAAACTTTTCTCTACTTTACAATATCGATTTTTTTCTGCAAAAGGGATGGCTAGAAATGATAAGAGGGGGTGCAGGGACAGGTATAAAGATGCGGGGGGGGGTCAGTTTGTGGGGTCAGGTTTGCTTTAAGTAAACAGGTAGCCACATAGTAAGGTAAAACCTGCAACCGAACAGGCAACCACGTAATAAGTAGGCCTGGAAAAGAAACAGACAACTATATAACAGCTCAGGAGGAACATGAGAACCTACTAACGGCCCGAAACGGGCAACAGGGTGTGTGCTGTGTCCCCCAATTAGTGGCTAAGAGAAAAGGAATTTACGGTGAGTACACAAAATTCTCCTTTTCTCCTTCGCCTCATTGAGGGACACAGGACCGTGGGACGTCCTAAAGCAGTCCCTGGATGGGAACAGCAATGGAAAATCACAACTGATAAAAACAACAATGCACCTACAGGTGGGATACTGCCGCCTGGAGGGTACAGCTTCCCAGACTTGCACTTGCCGAGGACTGAGTGAGAACACTAAAGCGTTTGGTAAGCATGTACATGCTGGCCACGTGGCTGCCTTACACACTTTTTGTGCTAACTTCTGGTGCGTAATAGCTCAGTAGCCCAGGAGACCCCCGCAGTCATAGTAGAATGTGCTGTGTCCGCAGCCGGAAAGGATACAGCACCATGGAATGAATGGTGCTGGATAAATAATAATATTAATGATATACAGTTTTCATTTATGTTTTTTTTTTTTTGTAATAACGCAATAAGCACCCTGGATGGTGGATTTAAGCCATCTCGTCATAGTATTTGTAGAGCCCGGCCTGCCTGCTGTGTTTATGCTTCTGGAAGAAGGAAAAGAAGTTTCTAAAGGGAACTGTCCTGGGCGCATATATGTGTAGGGCTCTGACAAAGGTCTAGTAATGTAGAGCTTTCCGAACCCAATGAACTGGCGCGGGGCTTAGCGCCGTCAGAAATACATATTCAGGTAGGCGGAATAAAATAAGGACACCACCATGTTGAGGAAAAAACTAACCAGACGTAGGACAACCTTGTAAAATACCTGATGAAGGTGCCAGGCTAGGCGCCGAAACGCGTAGGAAAAGGAGAATAAAGGATGGAAATCTGACTGACTCTTTGGTGAGTTTTTTAAGCCCTGGAGCAGTGCGGACCGTGATACACCTATACTCCCATCATCTTTCTTGTAGGACAACCTTGTCTGGGTGGAAGACCAGAAAAAAAGGTGGTTTACATGAAAACGCTGCAAATTTAAAGACTCTGCAGAGAGAGGTAATTGCCATCCAAAAACCACTCCCTGTGTGAGAAGACGAAGGGGATTTTCCGTCAAGGCTTAAAAAGTGGCTAGCATAAAGCCGTGAGGACGAGGGTCAGGACCCACAGTTCTAGTAGACTTTGATAGGGAGGAACAAGTCGACAGACTCCTTGAAGAAAAGATCTTACTTGAGGTCTGGTAGCAAGACGTTGCTGAGAGGGAATGAAAAGGGTTGAAACTTGTCCTTTGAGAGGACCTAAGGACAGGCGCGAGTCTAGATCCGATTGGATGGAACTGGGAACCCTTGGGAGGCAATAGTGCTAAGGTGAAAGACCACAAGAAGAAAAGAAAAAGATCTTTCATCCGCGCTCTGATTGAGGTCGCAACAACATTATGTGAACACCCAGGTCTCCAGGGTCACGTCGTTGAATTTAGAGCCGGTGAATTCTGATGGTAAGACGGCCTTGAGAGAGTAGGTCTGGACGATCCAGTAGGCGGCATGGCACGTCTGCTGTGAAGTGGACGAGATTGGAATACCTAGCGCGCGTGGGCCGGTGTGTGGCCACAAGGATGATTTGCTGCCAGTCCAGTTTGAGTATCTTCACTACCTTGGGATAGTGGTAGCCTGGGGAAAATGCAGTGGAGTTGGAATTGGGTCCAGTCCAGGACCAGACCGTTCGCCATCCATGACTGTGGGTCATGGGACCTAGCTATGAAGCTGGGAACCTTGGTATTGAGGTGTGACACCATTACGGCTACTTCTGGAGTTCTTCAGTGATGTCAGATTTGTTTGAAGACAACTGGATGTAGGAACCAAAGTCTGAGATAATCCCTTGGCGATGGAGGAACTGTTTGTCCTAATCATCTACAAGCGGTAGAATAACAACCGATAGTAGCGAGTTCGTGAATTTCGCCTAGTGAAGAATGTGGTAAACTTCCTTCATTGCCTGGGAACTGCGGGATTCGGTCTAGTGAGTCGACATATGCCACAGTCGTGGCATTGTCAGTCTGCCTCCTGAAATGGCGGTCCGCCAGAAGAAGGGATAAAATCCTCGGTGTTGGGAATCTCACCCAAATCTCCCAAAGGATGAAGGGTATCCTTCATTCTGATCAGAACCAATTGTTCCAAGTGTTGAGATGGAGGTTCATCGCACCTCATTCTGTCCGACTCACGTCGGTGAATAGTACCCTTCAACTTGGTGGAAGAAAATACTTCCCCTGCGTACTAGTGAGTGGCTTGAGCTACCACAGGAGATACTGCATGACTGGTACTGGAAGAGGACACCTCCTGATGCGTCATCGTACAATCTTGTCTCATAACGTGTGCATGGATAACGGGGAAGGCCTGACGAGTAGCTGCGTCAAAGGAATGGCTACCAGTGCTGAAACAGTCTTGCCTCTGACCGTCATTTCAGCTGTGAAAGGCTGAGGTGACCGTTGAAGGAGAGTGCGGACTTCTAGTTGAAGTGCCCATGCCTAGTCTCGGAAAAGTCTGACAAGTGCTTTGGAAGTATTGAACTGCTTCCAGAAAATATTAGAGACTGTAGAGAACCTGACGTAGACTTGTGAAGGGTGACCAGCCGACCGAGTCCTAATTATGTAATAGAGAAACTGTGTTATCAATCCCTGAAGGTCGTGCGTTGACGAGTAAGTCGTCTAGGTATGGAAGAGTGACCACGTCCCTGGAACGCAGGAAAACCATGACAACTGCCATAACCTTGTGACCACTTAGGGAACTGTAACCAGTGTGCACCAGAAAGCCACAACCACAATTAGGAATGGTCTTTACAATTGTAAATATGATAAGTGGCTGCAAGTGGAACATGCATGTAGTCGTCCTGTATATCTAAGGATGCAAGGTAGTCTCCGTGTTCCATGGAAAATTATTATGGAGCGGAGAGAATCCGTGCAGAAAAATCTGTCCCAGGCATGTTTGTCTAGCTGTTTCCATCTAGCACGGGACTTACTGCACGTTCTTGTTTAGGGACTACAAAGAAATTGGAATAGAACCTTTAAACACGCTCTGCGTGTAGCACAGGCATAATGACTCCCTGAATTGAGGGGTTCTTGACATGAGTTTGGAGGGTTGTCTGTGATCGCTACATGTGCGTTGATCGAGTTTGTATCGATCTAGATGATGATCCGCTAAATGAATTCCCAAAAGATTGGAATCTGAATTGCTGACGGTGAGTGAGGCACCGTCTGGTGCTGTGCGATTGGCATCCTGAAGGTATGGTAGTGGACTCGGATGCCTGCTGTTGTGTTCTGTTCAGCAGAACTGTGTCCCTAGGGGGAACCTTGTTGTCAGATAGGGTACCGTACGAACCCTGCCATGGAGTCCCAACCCAACAAAACTCCCTTATGGAAAATGGGGCGCTGAGGGTCCCATGGGTACGATATGGCGTCCTGTGAGACACAGTTTAATGTACGAAGTATCGAGTTTTACTAAATATGTTGCTGACATTTAGCTTCCTCTGAGATGGAACGTTGATTTAAAGTTCTACCAGAGATGCATAAAGGTCCAAGTCTGGGTTTGGATTGCGAAAAACCATCAAGACGTCGGAGCAATAATCCTGCTGCATGCCAGTTTCCCATAAACTGCGACAGCTGTAGACGGAATGACTGTCTATTTAGATGTAGCATTATGTGCTCTGACAGGTACTGGCATCAGTGGCTGACACGGTGGAAGGAAAAACCAGGCCATGCCTTATTAGTGTGTCACCTGCACTAGGCAGAGGGACTCTGCTTGCTGGGTGAGAGTCATAAGAGGTAAAACCTCAAATGTGGCATAAACATAGGTAAAGCTGTGTCACTGTAACGACACAGAATAAACACATTACGTCCATAGGGCATTCAGTCAATTACGTCTCCCCTGTGCGTAATGAGAATAGTCTGACGCCTATTTTCTTCACCGACATTATATATAGCTGCTGAAAATAAGGTTTACAGCAGCACAGAGTATGTCAGGAGAGATCTTGTAGGGCACGGTACACTCATTGTGATGTTAGCAAGGGCAGCGCCGTGCTGCAGCAGTTTATGAAGTTGAAAATTTCACACAAAAAAAAAAAAAAAACTGGATTCACCGCAGCGCGGAGTATTTCAGGACAGAAGTATGTCGGTCTGCCTACTTTCTGTATATACTATTCTATGGAGTCCAGAGGGAGGAGAGAGTGCAGAAGTGAAAATTCTTGCCGGCTTTCCTGTAAATGCCTACGTAGCCTGCCACCATGGCATAGCCTGTCACACATGGTGTACAGGGGGAGGAGAAGCTGCAGCAGGGAATTATATCCCTGCTGGCTCTCCTGTATATGTCCCCACAACCTGTCACACCTGGTGTACAGGGGGAGGAGAAGCTGCAGCAGGGAATATATCCCTGCTGGCTCTCCTGTATATGCCCCCATAGCCTGCTACACTGTATATGCCCACTCTGCCTCACAGTGTTTTTGTGCCCACAGTTGTTTATGATGGCGCCCAGGCTGCATTTGGCACAGTCAGGAGGAGGAAGAGGGGGCGGGATCCTGAATGGGCGCGCAACACAAGCACCCAGAGGAATTTCCTGCCCCTCTCTGTGATGCCCAGCGTAATTTGACGCTATCCGGAGGGCGGGCGGTGGGCGGGAATAGGCGGCGCCTTCTATGCTAGGCCTGAAGCCGGGGCCTAGCGTGATTTGCGGTCCCGCAATAGCGGGGGGTCGGCGCAGAGGTCCGGAATTCTACCGGAGACCGCAGGGCTGGCAGCAAGGGGGGCAATGGCGGATCTCTGCGACCCAGGTACCTTGCTGCCTGCTCTTGCAGGGTCAGCGCAGGGGGATCTGGGTACCTCTTCCCCTGCCTTGGGCTGTGGGAGCAGTGCAGGGAGGAGGGGGACAGGTAGACAACTATGTCCCGGGTCCTAAGGAGGAGCAGTGCAGGGCTGAGCAGGGCTGAAAGGACCCGGACTCCACCAGGATCCTGGCCAGCTGGATAAGTGCAGCTGCACTGCTGGTACCTGTGGTGCCACAGCCTAATGACCCATAGGGTGATTAGGGGGTCGTCTGATGCTGCTTGCTTTCAGAAGCTTTGTAAGCCTGCGCTCCTGCAGGCAGAATCCCAGCCCAGAATGCAGCATGTGCTGCTGATACCTGTGGTGCCTCAGCCTAAACACCCAGAGGGTGATTAGGGGGACGTCATCTTGCAGGTAGTCCAGCTCTAGCTTCAACTCAGGACCCCGAGGGAGTGAGGAAGGAGGATGTTATGCTGGGCTGTCTCAACTTTAACCCAGCAACCCAACAGTGGGAGGCCAAGAAAGGAGTACGGCATACGTATGGGTTCTCACTTCCACCCAGCGTTCAAACAGTGGGTGGCCGAGGAAGGAGCATGCTGGGGGTCACGCCGGACCCACTTTTCTTCATTGGAAGAAGAAAAGATGAAAAAAATAGAGAGTAAAAATGAGTTGTGTGCCTCCTACGACACTAAGCAAAAAACTGGTGAGGCAGTGCCTGCTCCAGGGGTGTATACTGCAGAGGAGGAGCCACTTAACTCTTTTGCAGATTCTGCTTAGTGTCGCCTCCTAGTGGACAGCAGCATAACACCCACAGTCCTGTGTCCCCCAATGAGGTGAAGGAGAAATAGAACAATGTGTCCATGATTTCACTGCAACCAGCAAATTGCCAGTGAAATTGCATGCAATATTGTGTCGTGCAACGGCACCCTTAGGGTCCAATCTCTACTGTTACCCTTGTGAAAATGCAATATTTGAGGCTAAAGCATCATTTTTGCAAGAAAAAAGTAAAATGTTAATTTTGTCCTTCCACATTGGTTTAGTTCCTATGAAGCACGTGATAATCTTCTTGAATGTGGTTTTGAGTAGCTTGATGGGTGTAGTTTATGGAATGGTGTCACTTTTGGGTATTTTCTATCACAAAGGCCCCTCAAAGTCACTTCAAATGTGATGTGGTACCTGAAAAAAATGGCTTTGTAAGGCCCCTTTCACATTAGCGTCTTGCTGATGTTTGTGGCTGAACCGACAGGTTGCACCGCATCTGCTGGATAGGCCACCTAGCAGAACGGATCTGACAAGCCCCATGCATTGTCTATGGGGCTTGCGGTCCGGCACTTGTGGCTGCGAAAAAAAAAAGCTGCATGCAGCAGGTTTTTTTTTGAGGCCGCAAGTGCCGAATCTGCCGCATACAGTAAAACCGCACTTGCCGCACCGTACCAAAAGCCCCACAGACAATGCATGGGGCTTCCAGAATCCAGGCCGCAAGTCAGCCGATCCGGCAGATGTGGCACCACCTGCCGGAACATCCGCAAACATCAGCAAAACACTTATGTGAAAGACCCCCCCCCCCCCTCCAAGTCTGGTTTCACGCTTGCGTTTTTGCCATATCAGGAAGATCAGTTATTTCAGGTAAAAACCTGATTCTTTCAGGATCCAGTTTTTTGAGAATCAGGTTTTTACCTGAAATAACTGATCTTCCTGATATGAAAAAAAAACACAAGTGTGAGACCAGCCTAAATTTTGTTGGAAAAATGAGAAATTGTCGATAAACTTTGAACCCTTCTAACTTCCGAACAAAAAAAAATAGTTTCCAAAATCGTGCTGATGTAAAGTAGACATGTGGGAAAAGTTAATTGTTTTGTGAGTTATCACTCTCTAGTTTAACTTTAAAAAAAATTCAAAGTTTGAAAATTGCTAAATTTTCCTCTGAGTTCCATTTTTTTAACAAATAAATATAAATGCGAAAGCTTATCCTAAATTTACCACTATCATGAAGTTTAATATGTCACGAAAAAAACAAACTCAAAATCACTGGGCTCCATTGAAAAGTTATTAGCTCAAAGTGTCATTGGTCAGAATTGCAAAAAATGGCCTGGCCAGTAAGGGCAATGAAGGGGTCAAAATAGGGTGCACCTTACGTGCTTGTGCAGTGTAGCCTACTGGGGGGAGGTTGGGGGGGGCCACGATGGTGATGGAGCGATCGGGTCATAGCCATAAGGTCATGTCATAGGCAGGATCGAGTTGGTGGGGGGCGATGGCAATGCTAAGGGAAAATGGCAGTAATGCTTGTGGCCTGGACCAAGGGGTGTCACAGCGTTAGATGGTGTTGTTCGGCAGGTGATGATATTTCCAGGTATAAATGGCTGCAGATGCAGCACAGGCGCAGATGAAGATCTCGGACGGTTGAAATCTCAATCTGCGCATGCACCGCCTCCGCAGCAATTTTCTTAAAAGTTCATCCGGTAGAGGCAGCACAGGCACAGATCGAGCTCTCGGCTCTCTGAGATCTTTAGCTGTGCCTACTCTGCATCTGCAGCCATTTGCCGATACACAGAAGTATTAATGCCTGCCAGATACTACAACACCCCCAGCTTCAGGCCTACAAGCATTGCCATACTACCGACTTTCTCCTGTACCTCAGCTCAACTGCTGCCGTAATCCTCAGTTAAGCACGATTCGGATTATAAAACGCACCACCATTTCCCACCCACCCCCAATTTTTTGGGGGAAAAAACGTTACGGTACTTTTAGAGCCTGAAATATGTAGATATTTTAGGTGATCTCCTAACCTGTGCCTGTCAGTTGAATTGCGCCCAAACTCTGGTGCACCGGAGATAGCCTGATGTGGGGTTAAAAGGAGATTTTTGTGTACTCACCGTAAAATCCTTTTCTCTTAGCCTCTAATTGGGGGACACAAGACCATGGGTGTTATGCTGCTGTCCACTAGAAGGAGACACTATGCAGAATCTGTAAAAGAGCTAAGTGGCTCCTCCTCGCAGTATACACCCCTGGAGCAGGAAGTGCCTAACCAGTTTTGTGCTAAAGCAGTAGGAGAGTTGACATAACAATAACACAGGGCATGTAATCACGAATACAAAGTGTGTACACAGATATAGCTAACCAAGGACTAACAGTGTAAAAAGGCCTGTACCAAACAGGTCCGTGTGTTAGCAGTTAAGAGCTAGCAGAGCAACAATAGTACCCCAAGGCCTGTAACTAACCAGGCACCTGTGTAACCAGTGAAGAGTTAACGGAGAAATCATCGAATAATAAGGCCTGTACCCAACCAGGCTCACAGTACTACAAGACCTGTAACCAAACCGTCACAAGTTTAAACAGACAACAGTAACCAGAGTGCTAATAGACCAACATGCGTAAACATGTTAAACCTGCAACACCTGAGAAGCTATGTGAGAACTGTAGACAAGGCCGACAAGGCCAATAGTGCGGGTGCTATGTCCCCCAATTAGAGGCTAAGAGAAAAGGATTTTACGGTGAGTACACAAAAATCTCCTTTTATCCTTCGCCTCATTGGGGGACACACGACCATGGGACGTCCTTAAGCAGTCCCTGGGTGGGACAATACAATGGAACTTGTAACCTGATCTTGGTCTGTGATAACTATGCACCGACAGGTGGCTGCTGCCGCCTGGAAGGCCTGACTACCCAGACCTGTGCTTGTTGAGTACTGAATGAAAACACTGTAGTGGCCTGAATAAGTGCGTAAGTCGACTGTTTGACTGCCTTTCACTATTGTGGCGCTGACCCGCGTTGCCGAATGGCGTGTTGTATGTCCTTACAATTATGTGCGTTGACACTGCCGGAATGAGTTTCTTAAAGTATAATCGTCGTGGATGATTATACGAATTCATCTGAATAGATGAGCCCAATTGACTGACAGGTCTATATTTCTGTCCTCCAGAAGAAGGAAGCAAGAGAATTCGACCTGTTCGAATAGTCCTGTTGTGGCCACCTAGCTGCGAAGAGCCCTGACACGGTCCTGAATATATATGTCGTTTGCGATCTGATGGACTGGAGTCGGTCGCAGCAATGGCATAGAAATGTGTTTATTTAGCTGGGAGGAATATACTGCTCTTAGCAGCCGGATGGAACCAGCCTTAAGGCAATCTTGTCTTGGTGCTGGCCTATAAAAGATGGTTTACATGATCGTGCTGGATGTAAACAGCCGTAGTGCAATCTTGTCTAGTTGGGAGCCGAGCAAAGATGGTTTACCTGAGAAAGTTGTAAGTACCAACACCTCTGCAGAGCAAGGTACCTGCTCCCGAAACATAACACTGTTTGGATGAGACTGCTAACGTTAATATCTTATAGATGCTGACAATGTGGATTTTTGTTGGTCCGTGAGGATGACGTTCAGGTTCCACTGGTGTAGCCATGTTGTGTGGAGACGTGAAATGTCAGACCCTTGGAATGGAAGAACTTTTAGAAGTCAGGTGGCAAGACGTTTTTGGAAGAATATACCCTGGGATGAAAACTGCCATGTGCAATACCCTAATGACAGACCTGAGTCTAGGTCTTAGTGGCAAAACGGAGAGCTCTTGGCATGACATCAGGCTAAGGGGAATGACCATTACAGATAACATAATTAACCAAATTTAACGATTACCCATGTGTGATAGTATCTCGCTGATAATGCTGGTTTTCTCGCTGCCACTATGGTCACGACAATATCCTGGGGAAAAAAAACCCCTTGGGTTAAGCTGCAGGTCTTCAAGGGCTACTGAATTAATTTTATACATGAGGAATTCTGAGAGATAACTGGATAGGAGAGAGCAGTTCTGGACTGTGTGTTAGTTGGCACTGCTGGTATGATTCAGACGGAAACTGTGTATGAAGCGCATTTGGGCCAGCCTGAGACCACAAGGTTGACTCGGAGACTTTCTTGCTCGACATTCAGCACTACCGTGGTAGTAGGGAAAGCATCTAGGTGAGACGTATTATACGAGTCCAGTGTTGGACCAGAACCTCTGTTCCAACGCCTGACGTTTTTGAGATCTGCGAAGAAGGTTGGAATTTTGTAAGTGATTCATTTTGACGCTGTCCTTCATGACTGAGGACATCTGGATGAAGGCACCGTTTTTCTGAGGCCATGCTTTGTAGTAGTAGAAAATCCGCTTTCCAGATGTCTACTCCTGGTATGAGAACAGCTGACAGTACAGTGTTTCAGTATTCTTCTATGGTAGGATGTGGTGAACGTCCGTCATTGGTTGGAGACTGTGTTTCACCCTGGGTGTTGACCTATGCCACGGCTGTGGCATTGTCTGTGTCCTGACTTGTTCAACTGCTAGAAGGTGACTGAATGATTTAAGTACTAGAAATACTGGTCAAATCCTTGTAGGTGAAGGGGCATCTTCGGTTGTGGGCGAGACTACTGTCATATGCCTTGTGATGGGGTTACATTGCACCGTATTCTGTCGTTGTGGCATGCCTGCATCTGAAGTAATGATAACACCTGAGATGCCTGCTGAACAAATGGAACTGGTTCCTATGCTGCTCGTACCCTGTGTAGGAATCGGACGGGCGTTGTGAAGGCTTGCGGAGACCACTGGATGAACCTGCGGATTCCTAGACAAATAATATGTGCTTTGTCTGGGGAAATCTGACTGGCACTGTGAATATGTTGCATTTTACGGCTACTGTTATCTTATGCTGTGCGTCAAATACAGCTGAGACTGCATATGTGATGCTGCAGTTTGTGGTCGTCTGTAGTACACAGAGTAGCTGGGACTTCAGGAGTGTGTGCGCTGTGGTGCAGCATGCGCCTTGATATTGCGCTAAACTTGCAAGTGACAATGACCCTGTATTGATGAAGAATTTTTCTAGATATGTGCGACTGCTGTAATGCAGTATATCCATTGCTACCTTCTGTCAGAGAAAAGCTTGTGTTTATGCGTTTCAGGTGTTTCGGTATTTCCTTTTGACTTCTGAGCCGAACAGGGACTGACTACATGGACTAAGGTTCGGGCCATGGCCATACGGGCGACCGGAGGGCCTATATATTGGACTACTGCTGTCGGGAGTCTGCTATGTCCTGCTTAGGAGCGGGCTGTGTCGATTGATTGCATGTGTTACCTTAACCCAAGTACCTAACATAGGTGCAGTGATTAGATGGACTGCTGGGCTCGTGTTCTACGTTCTGCGACCTAGAGGTTTGTTTATGTAGTCTGGGGAGGGAGGCTGGGTAGGTCTTGGGTAGTTTCCATTTATCCCGATTCCACACCATGGGAATTCGAGGCAGTAGTATGGCATCTCGCGACCTCGGCCTATGACCCAGTGCCCCCCCACCGTGGGAAGCTGAAAAGGGAGTATGGTATGGGTGGTATTTTCCGTAACCCTTAGTTGAATTACTCGTGCCGCTGCGGCTTCCTGTGTGTAAGCCTGTGTTTTGTGGGACTTGGCTGCTAGCACAATCAACCAGAACTCACACTGTGGGGTCTGGAGAGGATTCGTGAACAATCCCGGGACGTCTTACATTTGTCGTGTAATTGTACGCTACATCATTATTACATGGGCTCTACAACCGTGGGGTTGAGGACGGAACTTATCAGTTAAATTAGTAGTATTCTAGTATAATCTAGTTGTCCCAGCTGTGTGTGGGCTGTGGTCAGGGCATGTTGGACGAGTATTTGATGTGATTACTACTATAGGAAAATTTGCACTGCTTCTAGTTGCCTTATCCTGTTCTTTACCCAGTGTACAGCGTGGGGACAAGCAGTAGCAGGAGTATCACTGCTGGTCGTCCTGCTTTGTTTGTTGGGCGACTGGCGCACAACGAAGCTGCGTGCGTGGTACCTTCCCAAGCTGCTGTGTGCCCACACAGCTGTGATATTTCCAATTAAAAAGATAGTACTGGGTGATGTCGAAGTCAGAACATGATGGGGGGGGCTTTACATATTGACCATACCTATGTCTAACTTTAACCTAGCATTCTCCAGGGTCAAGTACTAAAATTGGGTATGTGTTCCCGCTGGTACCTGCCTCTGTCACGGTGGTAGGGAAAAATAACCTACGTGCGGCGGGTCGTGCGCCGTACTAGGTGACTTTGCCTGAGAAGTCTGAGGCTTCTGTATCGTGCTGCCGCGTTCGTGCCGCCTGATCATGCCCTACCTGCGGTGCCTCCACCTAAGAACCCCATGAGGGATGATTAGGGAGGGATGCTGCTGTCCACCGTCTGTGGGCCACTGCTACGCTTCGACCTCAACCCAGCAACCCCAACAGTGGGGTGCCAAGGAAGGAGCGGCATGTGGATCGACCTCTCAACTTCAACAAGGTGCCCCAAAAGTGGGGGGCCGAGGAAGAAGCATGCCGGGAGTCTCCCCAGAGACCCATTTTTCTTCCTCTTGGAAGAAAAAAATCAAAAAGTAAAAAAAAATTTTTAAGAAAAATAAAATGTAGTGTTCCTCCTAACGACACTAAGCAAAAACTGGTTACCGTATATACCCGAATATAAGCCGACCCGAGTATAAGCCGAGGCCCCCAATTTTGCCCCCAAAAACTGGGAAAACTTATTGACTAATATAAGCCTAGGGTGGGAAATGCTTCAGGGAGGGCCGGATTTCCCGAATCCAGCAAAACGGCACTTGCCGCATATGATTGCAAGTCCCATAGGGAATGATTTAGGCTTGCTGCAGTCTTGCCGCAAGTGAGCCGTTATGCAGCAGATGTGGCAAAGATGCCAGATCTGCAGTGAAATGGCAGGAAGCGCTGATGTGAAAGCAGTCTAAGGCACCTTTCACATCAGCGTTTATGCCCGTTTGCAGCAAATTCGTCATCTTTGCCGCATCTGCTGCATAACGGCTCACTTGCGGCAAGACTGCAGCAAGCCTAAATCATTCCCTATGGGACTTGCAATCATATGCGGCAAGGTCTGCCAGATCCGGTAGATTCGACACTTGCCGCACATGACCGCAAGTCCCATAGGGAATGATTTAGGCTTGATGCAGGCTTGATGCAGTCTTGCCGCAAGTAAGCCATTATGCAGCAGATGCAGCAAATAAACGCTGATATGAAGGCTGATTAAATTTACCTCAGTGTTCTTATTTCCCTCACCATCCAGTTACTGTAATCCTATCCCTGCTCTGTCCATCTTTCCCCTGCTCTGTCCATCTTTCCCCTGCTCTGTCCATCTTCCTGCTGATACCATAATGGCTCCTCACCTTTTTCCTGTGTGATTAGAATCCCCTGTGGTCACATTGAGCATTGGTTCGTCGAGGAGATTTCTTTACTGTGTGCAATGGAGGGATCTGGTGCAGATACCCTGAACGGGCAGCCCATTTACAGAAGGAAGGAGCATGAGGGATGCAGAGGAGGGATCTGGCCGCAGGGTCCTGGGCCACAAATTCATGAATGGCTGACAGGAGGAGGAACAGAGGTAACTGAGGGTGCGGAGGGGGAGACTGGGTGCAGGAATCTGCGTCGCTAATTACTGAACAGTGACAGAAATGGGAGAGCAGAGGCAACCAGTGAGGGGGGAGACTGGGCGCAGGGATCCAGGCTGCAAAGTTAATGAAGAGCAACAGGAGGAGGACGACGGGAGGTAACCTGCGGAGGAGGGAAGGGGGTCTGGGAGCAAGCCCTCATGTCCCAAAATGAAAAGAAGACAGAGGGAAGCGGGGGGGGGGGGGGGGGGGTGAGGGCGATCTGGGAGAAGGCCACACTGGCAGGCTGCTGACTATGACTCGAGAATAAGCCGAGGGAGACTTTTTCAGCCAAGAAAAAGGGCTGAAAAAGTCGGCTTATACTCGAGCTTATACGGTAACTCTTTTACAGATTCTGCATAGTGTCGCCTCCTAGTGGACAGCAGCATAACATCCATGGTCTTGTGTCCCCCAATGAGGTGAGGAGAAAACTTAATTTGTTACATTACCACTGAGCGTAAATAAATGCAAAAAGTGAAGCTTTGAAACAGCTACACAACATGATGGTAGTTTAGATTAGAAAGTCAGTTGACCGTTTCATTTTAACTCAAATTACTGTACTTTTTTCAGAGCATTGAAAAGAAGATTTTTGTGTACTCACCGTAAAATCCTTTTCTCTTAGCCTCTAATTGGGGGACACAGGACCGTGGGTGTTATGCTGCTGTCCACTAGGAGGCGACACTAAGCAGAATCTGCAAAAGAGTTAAGTGGCTCCTCCTCTGCAGTATACACCCCTGGAGCAGGCATTGCATCACCAGTTTTGTGCTAAAGCAGTAGGAGAGTTAACAGATAACAACAGTAAAACAGACATAGCTAACAAGGTAAGAACAGTGTATAAACATGTAAGAGTTAGCAAAGTAAAATTACTACCATAAGTCCTGTAACTAAGCAGGCATATGTGTAAATCATGAAGAGTTAACTGAGTAATAACCGTATAACGAGACCTGTAACTAAACAGGTTCACAGTACTACAAGGCCTGTAACCGAACAGGCAGAGGCCTAAACAGTTAACAGAGTGATACTAGGGAAACACGTGTAAACATGTTACTCATGTAACAGCTGAGAAGCTTTGTAAGAACTGTAGAAAAGGCCCATAAGGGCAATAGGGTGGGTGCTGTGTCCCCCAATTAGAGGCTAAGAGAAAAGGATTTTACGGTGAGAACACAAAAATCTTCTTTTCTCCTTCACCTTATTGGGGGACACAGGACCGTGGGACGTCCCATAGCAGTCCCTGGGTGGGAAAAAAAAATGGAACTAAACGCTGAAGCTGGTCAGTGAAGAATCATGCACTGACAGGCGGGCTGCTGTCGCCTAGAAGGCATGTCTACCTAGACCTGCGTGTGCCGAGGACCGAGTGCCAGCACTACAGTGGCTTAATGATGTGTGGGCTGGCCATTTGGCTGCCTACACTCTTTTTGCATAGACACCTGTTACTGAACGGCCCAGGAGGTCCCCGCGCCCGTAGTAGAATGTGCCGTGACCCTGCCAGAAGGCATGAAGTTTGATGGTATAGGCGTCTTGGATGGTTAGACAAATTCCCATGGTTAGAGAAGCTTTAGAGACCAACGTAACTGTGTAACTGAAGGACACTGTGTCGGATACCTAGATGCGCAGGGTTTGACAAGATCCTGCATATGTAGGGTCTTTGCGGCTGGATAGACTGAAGTTGGGTGCAGCTGAGACAGAGAGATGTCTTCATTTAGGTGAAAGGATTATACCGCCTTAAAAAAAGGATGGCACCAGCCGTAGGGCAATCCTGTCCAGGTGTAAGACCAGAAAGATGCATTACCTGAGAGCGCTGTAAGTAGTAAGTACCGCTGCCTCTACAGAGAAAAGTAACTGCCACGGAAACCTACCACTGTTTGGATGAGAATGCTAAGGGTAATATCCCATAGAGGCTCAAAAGGTGATTCTTGTAAGGCCGCGAGATCGAAATTCAGATCCCACGGGAGTAGTCTTGTTGTATGGAGAACGTAAACAGCAGATCCTTCGAAAGAAGGGTTTTTCTAGAAGTCTGGTGGCAATTCTTTTTCTTTCTTTTTTTTAGGGAAGAAGGCGACACGGAATGCAACCTGCCGTGTGATGGACTGTAAGAATAGACCTGAGTCTAGGTCTGAGTGGAAGGGACAGTGTTTTCTTGGTATGAAATAGGCCAAGAGGAATGACCTCTAGAGAAGTCCTAAGCAGAAGGAAAATAAAAACGATACACATGTGTAATGGCATATCGTCGATAAGGCTGGTTTCCCTGCTATGACTATGGTCGCTACAAGGGCTACTTCATTAAGTTCAGAGTTGATAACTTCTGAGGGAGAACTGGCCCTGAGAGCAAGTATTGACTATCTGTTAGTCTTCTTGGTACTGGTGGTATACGTTGGACGACATTTGCGTCCAAGCGCCTTTGGGCCAGTCTGAGACCACCAGGACGATCCGGCGGCATTCTTGTTTGATATTCCGCACTATCCTGGTAGTGGGGAAGGAATATAGGGGAGCCGGAAAAAGGTCCAGTCTTAGACTAGTGCGACTGTCTTCTTGACTGCAGATCCTAAGACCTGGCCAAGAAGGACGGAACCTTGGCATTAAAGCGTAACCCCGTCAGGTCCATATCTGTTGTTCCATGGCGGTGGCAGCCTTGACGGAGGACATGTAGAGGAAAGGACCCTTTCCTTGAGTCCATCCCTTGGCAGGTTAGGAAAACCCATCCCGGATAAGTACACCTGGTATGAGAACAGCTGACAGTACAGTGTTCAAGGATTCCACCCGGTGGAGGATGTGGCGAACGTCTGTCATCACTTGGAGACTGTGTGTTCCACCCTGGTAGCTGACGTGTGCCACTGCTGTGGCATTGTCTGGCTGTAGCTTGACATGTTCGACTGCCAGATGGTGACTGAATAATTTTAGTGCTAGAACTACTACTCGAATAGTCATAGATTGGCGGTATCTTCGAGTATGGACGAGACTACTGGCATGCATTGTGGTGGAACTGCCTTCCATGCAGTCACTATCTTGTCTAGGAGTCTCCTGACAGTTGTGAAGGATTGAGGAGACCGCTGAAAGAGACTGCGGCTTACCAGCCGAAGAATCCATGCGTTGTCCGGGGAAGTTGGACTAGAGCTGTAGATGTGTTGCAGGTAAAGGCCGCTGTTTTCGTCCATGCTGTGTGTCTTATATGGCTGAGACTCCATATGTGATGCTGCAGCATGTATCCCACAGGCGTACGCAGTTTTGGAATTGTAGTAAACTTGTGGAGCTTAATCCGCCAACTGAGTCTTTTAACGTGTACAGTGAAAGTAGTCCCTGAAAATCATGCATTAGAGGTTAAGTAGTCCGGATATGGGAAACTCCTGGAATGCAGTATAGACATGGCCAATTTCAGGCTGGGAAAAAACTTCGTATTTTTGCGCTTCAGGTCTTCCAGTATCCTCTTTTGACTCCCGAGTCGAGAATGGACTGACTGGGAAGAAGGTTCGGCCACAGCCATACAGGGGACCGGAGGGCCCCTCCATTCCGTTAATGCAGTCGGGAGTCTGCGAAGTCCTGCTTAGAAGCAGGCTATGCAGAGTGCTTGCGCGTGTTAGCTCGACCCAAGTACCTATATAGGTGCAGTGAGGAGATTAGCAGCTGTACTCCTGTCCACGTTCTGCGACCCAGAGTTTAATTTTTGTAGGCTGGGGAGGAAGGCCAGGTAGGCCTTGTGAAGTCACAAATTCAACCCGAGTCCCCAACAGTGGGATGTTGAGGAAGGAATACGGCATATAGCAATCTTAGCTACAGCCCAGCGACTACATCAGCGGGGAGCTGAGGAGGGAGTATGCTATGGGTCGTAGATTCCAGAGACCAGTAACCAAATTACTCGTGCAGTTGCGAATCACGGTGTTTCAGCCTGCGTCTTGTGAGACTTGGCTGTCATCTCCGCCAACCAGAACTCCAGCTGCGAGGTCTGGAGAGGATTGGCGAACAGTCCTGGGACACCTTACACTTGTCGGGTAACTGTAGGTTGCATCAACCGTAACTGGGCTGTCCAACCGTGAGGGTCCGAGGAAGGAAGCCAAGAGCTAAACTCGTAGTGATGTCCACTGGAATTCAGTTGTCCTATCTATGTGGGGGCCCCGGGGAAGGGGAGTGTTGGACGAGTATTTGAGACGTTTGAGTAGCAATTGAGCTCCGCCAACGTCGGGGGACCAAGGAAAGGGGCATGTCTGTGTTCCACTGCAACCTTGCTCCCAAGCAATAGAAAGGTGAGGTGAGTGGCAGGCAAGGGCGAGTTATCTGAATTGCAACCCAGCTCCCCCATAATGGGGGGATCGAGGAATGAGGATGTCGGGGAGTTTGAGTGATCGGAACTTCAGCCCCGCTCCCCCAACAATTGGGGGGGTCGAGAAAGAAGAATGTCAGTCCCTCTAGAGCAATGGTTCTTAACCCCAGGAGTACGATCTGTCGGTCTTGCAGTTTCGGTGGAGCCTCCACCGCGGAGGTCAACACACTTCCGACGGCTGCATGTAGGTTTATCACTAAAGAAGGGTTCGGTGAATGTGCATATGAAACTGGTGGGTTGGGTACCTCAAACAAGGTTAGGATCACTGATCTAGAGGTATTTTAGTACCAACCCAGGTCCCCTCTGTGGGGTGGGGGGGGGGCAAGGTTTTTGCTGGAACGCAGCGTACTAAGGATCAGTGATGGGACCAGTGGCGGATCCCTGTACAGCGATTGAGGCCCCAGCCTGGCAGAGTGAGCACAACTGATCGTTAAGAACGCTCCGCAGCGACATAGGAAATAAACAGTAGAGGATTGAATTGTCTCCCGTTTTAAATGCACAGCATAGATGGAACATTCTCTGCGATGTTCTGTACTGCTTGTGAGGAGCATTGCACCAGCGCTCTGCAGCCATGTATGACAGAAACAGGAAGGGATTGAATTGCCTTCTGTTCTATGAGCACAGCGTAGATGGAACATGCTATGCAAGTTCCATACTGCCTGTGATGCGTATTGTACCAGCGCTCTGTATGTATGACAAACAACAAGGGTTAAGGTTGTTCTGGCCTAAGAGCGCAGCTTAAGTGAAACATGCCATGCAGTGTTCCTTATTGTTTGTAAGTGGTCCTCTGATGTGATCTGCACCACAGTAGGAAAACAGCTCATTTTACATGTATAATCATTCTCATCTTGCTATACCATGCAGGGTTGTAATGAGGGCTGTCATGGCGACCGTGGAGGAGGGGGGCGGGCCAGTCAAAAAATGCGTGCCAGCTAGGGAAAAGGCGCGCAGGAAATCGCGCGAGAGAGCGAGATTCGGCCAGAGAAGTCTGACCCGCCCCCTTTGTGATGCGGCCGGGGCGTGGACCACCTGCGCTGACATCAGCAGAAGGGCGGGCAGTAGGTGGGGAGGGGCGGTACTAGCAACATTAGGCTGGAGCCTCAAGTAAATGGCGGCCCCAGGAGAGTGAGGAGGCCGGCGCGGAAGTCCACAAGCCCCGCCGGTTCCACAATGCGGGCCGCCGCCGCCGGTCTGCCCAGTCAGTCTCGCCGCCCAAGAAGCCTCACCGCAGGGGAGCTGGGTCCACAGTATTGCTGTGGAATCGCTGCACAGTTGGGAGGAATGAGATGGCAGGGGTCCTACAAAAGGACAGAAGCAGCGTGTCCTCAACCCAAGGCCCCTGTATGAAATGGGAGAAATGGGAAGGGTGGCAATGCTGATCCCACTAGAGGACTAGGAGTCTTCTGTAAACTCTGTAGGCTCTTTGCAGCAGAGGCTGTGAGCAGCCTTGGGGGGCCCTGCAGCCGAGGGAATAGCCATGCACCAGACAGTGCTATGGAGGGCACCTAAAGGTGGTGTCTCAACCCAAGTTCCCAGCCAGGGGGAATGGGGAGGGCGTCCGTTGATCCCATACTTTCTGGCCCAAATACTGTAACCCAGATGTCACCTGGTGCCGATAGGGAGATGTCTCCATTTTTCCATGGGAGCCAAGGATCGGGGCCCCTTTTTTTCCATATGTCTTGCTGCTTGCGGTGTGGACATGGAGCATTACTGCGACCCAGAGCTCCATCTGTGGGGACTGGGGAGGAATGCGGGCCTCAGAACCGGCAAGTCTGGAAATCGCTTTAACCCTGCACCTCCAACAGTGGAGGGCCGAGGAAGGAATAGCCCTTATCTGACAAAATAGCTCGACCCAGAGGCTCAACTATGGAGTCTGGGGAGGTCTCTGTGGTCAACATGTCCCTTCAAGAAGTAAAGATGCAGCTTCAAAAAGTAAATATAATGAAGAGATAGTAAGAACGTGTGCCTCCTACAGACACTAAGCCAAAACTGATGATGCAATGCCTGCTCCAGGGGTGTATACTGCAGGGGAAGAGCCACTTAACTCTTTTGCAGATTCTGCTTAGTGTCGCCTCCTAGTGGACAGCAGCATAACACTCACGTACCTGTGTCCCCCAATGAGGCGAAGGAGAAAAAGATTTTTGAATCCAGCAAATCAAATTCTTAAGGCACAGTTTACACTGTGCGTTTTTGATCCATTTTTTGTGCTGTGTTTTTGATTAAAAAAAAACGTATCAAATTTTGTCATGCCAGCAAAGTGTATGAGACTTCTGAAATGCTGTGCCACTGGCTGTTTTTTCCTGATCAGGTTTTGGTGCAAAAACCCGATCAGGAAAAGAAGTAGCATGTCAGCTAAGTGATCTATTTTCTCCATAGACCCCATTCTATGAAAAATGCGCTACTCAAAAACGCAATACATTTTGGTGCGTTTTTTTCTTTTGGAAAAGCTGAAGGTTTTGATGCTGAATTTTTTTGACCACAAACTGATCACTTTTTTTGTGTGGGCACATAGCCTTATTGTGACGTCATTAACATACCAGCATCAGTATTGAATAATGCTGCGTTTTGCTGACTCTTAAAGCGAACCTGTCACCCCCCCTAGACATCAAAAGCTATAATAGCCACCTTCTGCAGCACTAAGGCTGCATTTCAGAGAAGGTGGCTATAGGCCTTTGATGCCCTATATACAATTAAATATACACTTATATAACTGCTTACACTTTGGAAGACCTAAGACCGGGAGGCGGGGTTTCGCGCTCCTCCGGCCCGCCCCCTCTTGTCAATCAGCCTGGTCGCCTGCTGCTGCCTCCCCTCACAGTGTACCATGAACGCGCGCCTCCGTTCTCCTGTATGGCGCCACGCATGCGCTGTGCGCTGGGTGTCCAGGAAGTCGTCAGGCAGCGCGCACAGCGCATGCGCGGCGCCATACAGGAGAACGGAGGAGTGCGTTCATGGTACACTGTGAGGGGAGGCAGCAGCAGGCGACCAGGCTGATTGACAAGAGGGGGCGGGCCGGAGGAGCGCGAAACCCCACCTCCCGGTCTTAGGTCTTCTAAAGTGTAAGCAGTTATATAAGTGTATATTTAATTGTATATAGGGCATCAAAAGCCTATAGCCACCTTCTCTAAATGCAGCCTTAGTGCTGCAGAAGGTGGCTATTTTAGCTTTTGATGTCCAGGGGGGGTGACAGGTTCGCTTTAATTACCAAGTTAAAAAATAAAAGCTACTGGTTTAAAAACATAAAAAGCCCAACAATATATATTGACAGCAACTGAAAAGCAAATTATAAACCATACAACATGATATTGTCATGCATGTATCTCAGACAACCATGGTTACGGTGGTCGCCGCAAGGAGTCACCCCATGGCTAGGTCCTTCCCTGGAGGGATATCTGGCTAGTCCTGTGTTTGAGACTCCTAACCGAGGCTCCACGACTCTATTTGCAATTCCCAGGAGGCAATGCGCCTAGGAATTCACTGTGTTGAGCGCTTTAGCTGGCTTCCTGCAGTGTTTTCTTGGACTGGTCTCCCTGAGATCAGTTTGTGATGTTGGACTACTAGGTATTGCTCCCACCTAGCCAGAATCCAACTCCACACTGATGAAGGGCAACACCCTGGCACAGCTGTCTGTGGATGGATACCTGGCCTTGGTATTCCCTTGTCATATCTCTAAGCTTGTAAAAGAGCTGGATATTGCCTCAAAGGCCCACTTAACATGGTGGTTATAGTGTTCTCCGCAAGGAGCCACCCCAAGGCTAGGTCCTTCCCTGGAGTGATATCTGGCTAGTCCCGTGTTGAGACTCCTAATAGAGGCTCCACGGACTATATTTGTATATTCAGAATTCCCAGGGGCAATGCGCCTAAGAATTCACTGTGTTGAGCGCTTTAGCCGGCCTACCCGCAGTGTTTTCTTGGACTGGTCTCCCTGAGATCAGTGATTGCTTCGTGATGTTCAACAAAATATATTGACAGCAACTAAAAAGCAAATTAAAAAAACATACAACAGGATATTGTCATGCATGTATCTCAGACAACCATGTCAAAAATGAATATATAAAAAAAGAAATGGCAAAGCTTACATCACCTAACAAAAGAGTGTTTTTCTTGTTTGTTGTGTGATCAGCAGCGTGTTTAAAATGCACAATTATCGTGGAATGAACTTTCATAGGTAAGTTTACAATAATCGTGGAGATTGAATAAACCTTAAAGAGTATTTGGGGACTTACCAAAGGGAGGTAGACCATAGGTTTGAGATGCTGGAGGGTATGCTGTGTATGGCTGAGATTGCTGCAATGACTGATATGGAGTCTGTCCACTGTAAGTGGACACAGATTCTGCTACTGGTACAGAAAGGATGTGTGTATAAGGCCTAGAGGAACACAAACATTTTTAAAACAGTAAACAGTTGCTTACTAAGGCCCCTTTCACATCAGGTGTTTTTCGCTGATGTGCGGCGGATCCGGCAGGTGGTGCAGCATGTGCTGGATCAGCCGCCTAATGGCCACACTTGCAGCCCGGATCTGGCAAGCCCTATGCATTGTCTATGGGGCTTGTGGTCCGATGCCGCAAGTGCAGTTCTGCCGGATGCGGCAGATCCGGCACTTGTGACTGCGGGAAAAAAAAACCGTTGCTTGCAGCTTTTTTTTACGGCTGCAAGTGCTGGATTCCGCTGATCTGGCGTAACGGCACTTGCCGCACCAGACCGCAATCCCCATACACAATGCATGGGGCTTCCAGATCGGCGCCGCAATCTGCCGAATCCACCATACATCAGTGAAAAACGCTGATGTGAAACGGGCCTTATGCATCATTAAAGTTATGTACTGCACACTTTAAAAACTAACTATAAAACCACGTGAAACAAAATGTACGGTAAATGAAAGGGAACCTTTCATGTTGTTCTATATTAAACAACCCCAATGTGTTTTAAATGATGCAATGTGCACAAATGTATTTTTAAAAAAGTCTTTATATGCCGAGCTTCAATCATAGGGCAGGCGCTTTTGCTTGCTTCAGCCATTGTCACTAAAACTGGGCCATGATATTTTTATTAACTGTCCCTCCCCGCAATGTAACCGACTGCTATCACTGCTGGTGCTCAGTATAGGACTAGGTAAAGTACCTATAGTGATGTCACAACCATGTGACCACAATGGTTGGAGTTCAGTATAGCAAAACTGTATAAAGGACCTGTGGTGATGTCATGATAATGTGACCATAAAGGGCAGAAGCCCGCATGTTCTTCATATCAGGCCTGCTTAGCTCCACCAATGATTGCCACATGGCTGGGACATCACCACAGGTCTTTAACTCCGTTCCATACTGAGCACCTGTAAAGACAGCAATCAGTTACAAATCACGTAGAGGGGGGAAGCATGATGAAGTTAAAAAAATATTATGGCTGAATTTGTGTGACAGTTGTTGAGGCAAGCAATGGTGCCTCCCCTATGACTGAAGCCAAGGTCATTCACCTGTGCATATGTTTTTTTTTTATTCTAAAGATAAATACATGTTTTTTGTTTTTTAAAGAAAACCATGCTCGTGATGCGCATTGCTTAATTTAAAACACATTGGGAGCAGTTTAAGATCACAAAACGACATGACAGGTTCCCTGTAATTAGTAATCCAAGTGTTTACTAGAAAAGCCATACAAATGAATGGGACATCTGACCAGCTCTCCAATGACATTAGTACACGTCAGAGCCCATACAATGAAAAGGTTACGCTGAAGAATAATGCTATTAGTAACCACCATAAAATAAAATAAAGAGAAGAATTAAAAGATTTAAACAACTGTGCATTTTTGGATTAAGAAAATGACCTAGCCAGATGATAATCACCTTAATACTTAAAGGGGAACTCCAGTGAGAGAAACCTTTTAGTACAGTTCCTGCCCTCCTACATGATGAAGCAAGAGCCATATACTGCAATTCTAGGATCTATAGATCTCTTATTATGCAATAAAATTATACCTGCTCCTTTGCTCTAGCCCCCACCTCAGGGAACTGAAATCTCAGCCTGTCTGCTTCATCTAGAAGCAAAGAAGACAAGGTGTGTCAGGGGCGTGGATGCTATGAGCTGCAGGATGAGCCTACATTCACGCCCCCTCACATTTCTGTATGGGGAGGGGACATGGCAGGGGCATGACCGCCAGCCCCATGTTCACACACATACAATCCAGCCCCGATATACCATCCTATGTGACAGGGGGGTCGAGGCTTCAAATAGTAATCATGTCACCAACCAGATACAAATACATGCTGTGATCAATAGATAGTTGAATAGATGGATAGATAAATACTTCTGAAAGAAAGCAGCACGGCTTTTTTCTGGGTGCAATTCAGTCCAGCTCCTCTCCTATCCACTGTCTTCAATAGTAAATAATTGACTGCAGCACTCCTTGTTATTTTTCAGTCTGCCTTTATTGGGCCATCAGGTGTACAGCAACGTTTCGGGAACAAACTCCCTTCGAGGGAGTTTGTTCCCGAAACGTTGCTGTACACCTGATGGCCCAATAAAGGCAGACTAAAAAAGAACAAGGAGTGCTGCAGTCAATTATTTACTATTGAAGACAGTGGATAGATAAATAGATATAACTCGAATAGATAGATATAAATAAAATAGATAGAATGAAGACAGACAGACAGATAAATATAGATAGATTTATGGGTGGATGGATGAATACATAACATATATGATAGACAGATTTATAGATGATAGATAAATAGACATGAGATAGATAATGGAAAGATATTTTTAAGCCCATATGTGTTTGGTGCACAGTATAAGGAACAGATAAAGGAATACTGAAACTTTGGGATTTATACCATGTCTAAAAGATGCTGCAGACTTTGGATGCCTTGATGTGACACTGAGGAGTGATGATGATGATGATCCATTGAAAGATGCAGGAACAGGAATCTACCCTGTTCCTATGGGGGAGGGGGAGACCATGCAGAGCTGAATTGATCAATGTAATGATTTTCCTTTACTCGTATCCTCACATTAACAGTACACATTATACATCATCATACAGCAGAAGATCACAGTGTGTATTTGTATCTGCTTGGAGACATGATTGCTATTTGAAGCCTGGACCCCCCTGTCACATAGGATGGTATATCAGGGGCTGGATTGTATGTGTTTGAACATGGGGCTGGCGGTCACGACCCCTGCCATGCCCCCTCCCCATACAGAAATGCGAGGGGTGTGAATGTAGGCTGATCCTGCAACTCACAGTATCCACACCCCTGAGACACCTCTTCTTTGCTTCTAGATGAAGCAGACAGGCTGAGATTTCAGTTCCCTGAGGTGGGGGCTAGAGCAAAGGAGCAGGTATGATTTTATTGAATTATAAGAGATCTATAGATCCTAAAACTGCACTGCACAGCTCTGCTTCATCATGTAGGAGGGCAGGAACTGTACTAAAGTTTTTTCTCTCACTGGAGTTCCCCTTTAACCCCTTCTTAGTCATTTTTTTTTTCCAATTTAAGAATAAGGGCTTTGTTGTTTTTATTTTTACGCAAACTTGTATTTTTAATGGCACCATTTAACATACCTATGAAAACTATGTGGATGGAAAGGGTGAAAAAAAAAAAAAAAACACAGTAAGGCAGCGTTCACACATTGCGTATTTTGAAAAGCGCGCGCGAAAATACGCAATGTGCTTTTTGTCTGCTGGCAAAGTGAATGGGAAATTCACTTTGCTGTGCAGACAGTGCGTAAAAATATGAACCAGATAAAGATCAACGGCAATTTCAACACCACACTCGGGTTTATAAATGCAAATATGTTTGTTATTACAATTAGATCAAATCACACCAGATAAAACCATCCCCTAAAACAACTCCAAGACAGTGTGGATACAGTTACATGTTTCTGATTACAAGCATGTATACCATCACAGTACAATCAATACTATGTCTGCATATGAAGGGTTACATATTTACATTATTTCATATACCTCCTATCTCCCCTTTACATGTCCTCAACTGAGGACAGGGATACAGAATTTTATATTTTAACCATCTCATGTCCATCATATTGCATTATTCACAAGTAAGATTGTCACCATACCGCACCACACTGCCCAGCACCTCAACGTTTCGCTCACCGCTTCGTCAGGAGGTGTGATTTGATCTAATTGTAATAATAAACAATTTGCATTTATAAACCCGAGTGTGGTGTTGAAATTGCCGTTGATCTTTATCTGGTTCAGTTGAAAATTGAGATTATGCGGCTAGTGATATATTTAAGATAATGGATCCTAGAATTTTGTTAGTGATTTAGTGGGTAAAAATATGCTGCGCTTTTATAGGAAAAAGCGCCTGCGTAAAAAGAATGACCTTATCAATTCTTTACGCAGCAGCGCCGATGCTTTTTCCTATAAGGGTGGGCGCTGCTGCATCTGACATCACAGAGGGGAGGAAGAATCCAGGTTCCTCCTCCCCTCTGTGACACCTGTGACTGCCCATTTGATTTTGTACTGTATTAATATACAATGCAAAATCAAAGTTAAATAAAGACAAATGTATTAAAAATAATAAAGAATTAAATACTTACCTCTCTGACGGGTGTTCCGGTGTCCGGGAGCCAGGAGCCGCCACTAGAATGGCCCTGCTAGGACCTGTGGTGATGTCAGAGGGTGTTCCGGGTCATGTGATATGTATCACATGACCGCAAGCGGCCAAACAGCGCCTGAAACGCCCTTTGACATCACCACAGGTCTATTTCCACTCGAAATCTGCGGCTGCTCACTGGTCCTGGCTCCCGAACACCCGCCTTCCACCCGCCGGAGGGTAAGTATCCATGTTTATTATTTTAAAAACCTCTGGCTTTATTGAATTTAGATTTCAGTGTATAATAATACACTGCGAAATCTTTAGGGGCGGGCACAGATGTGACAGAGGGGAGTAGAAAGCAGGATTCTTCCTCTTCCTGCAGCACATAAAAACGTGGTATGTGAATGCACCCTCGTATTTTGTTGCACCTTTTTGCGCGGCCAAAAAATCGCGCAAAAAGGCGCAACAAAATATGCAAATGTGTGAATGCAGCCTAACTCCACAATTTAGTTTTCATGGCATTCACTGTGTGGTAAACACAACATGTTCTCATTTTTTGGTGGGTCCGCAGTTACAGCGATACCAAATTTATATTGTGGTTTTTTTTGAAACAAGGTAAAAAAATAAAATAAAGTTTTGTGCTGGAGTTTTATTTTTCAGTACATATACTTTGTATTATGCTATTTAACAAATTGGATTAAAGAGTTTTCCACTACTAATTTCACCCTTTATCTTTTGTCTTAAGTCTTCCTAACACTTTCCCAGTATACGTCTGCTACCTACCCTGAAATCTCATCTTTAAGAAGTTTGTAAACAGGGCTGTGGAGTCGGTAAGCCAAACATCTCATCTCAAACATCTCAATTTCCCTGAATCCAACTTCACCAAAATGGACACCCACTGCACAACCATAGCTGTGGGAACAGTAAGCCAAACCTCCAGGCTCCCAAATTTCCCTGAATCCGACTCCATCAAAATGGCCACCGACTCAGACTCCACAGCCCTGCTTGTAAATATCTTTATTGTGATTGCAGCTTTTGGGATGGGGACCAGATTTACACCAACTGAGCAAGGCACGTCACTGGTGGGGCTGCCTCTCAGTGAGTGGCAGCAGTCTGGGCACACATGCCCAGATTACATTTACCTCTCCTCTCAGCCTTCAACAGTGAAGTGCCCTTCTCTCTTAGTCCAATTCCAGTCTGTAGAACAGAAGGATGAACACTACAACCATAATAAAGGTATTTACGAGCCTCTTCGAGATAAGATTTCAGGCGCAAGGTAGATATCAGAAGTATATTAGGAAAGTGTTAAGGGTACTTCACAAATCACAGGTTTTGTGACGTAACAGAGACCTTTCCAGCGATGTTGCAGTGTGTGACACACATTAGCGACCAGGCCCCTGCTGTGAGGTCACTGATCGCTACAAACCGTTCTGGACCATTTCTAGGTTGTTGCGCTCCCGCTGGGAACACTGCATCGCTGTGTTTGACAGGGACAACAACAAACGCTCTCAATACTACACCCGAGAGTAACAGGCTCCCAATGACCACCATATCGTTGCTGCGTTGCTGGCGAGATCTGACTGTTTGACATCTCACCAGCGACCACGTAGCGACGCACCAGCGATCCCAGCCAGGTCAAATCATGGTCGTGATCACTGGAAAGTTGTAGTGTGTAAAATGGCCTTTAGTAAGGAAAAGCTAAGACAAAAGAAAGGGGTGAAATTTGTTGAGGAAAAGGTCTTTAATAATTGTGATATTTCAATTGCATGGACATTAGAGACATTGTGATACCAAGAGTGAGGAGGGTGGTTTGGACAATTTGTACTTCTTGTTTTTGAACATTTTAGCGAACATTTCTCTTTTTACAGTACCACTAGGAAACTTGAACATGTGATACATTCTTTACTAGCCTAACTTAAATGCTGGGGATACTGACTGGGGCGTAGGAGAAGTTCAACAGGTTATTCGGCTGAGCCTTTTCTACACATATCCCATGACTTCAAACGTAAACATACAGTGGAGGTGGAGGTTGAGGTTAAAACAGTCAATCTTGAAAGCCATGAGAAATAATGAAAAATGTTATAAAACAATTTTACATTTCCTAAATTTATAATGCTTATTAAATACTGTACAAGGCATTGAAAGAGGCAACTGAGCCATTTATCTGCCTTAAGTGATGAAATAAAACCCAAAGTAATAATTTAGCATTTAATTAGTCATTCCTCCTAAATGCTGCTGAAATTAATCAAATATCCAATTATGGGTAGAAATAAATTGCATATGTTAAATATAAGACATTATATGACATGCCGAAATATATATGAATCAAAACAAGCTTACTTTGAGGGATACAGCTGGCTGGTATAGTCACTAGGAGTACGTGATATGTAGTCGGCACAGGAAAGGTCTGCTAGAGTGGGAAAAAAGTCCAAAAATGCTATTGAATGCGATAGATAGATAGATAGATAGATAGATAGATAGATAGATAGATAGATAGATAGATAGAGACACACCAAACTATAGATACGTGTCTAAAACCCATGAATCTTATATAGAAGAGCATTGTCTTTTACTAACAGAGTATGTGGGTGATGTATTCCACCATATGCCTTTACAGACAATATACCTCTATTGTTGGCTCAGAGATGTGATCAGAAAGTTACTGTGTAAATATATCATAAATGTCTCAAGTGGGAATGTACCTATGATATAGAGAAAATTCTACTTATAATTGATAGACTTGAATACCATGCTTGCTTGCACTGCAGAGCTTCTCATGAATTAAAAACTACATTTTCCATCATAAACAACACAAGAGGGTGCTTTATATAGTTTGTAAAGCAACAAGTGACTGCTAGAAGACATTTATAAAGGATTCACAGCTACAGCAGTCAAACACCAGTAAAATTCTGATAGACCCCAATGCATTAACAAGACGTTAGCAGCATTTTAAACGTAGATTGCAATTGAAATCCTATTATCTTTGTACTACAAGTTACTTACTACCAGTAACAAAAAAAAGATAGCTACAGTTTCACTGGTTACTACAGTAGTGTCTTACGTTTTTCATGTTGTTTCCATTAAGTGCTTTGGTGTGCTATACTCACTTTCCCTGCCAATTGCATGGTTAGAAGGCATGTCTCCTTTCTGAGTGCTGCTTTCACGATTTGTCACTTGCCTTTAAAATAATATAAAGAAGAAATATAAATAAGCTACTAAGATGTCACATTTTAATGTTATCAATTATATGAAAATATTGGCTTATACTAGCGTCATAACAAAACTTTATAAATCGCAGATAGTCAATTGTGCAAACACCATGTTCAATAACAGAGGAAAAGTATCACCGTTAGTAGGCCGAGAAACATCCCTTTGATATAGTGAAAATTCTATTTAGAATTGATAGACTTGAATACCATGCTTGCTTGCACTGCAGAGCTTCTTATGAACTAAAAACTACATTTTTCATCATACAATACATAAAAGAGAATGCTTTAAGCAGTTTCTAAAGCAACAAGTGACTGCTAGAAGACATTTATAAAGGGTCCACAGCTACAGCAGTCAAACAGCAGAAAAATTCTGATAGACCCCAATACATTAACAAGACGTTAGAAGCATTTTAAATGTTGATTGCAATTTAAATCCTATTAATCTTTGTACTACAAAATAATAATATAAAGAAGAAATATAAAATAATACTAATAATACAAAATCACAAACCATTTACAAAAGGTATGGAAATATTATTTATCACCTTATTGGCAATAAAATACAAAAAAAATTTTTGTTCAAATTCAAAGTTTTATTGAATTTATAATAAAAAAATTAACATTTAATAGAATGTCAATTACAAGGAATAAGAACAAGCATAAGTAAGGCATATGTAATCCAATAAGTAGCTAATTGGGATAAATAGAACAGCATTTACCATGTACAGGTGCACCTCAATGAATTAGATCATCATCAAAAAGTTAATTTCAGTAATTCAATACATTAAGAAAAAAGCATATAATATATATTCATTACAGAGTGATCTATTTCAAGTGTTAATTTCTGTTAATGTTCATGATAATAGCTTACAGCCAATGAAAACCCAAAGGTAATCTCAGAAAATGACAGTAGGGAGGATGAAGGGTTAAAAACTGCACTGCTGTATTCCATGAGACATTAAAGGGTGAATATAATATTGATTTATTAGTCAATGTGTTTAAGGACTCCCTGGCCCCTTCCTCAGGACAAATCAAATATCATATTGCCATGTTTCAGGGAGCCCTGAGACACATTGACTAATAAATCAATATAATATTCACCCTTTGATGTCTCAGTGGAATACCACAGTGCGGTTTTTAACCCTTCATCTTCCCTACTGTCATTTTCTGAGATAATGACCTTTGGGTTTTCATGGGCTGTAAGCCATAATCAACATTAACAGAAATAAACACTTGAACTAGATCATTGTTTATAATGACTATATAATATATGCGTTTCACTTTAAGCACTGAATGACTGAAATAAAAAAATTAATTTTTTGATGATGTTCTAATTAATTGAGATCACTTGTATTTGAAGCACGATATATGAAGCAATTTACTTGTAATTTGTTATCAAACGTTAAGAAGTGAGAAAGAAGATGATAGTGGAAGGAAGGTACTAAGGAGCTCTAGGATTCAGGGACCATGAGGAACAGTTTAGGCCACAAACAGCAGGTTTAATATGTTTTATTTAACTTCCCACAGTATGAGTGGTTGAGTCAGAAAGAATGTAGCTGTAATGACAGAAGTCAAAGTGAACTTTGGTGAGAAGAAAGGCCCTAGTAGGGATTACCCAAAAAATATTTAGGTAAATCAGGGAGGACAGAAAGGATTCCCAGGAAAACCATTTAGTAGCAGTGTTTGGGGTAACTATTATTGTTGAATGATTTAAACTAAAGTTGGCCATGTACATTACACCCAAGGCATGTAAAAGCACCGCAGAATAAGAACAACATATACAGCCTGCCCACAAGGTGTTAATGTAAGCAGCTGAATTTCCAATGTCACCCTGCTCAATATAAATTATTAGAACATACTGATCAACCCTTCTGTACATTACAATAAAAAGTCCATACATACATTATCCATGCACTGGTACATCATGTTGTAAACACACAATGATAAATATGAGTATTATAAACACACATCCTTCTCATCTTGTCACATTCAAATTCACTGTGAATTCACAGAACAAGCAAAGATTTGGAAAAAGTCTAAAAGAGGTTTTTTTCATAAAAATTGGTGAGTTCTGGAAATAAAAAAAAAAAATAGTAATATATTTGTAATTGCTAGTATAAAAAAAAATACAAGTTCCTGTAGTGCTATTGTTAGAATAGCATAAAATACCTAACTTTCTTAAATGATTCTTATCCAAATGCTAATATGAATGCATGTTTGATACTATTAGCCAACTTCTCTGTAAAAACATTTACAGGCTGTGTATAGCATCTATTAATTGTGAATTCACCACATTAAGAATAATTTCATATATAAAACAACAACTTTAAAATGCCACTTCTGTAAATATGAGAATAAACACTTCACAATTACTAACCTTACAGTTTCCTCTCTGGCATCCTGCATTTTGGCTTTTTTAACCTGAATTAACAAATAAAAGGAAACAAGAAAAAAAAAGTAGTATTAAACCTGATTTTTGGCAAAACAACTCAGTTTAAAAGAAATATTATAAGAGCAGATTGTCCCAATTTTATTGCCAATTAAAATAGCTTTAAATACATTACAGTATCAACTGTAGAATACACAAAAAGCCTTTAAAATGTTTTTTTCCCCATGGCAATGTATATAATCTATTCAAAAAACCCACAACGTATAGATGAGCTTGAAAAATAATGTCTTCAGATAAACCTCCTCAGAAGTCGATGTGTGCCTATAGCTGGAAACAAATGATGACTGTGGCTTAAGTAATGTTGCTGGAGGGAAATTTGAGAACAATTATCAGTTAATCCACATAATCGTAATGGAAATTTTCATCACAAATTCAACACTGTACATGTTTTTTTCTTTTTTTTTGTTTTCAACAGTCATACTTTTGGTCCAGTTTTATATTACACTAGAAATAAGCCCGATGTTATTGCATCGGGAGGGCAGTCTTTGTGCATGTGTCCCCTTGTGCTCTCTCCTCTCTGTGCGGTATCTTCCCCTGTGGGCTCTGTGTTACTTGTGCCTTCTCTCCACTCTGTGTGCTCTCAGCCCGTGTGTGCGTGCTGTCTCTCCCTATGACTCTGCCTCCCCTGTGCCCTGCCTCCCTGTGCCCCTGCCTCCCCTGTGCCCCTGCCCCCATCACTGAGCCACCATTACAATGCTCACCACTGAGCCACCATACAGTGCTAACCACTGAGCTACTGTAGAGTGCAGACCACCAAGCCCCATACAATGCTAAGCACTGAGCCACCATTCCATGCTAACCACTGAGCCACCTAACCACTGAGCCACCATATACAGCGCTAACCACTGAGCCACCATATACAGCGCTAACCACTGAGCCACCATACAGCGCTAACCACTGAGCCACCATACAGCGCTAACCACTGAGCCACCATACAGCGCTAACCACTGAGCCACCATACAGCGCTAACCACTGAGCCACCATACAGCGCTAACCACTGAGCCACCATACAGCGCTAACCACTGAGCCACCATACAGCGCTGACCACTGAGCCGCCATACAATGCTAACCACTGAGCCACCATATACAATGCTAACCACTGAGCCACCATACACAATGCTAACCACTGAGCCACCATACAGCGCTAACCACTGAGCCACCATATACAATGCTAACCACTGAGCCACCATATACAATGCTAACCACTGAGCCACCATATACAGTGCTAACCACTGAGCCACCATATACAGTGCTAACCACTAAGCCACCATACAGTGCTAACCACTGAGCCACCATACAGTGACTAACCAACTGAGCCACCATATACAATGCTAACCACTGAGCCACCATATACAATGCTAACCACTGAGCCACCATATACAGTGCTAACCACTGAGCCACCATATACAGTGCTAACCACTGAGCCACCATACAGCGCTAACCACTGAGCCACCATACAATGCTAACCACTGAGCCACCATATACAATGCTAACCACTGAGCCACCATATACAATGCTAACCACTGAGCCACCATATACAATGCTAACCACTGAGCCACCATACAGCGCTAACCACTGAGCCACCATATACAATGCTAACCACTGAGCCACCATATACAATGCTAACCACTGAGCCACCATATACAGTGCTAACCACTACAGCCACCATACAGTGCTAACCACTGAGCCACCATACAGTGCTAACCACTGAGCTCCTACCACTATACAATGCTAACCAACTGAGCCACCATATACAATGCTAACCACTGAGCCACCATATACAGTGCTAACCACTGAGCCACCATATACAGTGCTAACCACTGAGCCACCATATACAGTGCTAACCACTAGCCACCATACAGTGCTAACCACTGAGACACCATACAGTGCTAACCACTGAGCCACCATACAGTGCTAACCACTGAGCCACCATACAGTGCTAACTACTGAACCACCTGAACAATGAGCCACCATATACAATGCTAACCACTGAGCCACCACACAGTTTTAACCATTGAGCCACTGTACAGTGGATTTGGATACAAAACATTTCCCAAGTTTTAAACATCTCAGGAGCACAGTCCAAGCGATCATATTGAAAAGGTAGGAGTATCAGACCACTGCAAATCTACCAAGACCCGGCCGTCCCTCTCAACTTTCATCTCAAACAAGGAGAAGACTGATCAAAGGTGCAGCCAAAAGGCCCTTGATCACTCTGGATGCACTGCAGAAGATCTACAGCTGAGGTGGGAGAGTCTGTCCATAGGACAACAACCAGTCGTACACTGCACAAATCTGGCCATTTTGGAAGTGTATCAAGAAAAAAGCCATTTCTCAAAGATATCCATAAAAAGTCTCGTTTGATGTTTGCCACAAGCCACCTGCGAGACACACCCAACATGTGGAATAAGATGCTCTGGTCAGATGAAACCAAAATCAAACTTTTTGGCCACAATGCAAAACGATATGTTTGGTGTAAAAGTAACACCGCTCATCACCCTCAAATCACCATCCCCACTGTCAAACATGGTGGTGGCAGCATCATGGTTTGGGCCTGCTTTTCTACAGCAGGGACACGGAAGATGGTTAAAATTGATGGGAAGATAGACAAAGCCAAATACAGGACCATCCTGGAAGAAAACCTGTCTGCAAAAGACCTGAGACTGGGACGGAGATTTATCTTCCAACAAGACAATGATCCCAAACAAAGCAAAATCTACGATGGAATGGTTCAAAAATAAACGTATCCAGGTGTTAGAATGGCCAAGTAAAAGTCCAGACCTGAATCCAATCGAGAATCTGTGGAAAGAGCTGAAAACTGCTGTTCACAAACGCTCTCCATCCAACCTCACTAAGCTCGAGCTGTTTTGCAAGGAAGAATGGGCAAGAATTTAATTTTCTCGATGTGCAAAACTGATAGAGACATACCCCAAGCGACTTGCAGCTGTAAATCGCAGCAAAAGGTGGCGCTACAAAGTATTAACTCAAATACTTTCAAACCGCACTGTAAATAAAGCTGTGCGTGCGTGAGTGTGTGTGTTCACTAAAGGAATCCGTACAGTTGCATTTACAAATCAAAAAAGTTTGCACATCCACCTCATTTGACTCCGGAAACATCAGACTATTTTTGACCGGAAATTTTAACCCCGCACTTTATAAGTAATTTCCAAAAGAAAAGGCTTATTTACTGTTTGTATGTATGAGCTAATAGATGCTGTAGTTCATTGCGGGTTTGGGCAAAGCAGTAAGACACCTCTTTGCTATTGTTCTAACAACCTCCCATGTGCAGCTCCCAGGATTCCCGCCGAAGGCCGCAGGTGGCCCCCAGAATTCCAGTAGGAGGCCGCACACAGCCGAGCTGTATTACACCTGGAGATCACAAGTAGCCCCCTGTATGCTTTACAACTCGTGAACAGTCTCCACCCTGTGGACTCTTCTACCCATGAGCCGTCTCCTTCTGTGCAACCCCTGTAAGCTCCTCTACTCGTGAGACATCTCCCCCTGAGCGCTGTCCCTCTCCTCATGTGCCCTCCCTTCCTCGTATGCTCTCTTCTTCCTCTGCATGCTTTCTCTTTTGAGCCATCTCCCCCATGTGCCATCTCTCTCCTTTGGGCTGTCTCCCCTGTGTGATGACTTCTTCCCTTGTGCTCTCTTTTGAGCTCTCTCTCCCCCAAGAGCTGTCTCTCTCCCTCTGCTGTATTCTCCCCTCGTGTGATCTCCTTTGAGCTGCTCCCCCCACCTTGTGCTGTCTTGTTTGAGCTATCTTTCCTCCTGTGCCCTGTCCTTTGAGATGCTTTTCCCCCGCACTCTCACCCTCAGGTGGCGTGCGTTCCACTATGAAATGCATGTAGGAGGAACAGATATTGCTTTTATACGCCCTCGCAAATGGGAGGAAGTAGTGAATGATGTGGACGCTGGGTGAGGGTGGGCTTGTGACGTCACAGACTGTCAATGCACATGCGGGTGCCATGTTCAGACAACTTGTGCGCTACTGCGCATGACACTATGTACAAAGATGGCAAGCACATACACAATCATGCAACCGCTGTGTTTGTTCAACCTGTCATGCGCAGTTGCTATCTGGGTTTCTAAACATGGTAGCTGCATGCGCATTGGACAAAGTGTGTGATGTCACGATGAGTGCAGGCTCTGATGCGGCCTTATAATGACAGTGGCGGTGGCGAAGGAGGTGGTGGTAGAGGAAAAGGACCCGGAGGACAGCAGAAGTATGTGAGCATGTGGCTGCCACCTTGGCACAACTATGACTTTGGTGTGCTAACAAGGTGGCTTTTTTTTTTCTTTCAGGTGGCGGTCAACATTTTATCGGGGACATCCAGACACAAAGACAAATTTAGTAAGTAGACTTGATATGGACCAGAGTAGTGACTAAGACGATAGGGGTGGTCTGTGGCGCTGAGGGCAGCGTCAGTCTCTGTTTCCCCTCATGCTCTCTCCTAATGTATTTAAATAAATGCATTTTTACTTAAAAACCTGTTTGTTTATTAATAAAACAAAGTGTTTAAATTCCTTGTAAAAAAAATATTTAGGGATTCGCTGTATTTTCTATTGCCAGTGCAGGTAAACCAAGCAGCTACTGGCTGCCAACCCCCGCTGCCAGATGTTACCTCAGCTGGCAATGAAAAATACAGGGGAGCCGTATTTTTTTTTACTTATTAAAATGAATTAAAAAAAAAAAAAAATTGTTGTGAGCTTCGCTGTAATTTTGTTTGCCAGCCAAGGTAATCCAGGCAGCTGGGGGCTGAAATTCTCCAATGTGGGCCCCCCATGCTGAAAATTGCAGCCAGCAGCCGCCTCAGAATTGGCGCCTCCATGTGAGATGCCAAAACTGGTGGTTACCCCACTCTTCCAGCTGCCATGTAGCTGTGGCAGACTGGGTAAGAAAAGGCGTTGAGGTCAGCTGACATCAAGCCCTATTGCTAATGTCAGCCGTCAGTATGACAGACAGCCATTAGCAATATTTTCAGTAAAGAGAAAAAAAAAAAAAAAAAAAAACACAGAGCCAAGTAATTTATTGCATACAAAATAGACAGACACCTTATTATCCACTATTACCATCTATCAAGTCTCTTCTGACGTAAAGCCATTGCGAGCCGTTTTAACTCCACTCGCAATGGCCGCCAATGCCGCCTCTGCTCCCCGCTACCCACAGACCACCTCCGACTATGGAGCTGCCCCCTGTGCCTCCCCCCCAGCCCCGATCCACAGCCCAGCAACGATCCCCAGACCCGCACCGCCCTCCAGCACCGAAAACACCCCGCACACCTCCGCCGCCAGCCCCCATCCACAGTCTAGCACAGCCCCCCCGCAATGTCCGCACAGCACATCCCCCAATTTCGGCTCAGCACCCCCCCCCAATGTCCGCACAGCCCCTCCCCCCCAATGTCCGCACAGCCCCTCCCCCCCAATGTCCCCCTCACTGCCCGCACACCTCCGCCGCCAGGCCCCATCCACAGTCTACCACGGCCCCCCCCAATGTCCGCATGGCCCCTCCCCCCGCCAATGTCCGCACAGCCCCTCCCCCCGCCAATGTCCGCACAGCCCCTCCCCCCGCCAATGTCCGCACAGCCCCTCCCCCCCGCCAATGTCCGCACAGCCCCTCCCCCCCGCCAATGTCCGCACAGCCCCTCCCCCCCGCCAATGTCCGCACAGCCCCTCCCCCCCCCAATGTCCGCACAGCCCCTCCCCCCCAATGTCCGCACAGCCCCTCCCCCCGCCAATGTCCGCACAGCCCCTCCCCCCGCCAATGTCCGCACAGCCCGCCCCCCCCCCGCCAATGTCCGCACAGCCCGCCCCCCCCGCAATGTCCGCACAGCCCGCCCCCCCCGCCAATGTCCGCACAGCCCCTCCCCCCCAATGTCCGCACAGCACCCCCCCGCCAATGTCCACACAGCCCCTCCCCCCCGCCAATGTCCGCACAGCCCCCCCCCGCCAATGTCCGCGCAGCCCCCCCCCAAAATGTCCGCACAGCCCTCCCCCCCACCCGACGCCGTAGATCACTTACCTGTCTTCATGACATCTGCTTCCTCAGGTCCACGTACACTCCTCCCTCCAGCCCAGACATCCTCTTCCTTCAGCCCGGCTAATGACTCTTCCATCCGCCGCTCTTCTCTCTTCCTCCACCGAGCTCCAGCTCGCAGTCTCCATTCTGCTCCGCTGAAAGGCCTCATTGACTTACATGGCGGATAATCCTAGACGCTGATTGGTCGCTTTTTCCCATAGACAAACATGCCCATGTTTCTCTATGGGAATACGCGACCAATCAGCGTCCAGGATTATCCCCCATGTATCTCTATGAGGGGTTGGAGCAGACCTGAAGGAGAACTGTGTCTGCTCACTCAAAATAACAAATAATTAATTAATTTAATAATAAAAAAATTAATAAAAAAATAAAAAATAATAATAAAAAAAAAATATGCTAATAATATGAGCCCTTTCAGCGGACCTGAAGGAGAACTGTGTCTCAGGCTCAGGCTCACTTAAAATAACAAATAATAAATGAATTTAATAATAAAAAAAATAATTAAAAAATAATAAAAATAAAAAATAAAAAATTATACATAATAACATAAGAAATAAGAATAAAAAAAAATGCTAATAATAATGATATTACTGCTAATAATAATGCTATTAATGCTAATAATTATGCTATTAATGCTAATTATGCTATTAATGCTAATAATTAAGCTATTAATGCTAATAATTATGCTATTAATGGTAATAATAATGCTATTAATGCAAATAATATTGTTATTAATTCTATTAATGCTATTAATGCTAATAATAATGCTATTAATGCTAATAATTATGCTATTAATGCTAATAATTCTATTAATGGTAATAATGCTATTAATGCAAATAATGTTGCTATTAAAGCTATTATTAATGCTATTAATGCTAATAATTATGCTATTAATGCTAATAATTATGCTATTAATGGTAATATTAATGCTATTAATGCAAATAATATTGCTATTAATGCTATTATTAATGCTAATAATTATGCTATTAATGCTAATAATTATGTTATTAATGGTAATAATAATGCTATTAATGCAAATAATATTGCTATTAATGCTATTATTAATGTATTAATGCTAATAATTATGCTATTAATGCTATTATGCTATTAATGGTAATAATAATGCTATTAATGCAAATAATATTGCTATTAATGCTATTATTAATGCTATTAATGCTAATAATTATGCTATTAATGCTAATATTAATGCTATTAATGCAAATAATATTGCTATTAATGCTATTATTAATGCTATTAATGCTAATAATTATGTTATTAATGGTAATAATGGTATTAATGCAAATAATATTGCTATTAATGCTATTATTAATGCTATTAATGCTAATAATTATGCTATTAATGCTAATAATTATGCTATTAATGCTAATAATAATGCTATTAATGCAAATAATATTGCTATTAATGCTAATAATTATGCTATTAATGCTAATATTAATGCTAATTATGCTAATAATAATCATATTAACGCTATTAATAATGCTATTAAGGCTAATAATCATGCTATTTATGCTATTCAAAATGCTATTAATGCTAATAATATTGCTATTAATGCTAATAATTATGCTATTAATGCTAATAATTCTATTAATGGTAATATAATGCTATTAATGCAAATAATGTTGCTATTAAAGCTATTATTAATGCTATTAATGCTAATAATTATGCTATTAATGCTATATTAATTAATGCAATAATGGTATATTAATGCTATTAATGCAAATAAATGCTATTATGCTATTATTAATGCTAATAATTATGCTATTAATGCTAATAATTATGTTATTAATGGTAATAATAATGCTATTAATGCAAATAATATTGCTATTAATGCTATTATTAATGTATTAATGCTAATAATTATGCTATTAATGCTATTATTGCTATTAATGGTAATAATATGCTATTAATGCAAATAATATTGCTATTAATGCTATTAATAATGCTATTAATGCTAATAATTATGCTATTAATGCTAATTATTAATGCTTATTAATGCAAATAATATTGCTATTAATGCTATTATTAATGCTATTAATGCTAATAATTATGTTATTAATGGTAATTAATGTATTAATGCAAATAATATTGCTATTAATGCTATTATTAATGCTATTAATGCTAATATTATGTATTAATGCTAATAATTATGCTATTAATGCTAATAATAATGCTTATTAATGCAAATAATATTGCTATTAATGCTAATAATTATGCTATTAATGCTAATATATTAATGCTAATTAATGCTAATAATAATCATATTAACGCTATTAATAATGCTATTAAGGCTAATAATCATGCTATTTATGCTATTCAAATGCTAATTAAATGCTAATAATATTGCTATTAATGCTTTTAATGCTAATAGTAATGCTATTAATGCAATTATTTATGCTATTAATTCTATAATTTATGCTATTAATGCTATTATATAATGCTATTAATGCTATATAATTAATGTTATTATGCATTAATTAAATACATAATTAAATTGCTATTAATGCTAATTATTAATGCTATTAATGCTTTATTATTAATGCTATTAATGCTATTAATAATAGCTATTAATGCTAATAATAATGCTATTACTGCAATAATAATGCTATTAATGCTAATAATTATGCTATTAATGCTACTATTAATGCTAATTAATGCTAATAATAATCATATTAACGCTATTAATAATGCTATTAAGGCTAATAATCATGCTATTTATGCTATTCAAAATGCTATTAATGCTAATAATATTGCTATTAATGCTCTTTATGCTAATAGTAATGCTATTAAGGCAATTATTATGCTATTAATTCTATGATTTATGCTATTAATGCTATTAATAATGCTATTAATGCTATTAATAATGTTATTCATGCTATTAATAATACTATTAATGCTATTAATGCTAATATTAATGCTATTAATTTTATTATTAATGCTATTAATGCTATAATATATGCTTAATGCTTAATGCTATTAATTAATGCTAATAATGCTAATAATATTATTAATGCTATTATTAATGCTATTAAGGCTAATAATCATTATTAGTATTATGCTATTAATAATATTCTATTATGCTATAAATGCTATTAATGCTCTTATCTAATATTGCTATTAATGCATTTTATGCTATTATCTATATTAGGCTATTAATTATTATTAATTTATTATGTATATTAATAATGCTATTAATGCTATTCAAAAATTTATATGCTTTAATTCAATAATACATGCTATTAATGCTATAATAATGCTATTAATCTATTATTATTAATCTATTAATGCTAATAATTTTATTAATGCTAATTAATGCAAATTATCATATAATCTAATTAATATATTAACGCATTATTAATAATGCTATTATAGCTAATAACAATGCTATTTATCTATTCTAAAATTCTATTAATGCTAATAATATGCTTTAATGCTCTTTATGCTAATTACTCATGCTATTAATGCGATTATTTATGCTATTAATTCCTATTATTTAGGCTATTAATGCTATTAATAATGGTATAAATGTTATTAATAATGCTATTAATGTATCTGCTAATATTAATGCTTTTAATTCTAATAATCATGCTATTAATCCTATTAATAATGCTATTAATGCTATTTTTAATTCTATTAATGCTAATAATTTTATTAATGCTAATAATGCTATTACTCAAAATAATGCTATTAACGCTATTATTAATGCCATTTATGGTAATAATGCTATTAATACTAATAACAATACTATTAATAGTACTATTATTGCTGTTAATAATGCTATTAATGCTAATAATAATGCTGTTAATGCTAATAATTATGCTATTAATGGTAATAATAATGCTATTAATGCAAATAATATTGCCACGTTCTAGAATCCCGATGCATTTGCATCGGGCTCACAGCTAGTATATAATAAATGTATATATACACATTTAGATGTAGTCCTGTTTTTAAACAATATTTCTAGGTTATTTGTTATCACCTTATGAAAGGCATGCACAATGAAGACAGTGCACAGAGCTGGGCATGGGAGCAGGGAGTGCTCCTTTACTCTAATAGGCAGCACATGTGGTTGCTCCCCAGCTTCCTGCAGGTGATGGGGAGAACGTGCCCGGGCTATGGAGGAGCGGGGTGCAGCAGCAGAGGCAAGTGAATCAGCACTGAGCTTGTGCTGAATCACTGCCATGATGACAAAGGCAGAGCAGCACATGATCGGTACCTTATTACAGGTACCTTGTGTGTCCACGTTCCATGGTCCCTCTGCTCAGTTAACGTCACCTGCTGAGCCCTGTGTCACAGAGCCGAGAACCAGGAAGTGGCCGATCTTCATTCACACTGCACTCGATCTGAAGATGGTAGGACTGGAGGTGGAGCATCAACACACTACAGTAAAGGAGCACAGCTCCCCAAGCTCTGCCTCTATATTAGGGTCATTCCATGTCAAGTGAACAAATGATTATTACCTCTATATTTTTCATTATTTTGATATTTTGTTATTTGATAATAGCATGTCAGACAATACAAAATGTGAACAGAAAAAATTTTTTTTTTAATTTTTAAAAAGTGAATTTCGGTGTTGCCTGCCTTTACATTTCTCCTCATAACTCAGGTTAGAAATAAGATAGAGACACAAAGTAAACACCATTATACTCAGAACTGTACAGGCTTTCATATGTCACAAGAGGATCTTTGCTAATATTTTACCCAAGTTAACGCAAACGTAAAATTTTAAAATGCATTTCTGAAAAAAACATATAATTTAAAAATTCCCAAAAATGCCCATGTGCCTGCTATGCTCTTAGCCACATCTGTACCAAAATTCAAGTTGGGATCGTGATGGGATCATATTTTAAAATATTTAATTATTATAACGTCATTGGGTCATTCCATATCAAGTGATGTAAATATGAATATTTTTTTTACCTGACATCTTTAGATGTTTTTTTTATTTTTTTTCTATATGAAGTACAGCTTTAGTTAATTAGAAATTAAAAGTTTAGAATTTTTTTCTTCATGAGTAAATTTTTTTTTAATAGACTTTTAAAATTTTGAAAAAGCATGAATTTTGGCCTGGTATGGCTTTACATTTTTTGTCATATCTGAGGTTAGAATTAAGATAATGAGGTGGGAGAGGTATAATTTTTCTCAAAACGGTACCGGCTTTCATTTAATATGTCACAAGACGGTTTCTTAATATTTTGTTTTGGAGAAATCAAATACGAAATTTTAATGCGCAATTGTGAAAGAAAACATATGTTTTAAAATTGTGAAAAAATGCCTGAGTGTTACTTGTGTTCTTGGTTATATTTGTGCAGGGATTCAACTTGGGACCTGTCAAATTTATATATTTTTTTAAAGCCTTGAATGATCTGATGTTATGTTTGTGTGAGTTTCTTTTTTTTTTCTTTTCAAATTACAACTTATTGAATTCAACATTTCCATGCAACAATAAAGAAAGACAAAAAACAAACACTGAGTGCCAGCATAAATACATGTTAATCATCAGAACACAACTTGCTCAGCATTTTCAACCTGAATGCAGTGAACAAATCAAGAAAAAAAGAGGTGACAATTTGACTTTTGGAGCAAATTTTCCATTCAAAAAGTGAAATGGCACTCCTTCACTTTTTTTTTTTTTTGTCATCAATAGATTTTTATTGAAAGTATTTTCTCAAAATCAAAACTTTAAGTAACAAATACAGATACATGAATAAACGGATATAATCAACATGGCCTTCCGTCCAACATGAATTAAGTCCTAATGGACCAATCAAAGTATACAGTAACAAAGGCAGTGTAAGGGAGAGAAAGGGGGGGGAGAGAGAACAAATAAAGGTGGAGGGGGGAAAGGTAATGGAGTGGGAATGAGGAAGGAGAGTAGTAGGAGAGGCCCAAGGCAGAGAGAAGAAAGGAACGTGGGGGAAAGGGGAAGGAAGGGGAAGCACCCCTGTGAAGGCATCTCGATGGCGTCCCACATTATGGAAGAGGGACTGCCAGTGGATGAGCAGCCCATATAGCCCATGCTTCTCGCACATATCGCCTCGGGGCAGAGTCTATTGCTAGGGCAAGTTCGTATGTGAAGATCAAATTAAGGCGGGAGATGAGGTCACTCATCCCAGGAGGGGAAACCGCTTTTCACATCGACGCAATGCATTGTCGTGCTGCTATTAGGATATACGTAGCTAGGTGACGCTGCACAGGAGGGAGACCCTCCAATCCCAGATGTAGGACTGCCGCTTGAGGAGACAGGGGAATCTTTACCTCCATGACAGACGACATCAGCGCCTCCACCACTGTCCAGAACTGAGCGATTTTCGGACAAGACCACCAAGTGTGAGCAAGCGTCCCTTCTGGCCGCAAAGCCTCCAGCATAAAGGCGAGACCGTGGGGTCGTAATGTGCAATCACTGATGGTGGCGTATACCATCGTAAATGGATTTTTTTCAATTGCTCTAAATGATTAATGCACTTGGTGGCCCTGTGGACACAGCTGACCGCTCCCACCCATTCTTCCTCATCCGCCGTAAAGCTCAACTCCTCCTGCCACTTAACCCTATATGAAGGGGTCGAACCCAGACCCTCCTCAAGAAATGCTTTGTAAAGTGCTGAGAGGCCCTTGCGGTTTGCGGGAGGAGACAGCAGGAAAGAGCGCAGGGGGGAGGGAGAGGACCAAAGGACAAGCTAACGCTCCGCGCAGTGAGGAAGTGTGTCACCTGGCATAGTTGGAAGTAGGTATGCGCTAAGTGTGGGTATGTCTCGGCTAGAGCGCTCAGAGTCATAATCCCAGAGCCGGAGGCAATGTTCTCGAGGGACACCAAACCTCCTTCAATCCAGTCAGAAATCCGTAACGACGGGACATGTTGCAAAAGGGCCCTCAAGGAGATCTCACGCGGCGGAAACCTGGTCCACGCCCGGGGGCATGTTTCCAAACGTGTAGCAGAGCTTTCATTGTTGCTAAACTTTGGGGGCACTGCACCGGCGCCAAGGACTCCGCCTCGAGGAGCTCCCGGAGAGAGCCATGACCCGTCATACTGGACTCCAAGTGGTACCACCCCAAGTCCGATGTGCCCAGCCACCACACCTTACTAGTCTCCAAAATGGAGGCTTTATAGTAGGAAGACAGGTCCGGGACTCCCATACCACCCCCTCGCAAGCTCAGGCACATCACCCTCTTCTGGACCCTTTGTCGCTTGGAGGCCCAAACGAATCTATTTGTCTGAGCTTGAAGTTGCCCCAGAATTCTGTGAGAGAACAGGAGTGGGACACATCGGAACAGGTAGAGAAAATGTGGCAGCCACATCATTCGGAATGTCTGAATCCTCGCCATCTACGACAGTGGGGAGTTCATTTGAGCATCCGATGCCTGTCTAAGGGCAGACAAGACGGGATCCACATTACGCCGTATCATCTCTGAGGAGGGACACAGGGTAATTCCCAGGCATGGGATGCCACCTGGAGCCCACTTGAATGGCAAGGAGACCGACAACTCCTGTATCACCTCAGTCTGAACATGAACGGGGAAGACCAGAGATTTTGCCGCATTAAGCTTATAATAAGAGACTTTGGCAAATGCGTGGAGACGATCCAGAATCACCGAAAGGGCATAAATCAGGGGAGAGAGGGGACAGCCCTGTCTCGTCCCGTTCGTTATTTTAAATGGGTCAGAAAGGAACCCAGAGGAGAAAACCCTGGCGGAAGGATGGGAGTACAGTCCCATGATAGAGGAAAGTATAGGACCGGAGAAGCCGAACCTCTCCAGGACCTCCTTGAGGTATCCCCAGTGCACCCTGTCAAATGCCTTCTCAGCGTCCAGAGACAGAAATGCACTGGGGACTCCCCGTTTTTCCGCCAGTTCAATCAGGTTAATCATCCTCCGGGTCCCGTCCCTCGCCTGCCTGTGAGCCACAAAACCCACCTGGTCCGAGTGAACCAGCTGGGGGATCACCTCAACTAGCCGCATCGCTAGAAGCTTGGAGTAGATTTTTAGATTTGTGTTGAGAAGAGAAATTGGGGCGATAACTCTCCGGGAGTTCCGGGTTCTTTCCCGGTTTGGGTATAGTCGTCACAGTGGCCTCCAGAGCTTCAGCAGGGATAGTACCCCCCTCTCTCCATGAGTTATATACTCTAAGGAGAAACGGTGCCAGGGTGTCTCCGAATGCCCTGTAGTATTCATTTACAAAGCCATCGGGGCCTGGGGCTGTGCACCGCACCCTCCAAATGGACGGCAATTCACATCGGGACCTAGGGTTCACAGGAGAGGTATGATCGCTGGGGGTTCGTCACAATAAAATCTAGTGAGATCCTGCTGCCTAATTCTGCATAAGATGTGAATAGACTGAAGTGTGTCTTCAGTCTCCTGGCAGAGTTTCCTTACATGATAATACTTTTTTTTTGATCCTGTCTCAATCGAAGCAGACACCAGCTGCGAGGGGCTTGTTATCTCAGCCAATGGTTAAGGAGACTTGGATCTATGCTGTTTTTCAGATCCTACTCTAAACTCTTACCTCTCTCGCTCTCAGAAGAAACCGCGAACTGCCTTGTAAGCCCGATCTCCAGACATCCAGGTCGTTTCCCTGGAAAAAATGTATTTCCTTCCGGGCTCAGTAGCATCTGTTGCGTTATCATAGCTGGGGCAGCGATTAGGTCTGCTCCTCGCCACGCCCCCACAACACGCATGTGAATGTAATGGTCAACCTCTGCCTTCATGAGAGGAACGTACCAGGAAGTCAATTGGTGCCATGCAGTCCAGGTGGGGGTCCTCTCCGTGGATTACAATGTCGGAGCGACGCTCTTATAGAGCAGATTCGTTTACACCTCACAGCCAGGAGCGCTTGCTCATGAGCATGTGACATGTGTGCCGACCCCCAATTCCAGAGCGTTGACCGGAGAAGGGGCAATGTGTCGCCAGAATGTATGGCACACCCAACTCCGTGATTAACCGTGTCGCACTAGCTCTCCAGCTGATGAGGGAGATCGCATTGCCCCTGCTTTCCGCTGTACTTGTTGAATAGAAATGTTGGTACGGGTGTGAAGTCCATGGATCCGCCCTGCAGCAATGCGTCTCCTGTAAACAACCCCTAGCTGTGAATGAGCGACCTCGTCCAAGAAAAGTCTTTCAGCTAGGGAATTCAAACCCGTACTTAAGGACAATTTGTAAGCTCTGTGTTCAATGTAACCCCCCCAAAAAGTACTGATCTGAAGACAAGCCTATATACGGTGAAGGAGGGGTGAGAAAACAGGTAGGAGGTGGGAGGATGGAAGGAAGGAGATACAGTTTGAAAACTATACATAGGTATTTTGAGATATTGTGGAGGAGACTATCCCTATTGTTCGCTCTCCCAACACAGTGACGGAACGAGACCTTCACAGCTCCCTCCATAATCGACCTTAATTCCTGTGGGTCATCCTTGTCCTTTTTCAGTGCCTCTTTCGAGTCCTTGCGCCGTCAGACTCACGTCCACCACTACCATCATCCGGCGTGCCTTCACTCTTCTTTTCGGCGATTCGTGCGGTATCTTCCATCCGCCAATGCTGTCTTCATTTGTGCGAGTTCACTTTCTTTTACGATTCTGTCCCTCGTTTTTGTATGCGCTAATCGTAGGATCCTGCGTACGTCAGTCCCCGCCTTCCATTCTGGCTCCATAGTCCTCCCATTTAGCCGTCTAATTTTTCCGAGTCACACACGATCCGTTGACCATGGTCCCATCTCTCGTAATCCTTTTATCCGTTTTTCCTTAGCTTTCCATCTGACGTTTCCGCTTCAGTACCAGCACTTCCACATAAGATCCTTCCTCCATCAGGGCTTCCATTTTCCCTTCTTTTCCATCTTCTTTTTGTCGTCATGGCCCACATCGCTTCTCAGTAGAGTCCTTGCACCTACGTTTTGATATATCTTCTTTCGTTGTTGCTATCTTATTTCCGCCTTTTTGTTTCCGGGTCCGTGCCGTTCTCCTTTCTGTCCTTCCTTCTTTCCGTCTGTCCATCAGTCGTTCCTACTTTCCGTCCGTCCTTCTTTCTGTCCGTCCTTCTTTCCATCCGTCCGTCCTTCTTTCCATCCGTCCGTCCTTCTTTCCGTCCGTCCGTCCTTCTTTCCGTCCGTCCTTCATTCCGTCCGTCCTTCATTCCGTCCGTCCGTCCTTCTTTCCGTCCATCCATCCATCCATCCGTCCTTCATTCCGTCCGTCCTTCTTTCCGTCCGTCCGTCCTTCTTTCCGTCCTTCATTCCGTCCGTCCTTCATTCCGTCCGTCCTTCATTCCGTCCGTCCTTCATTCCGTCCGTCCTTCATTCCGTCCGTCCGTCCTTCTTTCCGTCCATCCATCCATCCATCCGTCCTTCATTCCGTCCGTCCTTCTTTCCGTCCGTCCTTCTTTCCGTCCGTCCTTCTTTCCGTCCGTCCTTCTTTCCGTCCATCCCGTCCGTCCTTCATTCCGTCCGTCCGTCCTTCATTCCGTCCGTCCGTCCTTCATTTTCGTCCGTCCGTCCTTCATTTCGTCCGTCCGTCCTTCATTCCGTCCGTCCGTCCTTCATTCCGTCCGTCCGTCCTTCCTTCCGTCCGTCCTTCATTCCTTCCGTCCATCCGTCCTTCATTCCTTCCGTCCGTCCTTCATTCTTTCCGTCCATCCGTCCGTCCTTCATTCTTTCCGTCCATCCGTCCGTCCTTCATTCTTTCCGTCCATCCGTCCCTCCTTCATTCTTTCCGTCCATCCGTCCCTCCTTCATTCTTTCCGTCCATCCGTCCCTCCTTCATTCTTTCCGTCCATCCGTCCCTCCTTCATTCTTTCCGTCCATCCATCCCTCCTTCATTCTTTCCGTCCATCCATCCCTCCTTCCTTCTTTCCGTCCATCCGTTCTTCCCCTCAAGCCTGTATTTTCCCTTCACCCCTGGGTGATTTCCTGTTTTCCTTCCTCTTCTTCCATAACTTTTCTATTTTTTCCGTCAATACAGACATATGAAGCTTCTTGTTGTTTTTTGCAGGACGAGTTGAACTTTTGAATGACGACATTTATTTAAAAATTGCAAAAAAAACAGTGCAATTATACATTTGTCTTTTGGGTTTTTTATTCACCATGTTCACTATATGGTGACACTGAGGTGTTGGTATGATGTCTGGGGTCAGTACTATATGGTAACACTGAGGTGTCGGTATGATGTCTGGGGTCAGTACTATATGGTAACACTGAGGTGTCGGTATGATGTCTGGGGTCAGTACTATATGGTAACACTGAGGTGTCTGTATGATGTCTGGGGTCAGTACTATATGGTAACACTGAGGTGTCGGTATGATGTCTGGGGTCAGTACTATATGGTAACACTGACGTGTCGGTATGATGTCTGGGTCAGTACTATATGGTAACACTGAGGTGTCGGTATGATGTCTGGGGTCAGTACTATATGGTAACACTGAGGTGTCGGTATGATGTCTGGGGTCAGTACTATATGGTAACACTGAGGTGTCGGTATGATGTCTGGGGTCAGTACTATATGGTAACACTGAGGTGTCGGTATGATGTCTGGGGTCAGTACTATATGGTAACACTGAGGTGTTGGTATGATGTCTGGGGTCAGTACTATATGGTAACACTGAGGTGTCGGTATGATGTCTGGGGTCAGTACTATATGGCAACACTGAGGTGTCAGTATGATGTCTGGTGTCAGTACTATATGGTAACACTGAGGTGTCGGTATGATATCTGGGGTCAGTACTATATGGTAACACTGAGGTGTCGGTATGATGTCTGGTGTCAGTACTATATGGTAACACTGAGGTGTCGGTATGATGTCTGGGTCAGTACTATATGGTAACACTGAGGTGTCGGTATGATGTCTGGGGTCAGTACTATATGGCAACACTGAGGTGTCTGTATGATGTCTGGGGTCAGTACTATATGGTAACACTGAGGTGTCGGTATGATATCTGGGGTCAGTACTATATGGTAACACTGATGTGTCGGTATGATGTCTGGGGTCAGTACTATATGGTAACACTGAGGTGTCGTTATGATGTCTGGGGTCAGTACTATATGGTAACACTGAGGTGTAGGTATGATGTCTGGGGTCAGTACTATATGGTAACACTGAGGTGTCTGTCTAATGTCTGGGGTCAGTACTATATGGTATCAATGACGTGTTGGTATGAATAATTGAAGAATTAAAGAAACAAAAAAAGAATTGCGCTCTTGCCCAATTTTCCACGATCCGCAGTTACAGTCAAACATTTATTCTGACAATCAAAATCTATATCCATTTTTATTTTAAAGAGAACCGTCAACCCATTTTTGTGTATTAAAATAAAAGCTCCCTTTTTTATCAGGGACTATCCTGCATTCTAAGGCTGGGTTCACATTAGCGTTCCCCTCCGCAGCGTTCTGCGTAGGGGATCCGCAATGTGTCCGCAGCGGCCGTCAGCTCCTATCTTTATAATGGGAGCGCACGGTGCTGCGCTTAACAGCGCATGACCGTGTGCACCCATTCACTCCTATATGTGATCTGTGCGCAGGCGGATGCCTGCGCACAAATCACACAGTCTCGTCCGCACCAGGAATGCAACATGTCGCGTCCCTGGTGCGGAAGAGACTGTGTGATTTGTACGCAGGCGTCCGCCTGCTCACAGATCACATATAGGTGAATGGGTGCACACGGTCATGCGCTGTTAAGCGCAGCACCGTGCGCTCCCATTATAAAGATAGGAGCTGGCGGCCGCTGCGGACACATTGCGGCTCCCCTACGCAGAACGCTGCGGAGGGGAACGCTAATGTGAACCCAGCCTTAGAATGCAGGATAGTCCCTGATAAAAAAGGGAGCTTTTATTTAATACACAAAAATGGGGTGACGGTTCTCTTTAAAATAAAAATGGATATAGATTTTGATTGTCAGAATAAATGTTTGACTGTAACTGCGGATCGTGGAAAATTGGGCAAGAGCGCAATTCTTTTTTTGTTTCTTTAATTCTTCAATTATTCATACCAACACCTCAGTGTTACCATATAGTACTGACCCCAGACATCATACTGACACCTCAGTGTTGCCATTATAGTACTGACCCCAGACATCATACCGACACCTCAGTGTTACCATATAGTACTGACCCCAGATATCATACCGACACCTCAGTGTTACCATATAGTACTGACCCCAGACATCATACCGACACCTCAGTGTTACCATATAGTACTGACCCCAGACATCATACCGACACGTCAGTGTTACCATATAGTACTGACCCCAGACATCATACCGACACCTCAGTGTTACCATATAGTACTGACCCCAGACATCATACCGACACCTCAGTGTTACCATATAGTACTGACCCCAGACATCATACCGACACCTCAGTGTTACCATATAGTACTGACCCCAGACATCATACCGACACCTCAGTGTTACCATATAGTACTGACCCCAGACATCATACCGACACCTCAGTGTTACCATATAGTACTGACCCGAGGCATCATACCGACACCCCAGTGTTACCATATAGTACTGACCCCAGACCTCATACCGACACCTCAGTGTTACCATATAGTACTGACCCCAGACATCATACCGACACCTCAGTGTTACCATATAGTACTGACCCCAGACATCATACCGACACCTCAGTGTTACCATATAGTACTGACCCCAGACATCATACCGACACCTCAGTGTTACCATATAGTACTGACCCAGACATCATACCGACACCTCAGTGTTACCATATAGTACTGACCCCAGACATCATACCGACACCTCAGTGTTACCATATAGTACTGACACCAGACATCATACCGACACCTCAGTGTTACCATATAGTAAACATGGTGAATAAAAAACCCAAAAAAACAAATGTATAATTGCACTATTTTTTTGCAATTTTTAAATAAATGTCGTCATTCAAAAGTTCAACTCGTCCTGCAAAAAACAACAAGAAGCTTCATATGTCTGTATTGACGGAAAAATAGAAAAGTTATGGAAGAAGAGGAAGGAAAACAGGAAATCACCCAGGGGTGAAGGGAAAATACAGGCTTGAGGGGAAGAACGGATGGACGGAAAGAAGGAAGGAGGGATGGATGGACGGAAAGAATGAAGGAGGGACGGATGGACGGAAAGAATGAAGGAGGGACGGATGGACGGAAAGAATGAAGGAGGGACGGATGGACGGAAAGAATGAAGGACGGACGGATGGACGGAAAGAATGAAGGACGGACGGATGGACGGAAAGAATGAAGGACGGACGGATGGACGGAAAGAATGAAGGATGGACGGAAGGAATGAAGGATGGACGGATGGAATGAAGGACGGACGGAAGGAATGAAGGACGGACGGAAGGAATGAAGGACGGACGGAAGGAATGAAGGGACGGACGGAAGGAATGAAGGACGGACGGAAGGAATGAAGGACGGACGGAAGGAATGAAGGACGGACGGAAGGAATGAAGGACGGACGGAAGGAATGAAGGACGGACGGAAGGAATGAAGGACGGACGGAAGGAATGAAGGACGGACGGAAGGAATGAAGGACGGACGGAAGGAATGAAGGACGGACGGACGGAATGAAGGACAGACGGGATGGACGGAATGAAGGACGGACGGAATGAAGGACGGACGGAATGAAGGACGGACGGGATGGACGGAAAGAAGGACGGACGGAAAGAAGGACGGACGGAAAGAAGGACGGACGGAAAGAAGGACGGACGGAAAGAAGGACGGACGGATGGATGGACGGACGGAAAGAAGGACGGACGGACGGAATGAAGGACGGACGGAATGAAGGACGGACGGAATGAAGGACGGACGGAAAGAAGGACGGAAAGAAGGACGGACGGACGGAAAGAAGGACGGACGGAATGAAGGACGGATGGACGGATGGATGGACGGAAAGAAGGACGGACGGACGGAATGAAGGACGGACGGAATGAAGGACGGACGGAATGAAGGACGGACGGAAAGAAGGACGGACGGACGGAAAGAAGGACGGACGGATGGAAAGAAGGACGGACAGAAAGAAGGACGGACGGAAAGTAGGAACGACTGATGGACAGACGGAAAGAAGGAAGGACAGAAAGAAGGAAGAACGGCACGGACGGTCGGAAAGAAGGAAGGACGGTCGGAAATAAGGAAGGATGGAAAGAAGGAAGGATGGACAGAAAGAAGGACGCAAGGACCAACGGAAGGAAGGAGGGATGGATGGATGGACAGAAGGAAGGATGGAAAGAAGGATGAAAGGAAGGACAGATAGACTGATGGGGCGACGGACGGATGGAAGGAAGGACGGAAAGAAGGAAGGACGGATGGACGGAAAGAAGGAGGGACAGAAAGAAGGACGGACGGATAGATGGACGGAAGGAAGGACGGAAAGAAGGAAGGACAGATGGAAAGAAGGAAGGACGGAAAAAAGGAGGTACGGAAAGGACAGACGGATAGATGGACGGAAAGAAAGAAGGACAGATGGAAAGAAAGGACGACGGAAAGAAGGACAGATGGAAGGATGGAAAGAAGGACGGACGGAAAAAGGAAGGAGGGAAGGACGGATGGATGGAAAGAAGGAAGGACGGTCAGATGGACGGAAAGAAAGGACGAAAGACGGACTGAAAGAAGGACGGAAGGATGAACGGAAGGAAGGATGGATGGAAGGAAAGAAGGAAGGACGGGCGGACTGTTGGGGCGACGGAAGGAAGGACTCCTCAACAATATCAAAATCCTTAGTATCATCAATATCTCCATACATACACCCCCAACACCTCACACTGCTGCAGTTACTGAGTGGATAGAGGCTGCTTCAATCAGTATTTGTGTCATTGGAGACACAGTGCTGACCATCCTTCACACTGTACCATATCTCCTGCTGTGTACAGACATCAGTGACACAGCTGTCTCATTCACACAGCAGGGGTTTGTTACAGTGTGTCACAGAAGCTGCAGCCCCCCATCACTGGGCTCACACTGTACATTCTCCTGATCACAGCCCGGACAGTGAGGGAAGGGAATCACTGATATGAGGGAGCTAGTCACTGTAATCCCGGAGCGGCCCTGAATACAGCACGATTGTCCCTTCTCTGCAGACATCACTGGTGTTTGCACACTGTACATTCTCCTGATGACAGCCTGGGACAGTGAGGGAAGAGTCACTGATAAGAGGCCGGAGCTATTCATTGTAATCCCGGAGCGGCCCCCCCTGAGTGCAGCACATTGTCTCTTCTCTCTGCAGACTTTCCATACATCACTGTGTGTGGCCGGGGGAGGAGCAGCTAATCCGGGCAGCTCTGATCACAGCAATGGCTGCAGCCGAGGATCATTTTCTTCCTGTGGAGAGGCTGAGTCATGGAGATGGGGAGGGCGGGGATGTTGCTATGGGGGAGGGGTTGGGGTAGAGTAGGTGGAAACGACCAGTGTTCATTATCATGACAGAACACCCCCCTGGTCGTTCTGTTCAGACACAAAACAAGTGTTATCTAGGAAACCCTGCAGAAAGCTGACACACAGTACATTACACATTGTCAGCATTAGGCAGCCTGGATATGCACTCAGATTATGTGACGAACCCGGACAACCCCTTTAATAATCTCGACAACGGAGAACGGGCGATTTAATTCCTCCAGGACATCCGGCGAGACCCTAGGGAGTTCCACCGAGGCCAAGAAGTCCCGTATGCCAGAAACCGTCGGCTGGGGGGTTGCGGAGTCACCAGATAGGTTATATAGTCGTCTATAATAGGAGGCAAACACCTCCACCATCTGTCGAGGATCTCTCGCCTCCGCCCCCTGAGGATTTCGCATAAGAGTGATCATAGACTGGAGAGATCTGGTCTTCAGCCTCCTGGCCAGAAGTTTACCCGCCCTATCACCCATGAGTAATAGCGGGTTTTTTAATTTTCGCATCCCTGTCTCATATTGGCGAAGCAAGAGCAACCGAAGCTGCGAGCGGGCTTTGTTAATCTCAGCCAATAAGGTCGGGGTAGGAGAGGCTTTGTTTTGCAATTCTAATGCCTGAATTTTTTCTATGTATTCCCTTCTCTGAGAATCTCTTAGCCTCTTTCTGCGAGCTGCTGTCTTGAGAAGGAAACCGCGTATTACTGCCTTGTGAGAGGCCCACAAGACATTTTCCCGAGACATCCCCAGTGTCGTTTTCCTGGAAAAATCGCCTAATGTCCAATTCCGTCTCAGTTAGAATCTGTTGGTCTATCATTAGGTCTGGGGCGAGTCGCACACCTCCTAGGTCTGCTACCTCCGCCACCAAGCGCCACCTCCAACAACACCGGCGCATGGTCAGACCATGTAATGGTTCCCACCTTTGCCCCCCTACAATCTGAGAGGGACAGGTCGTCTACCAGGAAAAGTCAATCCTGGAGTACGACCCATGCAGACCAGAGTGGAACGAGTAGTCCCTCTCTCCCGCATGGAGGTAACGCCAAATGTCGTGGAGGCGACGCTCTCTGCATAGAGGAAGCAGATCTCTTTGTTTACACCTCACCGAAGCCGAGGAGTCCAGCCTTGCCTCCATGACCGCGTTGGTGTCACCGCATATGATAAGTCTGCCGTCACCCTCCTCCTTTAATTTTTCCAAGAGCGACTTTAAGAACCGGAATTGTCCCCCATTAGGGGCATATAGTGTCGCCAGAATGTATGGCACACCCACAATCTCACAGTTGACAATGAGGAAGCGACCCGCTGGGTCCGCCACTACTCGTCTCAGCTGGAACTGAAGGGAGGAACTCGTCATTATGCAAAACCCCTGCTTTCTTCGCTGTATTGTTAGCAAAGAAAATGTTAGGGTATCTGGGATTGTGAAGTCTATGGTTATCTCCCCCCAGCAAATGCGTCTCCTGCAAACATACCACCTCAGCTCGTGAATGAGCGACCTCCCTCCATAGAAAAGACCTTTTCGCTGGGGAATTCAAACCCCGTACATTAAGGGACAAAATTTTAAAGCTCATGATGTTACAATGTAAGGGTGCCCCCCTTCCCCAGAGGAAAAAGTAGCTAGTCCTAAGGTAGAGAAGGAAAGACAGATGGGATAGGGATGGAAGGAAAGGGGGGGGAGAAAAAGGGTAAAGGAGGGAGAGAAGAGACTGGGGAGAGGGAAAGGAGACAAATACAGGGTTTTGAAAACACAATAATGTAAACAAGTTAGGCTCATACAATTTTGAGCAACTAGGGGCTAGTGTGGGCAGGGAGACTATCCCCTAGGGATAGTGAGTTCAGCTCTCCCAACACCAATTGTGAGGGGAAGGGGAGACTCACAGCCCACCTCCATAAAATCCAGACCGTTAAATAGGTCTGTGGGTATCCAGAAATAGAAAGGATACAAAGAACTCCATAGCAGGCGACCTCCGTCAGAGCCTGCGCCGTCAGACTCCAGCGTCCCCAGAGCCAGAGCGATCTCCTGAGCGTTGCCTTTCACTGTCTTTGTTACGGGGCGATTCAGAGTGGCGGGGTAGTCTCCAGTCCGCCAAAGCGTGCTTCAGTTTGGTAGGAGACAGGAAAGTATGACGAGTTTCTTTGTAGCGAAAAATTACACTAACAGGGGTGCCCTCGGTGTATTGTATGCCGCTGGAACGAAGGATCCTGCAGTACGGTGCGAAGTCCCGGCGCCTGGCCAATGTGCCAGGCGAGAGATCCTGATAGATCGCCCATGAGGAGTAGGGAGCGATCGTTAAAGGTTTTTCACGGAGAGAACACAACAGCGACTCCCTGGTTGAGGGAACCATCAGAGTCACGAGAACATCTCTCGGGAGATCCTGGTTAATCCGCTGGGATTTAGGTAGAAGGAATGCCTTAGCTATTCGCAGGTCTGACGTTTCCGCTTCAGGGAGAGCCAGCGAAAGGAACGGAGGGATCAGCGACATAAGATCTTCCTCCGAGTCAGCGTCTTCCATTTCCCTGATCTTAAAATTGCATCTGCGTTGTTTGTCGTCTAGGGCCCACATCGACGTTTTCAGAGAAGTCACCTCTGCAACCACGTTTTGATAATAGTCTGCTAGTTCGTTGTGTGCTAATGCATATTCCGCCATTTTTGATTCCAGGTGGCCCGTGCCTTCACCCATTGCCGCCATGTCAGCACAGAGGTCCCCAATGATACCTTTAAGATCCTCTTGAATGGACTGGCGCAGAGAATCCAGCATGCCCCTCAGGCATCGTTGTGTGACCGGAGGGGAATCATCTTCATGCATCTCCCGGTGGTTTTGTCCCTGCTCCCGCGGTGAGCGGCGGGGAGAGGAGGTTTGAGGAGAAGCAGGCGCCATTTTGGAGCAGTCTGGGGCCGCTCGTTCCGGGGGGAAGAAATCCGTCAGCCTTTCCTGAGACATGCTGCGGGTCCGGGAGCCACCTCGGGGCATCTCCAGCCAGTGACAGGGTGGGAACTAGCTCCGGGAAGTGGGATCTGGTGTCGGTTAGTGCCGTTTAAGCTCTGGAAAAGGGCGCCGGGCCGGAGCTCACCAGTTATGCGTTCGACATGTACAACGTCCGGACACGCCCCACTCCTTCACTTCTGAGCCCTGCCAAAACAGTGGTTTATGACCACATATGAGGTATCAGTGTACTCAGGAGAAATTGCCCAACAACTTTTAGGATGCATTTTATCCTGTTGCCCATGTGAAAATGAAAAAAATTGAGGCCAATGGGAAATGTGTGTAAAAAAAAAAAAACTTTCATTTTTACGGATGAATTTGTGAAGCACCTGGGGGTTCAAAGGGGCTCTCCATACACGACATGGTATCAGCTTACAATTCCTGTCCGCTTACAATTCACTGTCACGTATAGAGAGCCCCTATGTGCCTAAACATTGGGGCTCCCCCACAAGTGACCCCATTTTGTAAACTAGACGCCCCAAGGAACTTATCTTATATAGATGCATTGTGGGCACTATGCATCTAGATAAGTTCCTTGGGGGGGTCTAGTTTCCAAAATGGGGTCACTTCTGGGGGAGCTCCAACGTTTAGGCACACAGGGGCTCTCCATATGTGACATGGTGTCCGCTAACAATTTGAATGGAAAATTAGCTCCAATTGTTAGCGGACACCATGTCGCATTTGGAGAGCCCCTGTGTGCCTAAACATTGGAACTCCCCCACAAGTGACCCCATTTTGGAAACTAGACACCTCAAGGATTATATCTAGGGGTATAGTGAGCATTTGGAACCTACAGCTACTTCACAGAATTTGATGACATCATATTGAACATTTTTTTTCACACAATTTCTCACTTTTAGAGCATGTGCTCAAGATCTGGAGACACCGTGTCCTGGTCGTCTCCTCTCCTGCATTTTTTTTATTGTATCTTTATTAAAATTAAAAAAAAAAAAACGACGTGGGCTTCGCATTATTTTTGGTCCTGCCAGATACAGCAGGCAGCTACAGGCTGCCACCAACCCCTTCTGCCTAGTTTTACCTGGCTGTAAACCAAAAATATAGGGAAACCCTCTTTTTAATCATTTCATGAAATAAAAAAAATAAATAAATAACTGCGTGGGCTTCGCCATGTTTTTGGGCCAGCCAGGTACAACTAGGCAGCTGGGGGCTGGAATCCTCAGCATAGGGAGGCCCAAGCTTTCTGCCCTCCCCTCCCCCCGCAGTCCGCAGCCGCTCCAGAAAATGGCGCATTCACAGAAGCAACATTTTCTGGCGCTGTATCGAGCTCTTCCAACTGCCGTGTAGCGGTGGCAGACTGGGTAATAAGGGGTCAATGCCAGCTTTTTGGCAGCTGGCACTAAGCCCAAGATTCTTAATGTCTGGCCAACAGTGGCGTAACTACTGACCTGTGGGCCCCGGTGCGAGATGCACCCCGGGGCCCCTTTGGTGAGGAGCGGGGGCAGGGGGGGAAGGGGGGAGTGCTATTGGTGCCAGCCGGTTGAGAAGCGGGGGGGGGGGGGGGGTGATAGGCGGTGCCGGCCGGGCTGTTTTAGCGGTGTTCGCCGACGCGAGTACCTGCTCTGCTGCGACCGCGGTAGTTGCGCCACTACCCCCGTGTCATCATCCTGTATCCCAGTGTCATTATCCTGTACCCCCAGTGTCATTATCCTGTACCCCAGTGTCATTATCCTGTACCCCAGTGTCATTATCCTGTACCCCCAGTGTCATCATCCTGTACCCCAGTGTCATCATCCTGTACCCCAGTGTCATTATCCTGTACCCCAGTGTCATTATCCTGTATCCCCAGTATCATTATCCTGTACCCCCAGTGTCATTATCCTGTACCCCAGTGTCATTATCCTGTACCCCCAGTGTCATCATCCTGTACCCCAGTGTCATCATCCTGTACCCCAGTGTCATTATCCTGTACCCCAGTGTCATTATCCTGTACCCCAGTGTCATTATCCTGTACCCCAGTGTCATTACCCTGTACCCACAGTGTCATTATCCTGTACCCCCCAGGGTCATTATCTTGTACCCCAGTATCATTATCCTGTACCCACAGTGTCATTATCCTGTACCCCCCAGTGTCATCATCCTGTACCCCCCAGTGTCATCATCCTGTACCCCAGTGTCATTATCCTGTACCCCCAGTGTCATTATCCTGTACCCCCAGTGTCATCATCCTGTACCCCAGTGTCATTACCCTGTACCCACAGTGTCATTATCCTGTACCCCCAGGGTCATTATCTTGTACCCCAGTATCATTATCCTGTACCCACAGTGTCATTATCCTGTACCCCAGTGTCACTATCCTGTACCCCAGTGTCATTACCCTGTACCCACAGTGTCATTATCCTGTACCCCCCAGGGTCATTATCTTGTACCCCAGTATCATTATCCTGTACCCACAGTGTCATTATCCTGTACCCCAGTGTCACTATCCTGTACCCCAGTGTCATTACCCTGTACCCACAGTGTCATTATCCTGTACCCCCCAGGGTCATTATCTTGTACCCCAGTATCATTATCCTGTACCCACAGTGTCATTACCCTGTACCCCAGTGTCACTATCCTGTACCCCAGTGTCATTATCCTGTACCCCAGTGTCATTATCCTGTACCCCAGTGTCATTATCCTGTACCCCAGTGTCATTATCCTGTATCCCCAGTATCATTATCCTGTACCCCAGTGTCATTATCCTGTACCCCCAGTGTCATTATCCTGTACCTCCAGTGTCATTATCCTGTACCCCCAGTGTCAGTGTCATTATCCTGTACCCCCAGTGTCATTATCCTGTACCCCAGTGTCATTATCCTGTACCCCAGTGTCATTATCCTGTACCCCAGTGTCATTATCCTGTACCCCCCAGTGTCATTATCCTGTACCCCCAGTGTCATTATCCTGTACCCCAGTGTCATTATCCTGTACCCCCAGTGTCATTATCCTGTACCCCCAGTGTCATTATCCTTTATCGACTGTTGTACGTACGAGTTGACTCAGTGATAGCACATCTGGATTTGTATCAAGGTCCAGTGCACAGCTGGCAGTGGTACAGCAGAGGTGAATCAGAGAATAGCAGAGTTGAGTTTGACATAGAAGCCATTGCAAAGCTGGAAATGCTATGATAGAGATGAATTAGAGATGGCAGAGCTGAGTTTGCCATAGGGTTGAATACAAGGTTTGCAGCAGTACAGCAGACAAAAGAGTTGAGTTTGTGCTGAAGCTAAATGCATAGCTCGCAGTAAAAGAGCAGAGGTGAGTTTGTCACAGAATTCATTGCAGCACTGGCAGCATTATAGTTGAGTTAAATACATGATAGTGGAGCTGAGTTTGTCACAGGGTGTAATACAGAGGTGGCAGCAATATAGCAGTGTTAACTCGGTAATCACAAAGCTTAGCTTGTCAAAGTTTTCCAATACAGAGTTAGCAGCGGTACTGAGTTAACGCTGATATGATATGTAGAGCTGAGTTTGTCACAAAGTCCAGTGCAAACTTTGCAGCAGTTCAGCAGAAAGCAGAGCTGAGTTTCTCACAGGGATAAATGTATAACTGGAAACAACACAGGAGACAGCAGAGCTGAATTTGTCACACGGTTCGATGCAGAGCTGAATTTGTCACATGGTTCAATGCAGAGCTGGCAGTATAGCAATGTTCAACAAGTGATAGCAGAGCTGAGTTTGTCCAGAGTCCAATACAAAGCTGGCAGCAATATGGCAGGGTTACTGCAACTAGTGATGGCAAAGTTTAGATGTTCACATGTTTTCAATACAGAGTTAGAAGCAAAACAGTAGAGTTGACTCTGATATATGGCAGAGCTGAGTTTGTCACAGAGTCCAATGCAAACCTTGCAGCAGGTAGCAGTGCTTAGTTTGGCACAGGGTTTAATGCAGAGCTATAAATGGTATGGCAGAGTTGAATTAAGTGTTTGTAGAGCTGAGTTTGTCACTGAGATTAATGCAGAACTGGCAGCAGTACAACGTTCAGGAGAGCTGACTTTGTCACAGGGCTTAATGTTGAGCTGACAGTAGTACAGCAGTAAGCAGAGCTGAGTTTGTCACAGGGCTTAATGTTGAGCTGACAATAGTACAGCGGTAAGCAGAGCTGAGTTTGTCACAGGGTTTAATGTTGAGCGGACAGTAGTACAGCAGTAAGCAGAGCCGAGTTTGTTACAGGGCTCAGTGCAGAGATAGAAGAAGTATGGCCGAGTTAAATAAGTGATACTGAGTTTGTTACAGAATTCAATGCAGACCTGAGACCTGGCAGCATTACACAATAGCAAAGACTACTTGAATACTAAAGTATCGGCCTGCCAGCCGGTTGGGGGTGGGGGGATTCTATAGTGGCTCCGGCCTGGTGAGAAGCGGGGAGGGGGGTGGTAGCAGTGCCTGCCGGGTTCTTTTAGCGGTGGTTGCCGGCGCGAGTACCTGCTCTGCCCCCCGGCTTGTGTGTGGAGCAGTGAAGGGGGCGGGCACTGCTGCGCGGCTGCAGGAAGTGTCTTCTGTAAGACACTTCCAGTCCTCCCTCCGCTCCTCTCCCGGCGCTATCGTGGTCGTGGCGGGCGGCCGTTGGCACACAGCGGGCCCCCCCCTGGGGGCGGGCCCGGTCTCAGCCGCGACCGCTGCGACCGCGGTAGTTACGCCACTGCTGGCCAATATTAGACCGGGCTATTAGGAATCCCTAGTAAATTGTAAAGAAGACACAAGACCCCATCTTTATTATTCTTTGGCATCCGACGTCGTCCAGTGGGAAGGTCAGACGTCGTCCAGTGGGAAGGTCAGACGTCGTCCAGTGGGAAGGTCAGACGTCGTCCAGTGGGAAGGTCAGACGTCGTCCAGTGGGAAGGTCAGACGTTGTCCAGTGGGAAGGTCAGACGTCGTCCAGTGGGAAGGTCCCTCGATGATTTTCAGTCTTTTATAGGATATCAGGGTGTCCCCCATATCCTATAAAAGCTGGCATTCTTCCAGGAGAATGACAGGTCATGACCTCAGTAGGGTGATGGCAGGTCACGAGCCTTGGTTCACGAAGGGTCTATTGTGATTCCATCATGGGATCACAATTGACCCCTGTGTGAACCAAGGATCATGATTTGCCATGACCTCACTGAGGTCATGAGCTGTCATCTCCCTGACAGAGGGGGATGGATCATCTCCCTCCCATCTGAGCTGTTAGATGGGAGGGAGATGAGTATAATGGCGGGTGCGGCGGCGGTGGCAGGTGAGGACCGGAGCTGGGGGGACTGAGGGGACCCGGTGGGAGGGGTCTGTTCCTCTCTGATGTGACATGTGTGACATGTCACTGACATGTCACATCAGAGAGGAATACACAGCAGAGGGCTGCAGGCGGCTGCCAGCTCTGCTATTGGCGCGCTGCGGTGCCATTTTAGGAGGAGGGGGTGGGGGCTAAGTACCGGAACCAAGGGCTTTGTACCGACACCGGGGGACAGGGACAGACATTTCTCTGGCATGCCACAGGTTTGATCCTGTGGCATGACAGAGAAATCATTTTAACGGCAATTTAGTGTACATGTATTTGATCGCGGTTATACAACGGTAAACTTAGTGGGGAAAAGGCATAAGCTAGTCTGAAATCTCAATTGATCAGAAGTGCATCCACAGTAAACAGATGATCCCTGGGATCCAGGGAGCAAAACTGATCCACTTGTTGGTTGGACCTGGTTGCGAAAAGATCAATGGTGGGGATCCCCCACATGTCTGTGATCTGGCGGAACACTGTCTGATTCAAGACCCACTCGTCCTGGTGAAGGTGTACCCAACTGAGGTAATCTGCTTTGCTGTTGTCTTTTCTCCTGATATGTACGCCGAGATAGAGGCTAAGTGCTTCTCTGCTAGCAAGAGGATATGTCCTGCCACATCCATCAGTGTTTTGGACCATGTCCCCCTTTTGGTGGTTTATATATGCCACCAACACCTGATTGTCGGACAGGATTTTTATGTGATGGCCCCTTAATGCTGGCAGAAAACCTGAAAAGGCTTGTTCCACTGCTACCAACTCTTTCATGTTGGAGTTACTGTCCTTCAGAAAATCTGACCAATCCCCCTGAAGCATCTCTAAATGGTCTAAATGGGCGCCCCACCCCAAAGGACTGGCATCAGTTTTGACCACCCTTGTAGCGGGGGAGCACCAGGGGACTCCTGTAGACAGTATCTAATCGTCCAACCACCAGCGGAGGGGCTGCAGAGTAGTTGGTTGCATAGTCAGTTTGGTCTCCAGTTTCTGACCCAGGGCTTCCTGATTTTCCAGAATGTCCCACTTCAGAGTCCTGGTATGTCCTGGCTTGGGCTCAACATACTCCTGATATGCAAGCAGTGAGAGAGCCTAGTAGGGACATAGTAGACAAAAGGCAATGTAGGACTGTGTTCACCGGACCTGCACTGCACACAGAGGAGATGGTCAAAACAAGGTTGGATCACAAGTGGCTTTTATTTCCGACCCGTTTCAGAGTCAGAACATGGATATTGTTGGCTCCCTGAGGAAGAGGGTCGGATCTGAATCCAAAACACGTCAAAAATAAAAGCCACTTGTGATCCAACCTTCATTTGACCATCTCCTCTGTGTGCAGCGAGGGTCTGGTGAACACAGTCCTCCATTGCCTTTTGTCCACTACTTTTAAACCGTTGACGTGTGGACCCTGCAGCAGCCATTTTGTGTATATTCTGGTTGTGTGCTACACAACCTGACCAGGTGAGCAACGACTGTTCCTGGTCTACTTATTTTATTGAGATAAGACCCTATTTGCGCTCTTTCCTCCACAGTTCTGCATAGTAGTGACATGGCCCGTCTCAGAGTCATAGTTGGCGAGTCCATGGCTTTTAATATAAGAGTCTGAATTTTCATCACCTTGTCTGGTGGCAGACAACACTCCCGTATGTTTGAGTCCAACAGGAGACCTAGAAAAATCTAAGACCTTGATGGGGTCAGTTTGGATTTGTCCATATTGATCAGCCAACCCAGATTATTCAACATTTTCAGGACCTGATGGACCTGGTCTGCACAATACTGAGCCGAATTCTCGATTATAAAGAAATCGTGCAAGTACAATGAGGATTTTTCTCCCTGAGGTGAGCCAATACTTTTGATATCACCTTGGTGAAAACTCGAGCAATCATTATGCCGAATGGAAGGGCTTGATACTGGAAATGTCTGACTTGTGAGTTCATCTGAACTGCCACCCAGAGGTACTGTTGGGACTGGACACATAGGAATATATCATATGCGTCTTCTAAATCCAGGACTGCCGTGTGGCAACTTGGAAGAAGCCTTTTGATTGCAGACCCAATTGACTCCATCTTGAAAGTTGGAACCTCCAGGTAATTGTTCAGGCTTTTCAAGTTCAAAATAGTAATACCCTGTCCCCCCTTCCTGGGCCGGGACCCAAACCAGGACTGCTTTGTCCAGGAGACCGTCTTGCTTTCCAGTGCCCGTGGTTCGTTGTGAGATGCTCTGGAAAAAAGTGATAAGAAATCTGGAAGGTGGAAGATGTGGAAACTAAAGTTTTAGACCAGTGTTTATGAGGTCTAAAATGCAAGTGCTTGAAGAAATTTGAACCCAGGCTGGGAAGAAGTGAGAGAATCGACCTCCCACCTGGGAATAAGCGTCACTTGGAGGACTTCTTGGAGTCACGAGAGGACCCCTTGAACATAAAAGCCTTTCCACCCTTCCTCCGGTCAAACCAACTGGGCTGGTCTTATTTCGGAGAATACTTCCTTGAGTATCATCCACTTTGAAAGGGCCTCTTAAAAGAAAGAAAAAGGACAGATCTGGGAACTTTTTCTCCTTGTCCCCCATCTTCTCTAGAATGTCGTTGAGGGCTGTTTCGAATAGATATTCCCCCTCGCAAAGGAGGAGACTCAATTTATTCTTTGTCTGTAAATCACCTGGCCTGTTCTTCAACCATACCGCCCTCCTAGCTGCATTAGAGGCAGCAGATATTGCTGTACAAAATGGTGGAATCTGCATCTGCTAGAAACGCTGCAGCCCCTTGCATAACAGGAACTGAGGCCAGAATTTTGTCTCAAGAAACCCTATTCTTCAATTAGGAAACTAGATGGTCTAGTCAGACCATTAGGGATCTGGCCGCAATGCCTGGTCTCACTCCACCCGCTGATAACTCCCAGGTGTTTTTGAGAAACTGGTCAGCCTTCTTGTCTAGGGAGTCCTTTAGAATGCAAAGTCTTCAAATGGCAGAGAATATGTCCAAGAGGTCTTTGCCACTGCCACATCAATCTTGGGTGCCTTTTCCCAAGATGAACTAGAAGCCTCCTCCTTTTCTATCTGGTTTCTTCCATTCTCTGGTAACCAGAGACTGGATTCGTTTATCTTGAGGAAAAGAACGACGCTTTTTGTGTCCTAATCCCAGGAAACATCAAGTCCAACTTAGATGGCTGTGACTTCTCTTCCTCAATCCCCATTGTGGATCGGATAGCCTTAACTGGGTTGCTTATTTCTTCAACTGAGAAGCAATGATGCCTACTGGATTCGTCGCCAGAAGAGAATGCCGAAGATGTTTCCGAGTACCCATATTCCCATTCTGATCTATCGAAGTCAACTAAGGGCTAAGTAGATACATGAGAAGAAGAGGACCGCTGTTGTCCCTGGGAAAAACATCTAAAAGTATCCTTAACCTGGAACCTAATTAGGGATTGCAGATAGGAAAAAATATTTGCTGATTCTTCCATGATGGTTTGTTCTATGCAAGCCCTGCATAACTTTTTTGCTCAGACGGCCGGAAGTGTACACTCACAGAGCCTACACTGCAAGCGTTTAGATTTAGCTGCCGACGTCCCAGATTTCTGCTGAGTCTAAGACAAGGGAAAAAAAAAGAACAGAGACATTCTATAAAATGACATTCTCTGAGCTCTCTCACTCATCAGATGTGAAGAGATACTGAAGCCGGGGAAGGACTTTTGTCGTGTAACAACTCTACTTTGGCGGTCTCGTGAAAAAAATGACTGCTACTTCGGTGCGACTTCTTCTGAGACTCAGTCTCTGTTGGAGCCTCTGTCCCAGTCATGCTGCTGCAAGAAGCACTGCTGGAGCACTGTTGTCTGGAGCAATAATACTAGCAGGAGGCGAAATGGAGCACTGAGACACCACTCCATTCAAACCTCCTGCCTTTTATCATGTAACCACCTCTCCCTGCAGCCCGCCACCTGGCTTGAAGCTAGAAGTCTGGGTAAGTCACATGGCCAGAGCACTCATCATTGGGCCACCCCCCTGACGTGTGCATAGACGGCCAATCAACGGGCCACCGCCGCGTGTGATGTCATGAATCCACCCCCGGAAGTTCGATGAACTTGGCCTGCCTTTTCTGGCAGACCGGGCACGTGCCCCGAACGCACAGCGGACGCCAACCGTTACATGGTGCCACTGAGCCACAAAGGACAAGAGCCTTCTCTGACCCGAAAGCTGCGGCCCTGGTTCTCGAAACCCACGGGGCCAGATCCGGCCTACCCCGCGCTCACAACCATGCCAACCTCTTGAAGATCAGTGACTGCTGCACAGCCTCCTCTATTACCTTGGCTCAGTTAAGACCCCTGTAAGGTCCAATCTTTTCGAACCGCCGTTTCTTAGGCTCCGTTCAAGGAAAGGAAACCAACTAACATGGGGAGAGGAACCACCTCTTAAAACCTGTCCTTGGAGGGCGGATCCTCTAGCTTAGAGTAGTGTCATGGACGACCGATAAAACTGAAACAAACACACGGTCATAAGTATTAAGAGCCTTTTGAGCTAGTACAACCATGAGTCTTCTTGAGAATGATGCAACAAGTTTTTGGATTTGGGGATCCTCTCAAGTTCCATCAGGTTGGATGGTGACCATTGGTGGACAGCCATTTTCAGGTCTCTCCAGAGGTGCTCAATTGAGTTTAGGTCAGGGCTCTTGCTGGGCCATTCAATAATGGTCACACAGTAGTCCTGAAGCCACTCCTTTGTTATTTTAGCTGTGTTCTTAGGGTCATTGTCTTGTTGGAAGGTGAACCTTCGGCCAAGTCTGAGTTCCAGAGCACTGTGGAAGACGGTTTTATCCAAGATATCTCTGTATTTGGCCGCATTCATGTTTCCTTCAATTGCAACCAGTCGGCCGGTCCCTGCAGGTGAAAAACACTCCCATAGCATGATGCTGCCACCACCATGTTTCACTGTTGGGATTGTATTGGGCAGGTGATGAACAGTGCCTGATTTTTTCCACACATACCAATTAGAATCATCACCTAAATGTTCTATCTTCGTCTCATTAGACCAGAGAATCTTATTTCTCGTAGTCTGGGAGTCCTTCAGGTGTTTTCTTGCAAACTCTATGCGGGCTTTCATATGTCTTGCACTGAGGAGAGGCTTCCATCTTGCAACCCTGCCATAAAAACCCGACTGGTGGAGGGCTGCTGTGCTCCCACCTCCCTAATGTATCTCGAGCTCAGCCACAGTGATCTTGGGGTTCTTCTTTACCTCTCTGACCAAGGCTCTATTCCCACGATTGCTCACTTTGGTGGGACGGCCAGGTCTAGGAAGACTTCTGGTGGTCCCGAACTTTATCAATTTAAGAATTATGGAAGCTACTGTGCTCTTAGGAACCTTGAGTACTACAGGCATTCTTTTGTAACCTTAGCCATATCTGTGCCTTGCCACAACTCTGTCTCTGAGCTCCTTGGGTAGTTTCTTTGACCTCATGATTCTCATTTGGTCTGACATGCACTGTGCTGTGAGGTATTGCATATCACACCAAATGAGAATCATGAGGTCAAAGGAAGTGCCCAAAGGGCAAAGGGTCTGAATTCTTAAAATCATATTTCAGTTTTACTTTTTAATAAATTTGCAAAAATTTCTACATTTGTTTTTTTTTTTCAATATGGGATGCAGCGTGCACAATAATGAAGAAAAAAAAGGGTTTTCTATTCACCAAATGGCTTTAATGAAACAGTGAAACATTTAAAGGGGTCTGAAAACCTTCTGTACCCACAGAATATTTATTTACACACACATTATAACATTATTACATATACATGCACCCAGGGCTGTGGGGTCTGTAAGCCAATCTACCGACTTGAGACTCCTCAATTTCCCTTACCCTGACTCCATCATACATTGGTCATTTTTAAGTGATAAATTTACAATGAGAACATCAGGCTTTAATAATTATTATGATACAATGATCAAGCGGTTTAGATAACATACGGTAATTCATAATATGCCGCACATTCTGCATTGAACTACTGTACCCAATTGATTAGATATTTTAGGAGTCAGATACATTTTCTCTCCGACTGCACGCAGATTCCACAACCCAGCATACATCCAAGTCCCCGGCATTGGACAGTGACTAACTGTTCCTAGCTAATTAGAAAATACAAAATATACTGGGGTTAACAAAGTCTTGCTTCTCTCTGCTGAGATACATAGGCTGCAAGTGTAATACTGGGGGCTGTGTGTGTCCCGCTGCTGGAATACTTGGGGTTGTGTGTATCCCGCTGCTGGAATACGGAGGGCTGTGTGCAGCCTGCTGTTGGAATACTGGGGTCTGTGTGCAGGCTCCTGCTGTATACTAGGGGCAAGATGGCTACGCCTGCCACTATTGTTGTTCTTTTGCCTGTATGGATCTGTCCTGCTGTCCTAATCACATGACCTATCACACAAGATCTTTAAAAAGCTGATCATATGACATGTTACATAATACTTGGGGTCGGGGGGGCCTCAACTTCTTAACAGCCCGAGGCCCTGGCTACTCTTACTCTGCCCCTGGTCCTCACTTAGATCAGTTTTGAACTTTGTCCAAATCTCTGAGGAGTTTGAAATGTTACAGGTTGTTAAAGAGGACCTGTCACCAAACCAGGCATGGTGATCTAATTACAGCACTGGATGCAGCCCTGTACCCTGAGATAATACACTTAGAAAACTTACATGCTCCAGCCATTAAGGTGGTGGCTAGGGGCTGCAGCCAAGGGCAGATTCACACCCCCTGCATGTTTAATCTGCCCACCGCTGCCAAATCATTCTCTCCCTCTTCAGGGATTTAAACAAGAGTTTTTTTTTTACTCTCCCAGAAAGTCCATTTAGCCCCGCCCCCTGAGGGGCAGGGGCAAACTGCAAGTTCTGAAAAAAAAAAAAAACCTCTATTTAAATGCTGCTGAAGAGGGAGAGAATGATTGGCAGCGGTGGGCAGATTAAACATGCAGGGGGTGTGAATCTGCCCTTGGCTGCAGCCCCTAGCCACCACCTTAATGGCTGGAGCATGTAAGTTTTCTAAGTGTATTATCTCAGGGTACAGGGCTGCATCCAGTGCTGTAATTAGATCACCATGCCTGGTTTGGTGACAGGTCCTCTTTAAAATAACAACAAATAGGTGTCTTGGTCACTTTGAGGTTTGTGTGGCTGCTGCTTCACTGGGAGTCATGTCCCAGTGTGCAACATTTTCCAGAAGTCCTTGCCTTTGGCAAGTTTCCCTGAACATTTCACAGACATGCATAAGCTGTGTTATACTATGAATGTCCTTTGTTGCCTATAGCAACCAATCAGAAGCTGACCTGTGATTGTTTGCTGTAGGCCACCTGATAAATATCCAGGCTAACTGTCAAAACAACCAATGCAACTCTATACAAAGACTTAGGGCCCCAATTAATACAGAATAAGCACACACGGCTCTTCAAAGGGTGGGAATCAAGTATGAAGGAGGAAGCACTGGGAGAGAAAATATTGCATGGATGGAGGATGTTCAGAAGAAATGTAGTCAACGAACAGTGGCGAGACTCCCAGTTCCGCCTGATTCATAAAGCGATTTATGGGTTCACAGCCTTTCCAACTAAATCAAATACAGACAGGTTACAGTCTTGTCCGAAGTGCCACACCCCAGACACTGATCTTTTACATGGCTTATGGGAATGCAAATTGATCCGCCCTCTTTAGTCCTTCATGGAGGATGTGGCAGGGAAGGTAGCGGGAGGTTCAGAGGAGATTGGGAGGGATGGATGGGTGTTCCATTACATCAACAGCTCACACGCCAAAAGAAGTGAACAGCGCATACTACACACGGTAGCAATTTTAGCTAAGCGCGCCATATTACGTCGATAGTTAGACGCCAGACCGCCTTCACATGACTCAGTTATACTTGACATTAAGACGGCAATGAGGTCTGAACGCATAGAGGCAGAAACCAATAAAGACGATCTAACGAAATTTTTTTTCGATAAATGGAGGGGATTTATTCTAAATTATCTCTCCAAAGAGGATATTAAATCAGTGGTGTGGTCTTTTAGAGACTCTACCTGGTATTTGATGGAACAGTTGCAGGGCAGCCTGGGAAGACTGAAGGTCTTTCAACATACTCAAAATACTCGATACTAGATGATTGGCACGGGGGTTGTAGATGGTAGTAGGAGTTAGAATACGCTAGTATTCTCGTTATAACTTATACTTATTAGTTAGGAGGAGGAACTCTGCCGGGGAGGGAACGGGTGGGGAGTTTTTGGATTTTTGGGGATTGTGTGGGTTCGACAATTATAATTGTAACCTTTATAATGCTGATTATCATGTTCATGTGTTTGGAAAATTAAATAAAAATATTTGTTAAAAAAAAACAAAACACAACAACAACAACAACAACCAATGCAGTATCTATTTGCTAGCACATACAAACAGTAAATAGGCCTTTTGTTGTGGGGGCAAATGACTGTAAAGCACGGGGTAAAGTCCAATCAATATTTATTGGCCCCTTCACGACCTGCATCTTTCCCAACAAATCACCTTTGTGTGTATTGGAGCAACACACACAAAATATATAGACAATTTGAATAAAACCCCAAAAAAACTAATTGTAAAAAATTGTTGCCTCCTTTCCAACATTGTGGGTTTTACGCACATTATGCCACAGGTGAGTTTCAATGAGCAAGTAACAGATGTGGGCAATATGAAAATCTCTAGTGATAAGCCTCTAATATCGGAGATTCACACCAGTATACACCACCAATCATGCGTAAAAAACGAATGGTGCCGTTACACGCTAGGATATGTTTACGATATCCTTAGAACGATCACGTGACAGTGATAGTGCCGACATCGTTAGTGCGTTGTCACACACAAGGATATCGTTAACGATATCCCATTCGGTAACACACCAGTTAAATAGGAGAGCAAGGACTGACTGATCTTTTAAAGCGACAGGAATAGGAGATTTTTGAACGACATCGTTCATCGTGGTGTCACACTGAACGATGTGGCTTCTTCAAGCAGCGTTAATTGGATGACGAACGACAGATTTGAGGTCAGGATCTCAAATCTTGGATGAACGATTCAATGATTTTTCCTTCCTACATCGTTCGTTTACACGCAACGACGCACTAACGATATTGTTTGAACTATTACAAATCAATGACGTTTAAACAATATCGTTAACGATATCCTTGCGTGTGAAGTGGCCATAAAGGAAAAGAAAAAGATAGGTGGTAGGGGCGCAAATCACTATAAAATTTAACTTTTATTATAATCAATACTAAAAAAGATATTTTAAAATGGTCATCTGCCTGAATGGTACAAGGGAAAGAATTATACTGGAGACCCCTATGGAATCCAATTATATTATTAATTATTACTTAAACAGCGTGAGGTAGATCGAAAAAGGGTAATAGCCCAAATAAGACCCAGACACACTGCCATACAGTAAATAGCTAGTACTCTATTAACCCTTCGCCCCCCGGCGAATTTCCGTTTTTAATTTTTCCTTCCCCTTCTTCCAAGAGTTATAACTTTATTTTTCTGTGAATAGACATATGATGGCTTGTTTTTTGCAGGATAAGTTGTACTCTCAGATGAAATAATTTATTTTACCATATAGTGTACAGGAAAATGGGAAACAAAATTCCAAGTGTGGTGAAATTGCAGGAAAAAAAAAAAAAAAAAGTGCAATTACACTTTTTTTTTTTTTTTTATTCACCATGTTCACTATGGCAAAACTAACATATCTGTATGATGCCTCAGGTCGGTACGAGTTCATACAGTTGTGGCCAAAAGTATTGACACCCCTGCATTTCTGTCAGATAATACTCAGTTTCTTCCTGAAAATGATTGCAATCGCAAATTCTTAGGTATTATTATCTTCATTTAATTTGTCTTCAATGAAAAAACACAAAAGAGAATGAAGCAAAAAGTAAAACATTGATCATTTCACACAAAACTCCAAAAATGGGCCAGACAAAAGTATTGGCACCCTCAGCCTAATACTTGGTTGCACAACCTTTAGCCAAAATAACTGCGATCAACCGCTTCCGGTAACCATCAATGAGTTTCTTACAATGCTCTGCTGGAATTTTAGACCATTCTTCTTTGGCAAACTGCTCCAGGTCCCTGATATTTGAAGGGTGCCTTCTCCAAACTGCCATTTTTAGATCTCTCCACAGGTATTCTATGGGATTCAGGTCTGGACTCATTGCTGGCCACCTTAGAAGTCTCCAGTGCTTTCTCTCAAACCATTTTCTAGTGCATTTTGAAGTGTGTTTTGGGTCATTATCCTGCTGGAAGACCCATGACCTCTGAGGGAGACACAGCGTTCTTACACTGGGCCCTACATTATGCTGCAAAATTTGTTGGTAGTCTTCAGACTTCATAATGCCATGCACACGGTCAAGCAGTCCAGTGCCAGAGGCAGCAAAGCAACCCCAAAACATCAGGGAACCTCCACCATGTTTGACTGTAGGGACCATGTTCTTTTCTTTGAATGCCTCTTTTTTTCTCCTGTAAACTCTATGTTGATGCCTTTGCCCAAAAAGCTCTACTTTTGTCTCATCTGACCAGAGAACATTCTTCCAAAACGTTTTAGGCTTTCTCAGGTAAGCTTTGGCAAACTCCAGCCTGGCTTTTTCATGTCTCGGGGTAAGAAGTGGGGTCTTCCTGGGTATCCTACCATACAGTCCCTTTTCATTCAGACGCCGACTGATAGTACGGGTTGACACTGTTGTACCCTCGGACTGCAGGGCAGCTTGAACTTGTTTGGATGTTAGTCGAGGTTCTTTATTCACCATCCGCACAATCTTGCGTTGAAATCTCTCAATTTTTCTTTTCCGTTCACATCTAGGGAGGTTAGCCACAGTGCCAAGGGCTTTACACTTCTTGATGACACTGCGCACGGTAGACACGGGAACATTCAGGTCTGTGGAGATGGACTTATAGCCTTGAGATTGCTCATGCTTCCTCACAATTTGGTTTCTCAAGTCCTCAGACAGTTCTTTGGTCTTCTTTCTTTTTTCCATGCTCAATGTGCTACACACAAGGACACGGGACAGAGGTTGAGTCAACATTAATCCATGTCAACTGGCTGCAAGTATGATTTAGCTATTGCCAACACCTGTTAGGTGCCACAGGTAAGTTACAGGTGCTGTTAATTACACAAATTAAAGAAGCATCACATGATTTTTCTAACAGTGCCAATAATTTTGGCCACCCCCTTTTTTATGTTTGGTGTGGAATTATATTCAATTTGGCTTTAGGACAATTCTTTTTGTGTTTTTTCATTGAAGACAAATTAAATGAAGATAATAATACCAAAGAATTTGTGATTGCAATCATTTTCAGGAAGAAACTGAGTATTATCTGACAGAATTGCAGGGGTGTCAATACTTTTGGGCACAACTGTAGATACCAAATATGTATACTTTTAATATTAACTAAGTGGTGAGAACATTTTTTAGAAGTTTTTAAAGAAGAAAAAAAATTGTATTTTGCACCATTTCTCATTTTTCCGGATCTTGGGCTGTGTGATGGCTTATCTTTTCAGGCTTTTGGGTAGATGTGATGTTTTGATTGCCTGTTATTGCATTTTATTGCAATGCTGAGGCGACCAAAAAAAAAGTAATTTTGGCGTTTGGACATTTTTTTCCGTTATGTAGTTTACAGATCTAATTACAGATTAATTGATTTTATACTTTGTTAGATCAGGCATTTCTGAACGCAGTGATACCAAATGTGTAAATAATTTAAAATAGTTTTATTTTTAATGGTGCAAAAGGGGTAATTTCAACTTTTATGGGTTTTTTTTTTCATACATAAATTTTTTTTTCTGCCCCCATTATTTTACACTTCGATCACTTCTCTTGTCCTTAGATGAGCTGCTGCTCAACTAATAATTTCCCATCATCACTCCCTGCTGATGATCTCAATAGGACATCACAGGCAGGAAGTGAATCATGCATTACGCCTTCTGCCTGACAGCATATTGTTGGACAAAAACCCTCTCTTGTTCTCTTTATCCACTTTATGTATTGTTATATACACGAGTTGAATAAATGTATTCCTGTCACAATAAAAAGCTGATCTTACTTGCATTCCAGTATTCCTTGGTTTTTGTAGGTTAATATTCGTTTTGTCGCTTGGGATACTTGATGAGGACATATACAAGTTTTAGGAAGTGAATTAGAACAGCTTCTGGGGTCATCACAGGACACTGGACTGTTCAGGTAACAGCATGTAGGTTCCGTGATTGCTTCACGGGACCTGCGATCACGGCGGGGAACAGCGCAATTGCCGCCGGATGCTTTGGATCACGCTGTCAGTGATCGACAGCTTAATCCAAAGAGTTAACAGCACCGATCAGATCGTTTCTGGCGTCTACGAACAGGATACAAACCTAAGACACTGTGTGCCTTAAAGACTTTAAACTCGGCCTACAAATTGAACTTTTTGGACTTCTAAAAAGGCCCCAAAATGGCAGGCCCAAAGATGTGATAACATGTGCTGGCCCAGGGGCGTGCATCGGCCCCTCATCGTGGGGGGCCATGCCAGAGGCATGAAAATACTTGCCCGCCTCCATTACCATCGAAGAAACAAGGGAGCGGGCCAAAGATCAAAATACCCCTGCCAGAGACTTTAAAAAGCAGCAAAAAGGGTGCGGCCAGAAAACCACACAGCATGGGTACGGTCTACGGATCGGTCCCGATGGCGGCCATGAGACTGAGTGACCTGATGTGGGAGGTCGAGGAGGAAGCCCAAGCTGCAACTGGGAACCCAGGGGCGGTGTCCCTCCTTACCAACGAGGTGGATGTGGCCTTTTGGAGAACCGCGTTCCAAGACCTGAGAGTACAGCTCGGTGAGGCCATTGAGAGGACCATCAGGCGCTGGAGCGCTGATGTCACCCTGGAGCTATCCCACAGGGCTACACAAAGGGGGTCCAGCAACCAGGAGCTGGAACCAGGAGTAAGACCTAACCGCGATTGAGCACCCAGTTACCAGGGAGGACCAGCCTACTGAGGCATCACCCGTCGCCAGCGCAGAAGTCGGGGCATCCGGGCCCTGCGAAGAGCCAGATGACCCGAGGCCCTAGCTGATGATGCGGGAGTGGAGCCTGAGGAGACAGAGAGTCGCCGAGTCGGAGATCCAGGAGGTGTCAACCGGAGAGTCGGGTGTGGTGCTGGAGGCAATTTTGGAGGAGCCAGCCAGCCAGTCGAGCCCCAAGGAGGTGGAATCCGAGAAGGATGACGACGTCTAGGAAGTCGGGTCATCTGGGCCCCGCACGGCGTGGTGGAGCAATTATCAATATCGGGAAGGAAATGTGGTCGGCCAAGCCATCACCACTGTAGGTCGGAGACAGGCCCCCGGCCCCATTCCAGGACAACCAGACTATGCCCAAAAGCAGTACCTGGACGACCAGGCACAGCGGCGGCGCCGTCGTGAGGAGTAGTGAGCTTGAAAACTGCAGGTCCGAGCCCAGGCCAGCCTCCAGCCACCGGTACCCCCAGAGAACCGTAGAGAAGGTACTGTAACCACCTTTAATCTGGAGAGTGGGTGGGGTTTATACGGGAGACAAGCCTCTATAAGGAGGTCTTTGTTGGTCGCCGGGACAGAGTCCCACCTCTAAAGGGGGCACCCAGACCGGGACCTGTAGCGGAGCGACCGGGTTAGTTATGAGAGACATGCAGGGCCCCGCAAATGGTACGACCTGCGTGTGCACAAACTGTAAAAACTAAAACGGTGAATCCCCCGATCTTGTAAATAATGTTGAAGGTGCTGAACTTTTTATAGACTTATGAACACTGATGAGAACGTTATACTATGTTGAGCCTGGACTGAGATGGTTAAGCCAGAGACTGTGTGCTTTGTGAGATAACTTCTTTAAAGCAGCCTATTGGTGACAAGGACACTACTGAAGATGCAAGAGACGATTACCGCTGGGACTGCATGTGTACCTGGCCACGTTAGGCCAATGTAAATTAAAATATGTTGGTTTCAGTAACGTTTTAGCAGAGAGCTTTCCTGACGGGATGAGAAGCTTTGTATTTATGTGTAAATAAAAATGTTATTATTGTTATGTTATAAAGCATATAAAAATTTACAGTCCAAGTATAGAAAACAAATAGGCGGCACTCACCGTGTGTTCGTAGGTGCTTTCTTTATTGAAGAGGTGCGGGGAGGGGGTGCATGAAGGTACAGACGACAGGTCCTGTTTCGCGGTTTGCCCGCTTCTACAGGTCTGGGGGAGGTGACGTCATGGCAGAATTTATAGGGAAACTCCCTTAAACGTCACCTCCTCCTTGATACAGGTGTGCAATTAAAAAAACACTAGAATGAAGTAAAAACATGCTTACAAAAATGTCACCATAGTATACTGAATAAGTCACAGTAATTACAATTTCATGCAGAAATGCAGCCTAATGCTGCACAGAGAGGACACTGCCATTTCTGTCAGCGCCATGACACAGGCAACGCTGAGGTATACTTTATGGCGGAAATGTCGCCTATTAACTGACGACAGGTGTTGTCAGGGCAATCGGCTGCAGACTACCAGTGTCTAACAGCCGTGTTTTACAGTAAGGTTATCACCCCCTGATGCCAGGCGTTGTCCAGGCAACCAAACTTGAAGCGCCAGTGTCGTGCGGTTAGAAAGGGCAAGAGTATGTGGGTCTGTGGGAATTAATCCTAGAGGCGGAATTCACCTATTAAGCCTAGACCTTTATTTCCACAATAAGTGAGAACTTGAACCAGATTTGACTCCCCAATGGGGAGGGGGAAAAAAAAAAAAAAAAAAAAAAAAAAAGTGTTTTAAAACCATCCCCTTTCCCCCTTTCTTTTTCTTCCCTTCTCTTTGTGTCATATTGATTAAATTGATTAACCCTCTAAAATAAAAGCTGAATTTTCAGCAGTAAGGGGGAAAATCCGTTTCCCCTACGTCGTTCAAGCCTCAAGTCTCACTTTGTGTGTTATTACAAACATAATCTGTATAAATGTTGATATGTATGGTTAGAGGGGAATCAGTTGTTCCATAGTAAGTAAAATTTTAGCTAAATTAAACTCCCCAATGGGGAGGGGGGAAGAGGAAGAAAGGTGTTTAAAACCATCCTTTTTTGTGTCATATTGATTAGAATGATTAACCCTCTAAAGTGAAGGCTGAATTATCAGCAGTACCGGGAGAATTCCATCTCCCCTGCGCCTTCCAAGCCATAAGTTTTACTATGCATGTTATCACAAACATGTTCACATATATAATGTATATGGTCAGGGAGGGATTGTTTCCACAGACACACCAACACACCTCCAACTGCCTGTATTATAATCTATACCCACACTCCACTGGCAACGTATGGTCACCTGGATACCTCTTCGGGCCTCTATGTGTCGACACCTTATTGGCCACTCAGTCAAAAGCTACGTGTATGATGTGTCATTTATTATTTATTAGACCTGATACGTTGCCATTTACTTGTTGGGAAAGAGGAACATAGGCCACAGAGATGTGCCCAGTAGTCGTGGGTGTTCATAACGGAAGACACAGCGATCCAATTAACAAAAAAGGGAGACCCACAGTTCATCTCCGGTACCAGGAAGGAGCACTAATAACGGATCATGGCGCCCCCCTGGCCCGGAAGACGAACAATGGGTGACTGTACCTATTGATATTAACGTATGCTAGTATCCCAAATACAAATAGTGCAATATTTTTCAAGAAAAAAGGGGTGAGGGAGAGAGAGATGGCTTGCAGACTAAAGAAACGGAGCTAGCTCATTCTTGTCGTTTAGACCTAGTGGTCCACAGGCTCGCGACTCAATTATCCATCTGCTCTCCCATTGGAGCAAATGTCTATGTAAGTCGCCACCTTTCTTTGTGGGTCTAATATGTTCGATCCCTGCAAAGGAAAGACAATCTGCATTGCCATCGTGGCAGTCGCGCACATGGTTAATTAACCTTTTTGACCCAAACCCTGATGTCACTGATTTGTAATGTTCGCGGAATCTAACATACAGTGGGCGAATAGTCTTACCAATATAGAACCTACCACAACTGCACTGAATGACATATACGACCCACGACGTTTTGCACGTTATTAGGGTATTGACAAAGCGGTCGATTCCTCCTACATTAATCGGATTTTCAACCTTATGGTATTTACAGAAGTTGCAGTTTCTACACTGGAAATTACCAGTAGGTCTTCTCTTGTCCAACCAAGTTAGTGTTTTTTTGTCTGGGGGTAATCTGTTTCTGATAAGAATGTCTTTAAGGTTATTACAGCGCTTATAACTTATCATGTGGGGGCCTATGCCAGAGGCACAGAGCTCCTTGTCAGATTCGACCACATGCCAGTGTTTTCTTATCGCCTTTTTTATCTGATCGTACATGGGCCCGTATTTAAAAAGAAAACCGAACCTTTCTTCTCATCTTCCCGTTGAATTTTTTTCTTTGATTGAGAATTAAGGGCTTTTTTCCGGGCGTTTTTTATTACTGGCAGTGGGTAGCCTCTTTCAATGAAATCTCTCTCCATCTTATCGCACTGTATATTTAAGACCTCTGTATTGTTATTTATTCTCTTTAGCCTAAAGCCCCGGTCTCACATAACGATGTGTCAGCGATGCCGACAACGATCAGCATCGTTGATGCATCGTTGACACATCGTTATCAGGTCGCTGGTGAGCTGTCACACTGACAGACTTCACCAGCGACCTCTGGGCAGCCAGATCGTTGGTACCCAGCGTCCGCTCGTTCCCTGCATCCTGGGAGCGGACGGACGCTGGTAACCATGGTAACAGCGGGTCTCTCCTGCACTTAGAGACCCGCTTGTTTACCATGGTTACCAGCACCCGCCCGCTTCCGAGTTGCGGGGAGCGAGTGGGTGCCGACCTCTCCTATCCTGTCCCTCACTATTCTCATCTCTCCCTGCTATTTCCCTGTTCCCTACTCTATCCCCTATCCTAAACCCTAATCCTATCCCTCTCCTTGTTCTAAATAAAGAAATCCCCCCCCCCGAGGCTCACCGGCATCAGAGGCTCCCATACCGGCATCTCTGTAATGGAGATCTCAGGGGTAAAGGACCTGTGATGAGGTCACAGTCATGTGACAGTATCATACTGTACAGTATAGGCGGGTCACATGACTGTGACCTCATCACAGGTCCTTTACCCCTGAGATCTCCATTACAGAGATGCCGGTATGGGAGCCTCTGATGCCGGTGAGCCTCGGGGGGGGATTTCTTTATTTAGAACAAGGAGAGGGATAGGATTAGGGTTTAGGATAGGGGATAGAGTAGGGAACAGGGAAATAGCAGGGAGAGATGAGAATAGTGAGGGACAGGATAGGAGAGGTCGGCACCCGCTCGCTCCCCGCAACTCGGAAGCGGGCGGGTGCCGGTAACCATGGTAAACAAGCGGGTTTCTAAGCCCGCTTGTCACCCTGGATGTCATGTTACAGCGCTGCTGTGCGGCGCTGTGACATGGCGGGGGATCCTGACAGGTCGTTGATCGCTGCCCCCGCCGGTCACACACACCGATGTGTGGTGACCAGCGGGGGGGGCCAACGACCAAAAAATGGTCAGGAGCCCTGTGCAACGATCAGCGACCTCACAGCAGGGGCCTGATCGCTGCTATCAGTCACACGCAACGATATCGGTAAGGATATCGTTCCTACGTCACAAATAGGACGATATCGTTACCAATATCGTTATGTGAGACCTAGCCTTAAGGAATTGGCCAAAGGGTAACGAGACTTTAGTTTGTGTAGGATGTGCGCTGCCAAAATGGAGAAAGGTATTCATTGAGGTTGGCTTTTTGAATACTGACCTCATGATGGTTTCATTTCTCACCTCCAACTGGACATCCAGAAATTCAAGTCTCTGGTCCCCAAAACTGGAGGTGAATTTCATGTTGTAATCGTTCTGGTTTAAAAAAGATACAAAGCTGTTAAAGGGAACCTGTCAGCTGGATCTAAGCCCCTACACTCTCACTACCTGTCCCTGCACCTTCCTAGCTGCTCCCTATCTATCCCTCTCTGAGCTAAATCCGCCCTATAAAACAGCAGAAAAATAACTTATAACTTACAGAAGTCCCTGAGGCTGGGGACTGAGAAGGTGGCGCCAGGCTGCATTCTGCCCCTCCTCCATGCAGCAGCACACGCCCCACTGGGCGGCATTATTCTTTCTTCATCGTCGCCTCCTCCATTTGGAATCTGTGCTTTACACCTATCATGTTGTGGTGATGCGACCTCGATGTGTCCCCTGACTGAGACACAGCATAAGGGAGATTGTATCTTCTGCTCGGTAGCAGCACACACAGGGTCAGCTGCTACTGGAGCTGAGTGCTGATTGAAAGCACTGATGCCCAGGTGTGCGGGTGAATAGGAGATGATATGAGTTGCCCTGGGCTGTGGGGAGGGGTGGAGTGTGTCAGGACAGCAGCAGGAGCTGCTGGGATTGTATGAGGTTCTATTCGGCTGCGCCACGGTGTAACAGGCCAGACTAACCCCCCCGACCAGAATATACTCGGGGTTAAAGTGGCCTAGGCCAGATTATACCCCTCCGTATACCACAGCAGCTGTAGATCAGGGCTCCAAGCAACACATGGGGGCCCCAGGCAGCAGAAAGTGGCCCTACGCAACATACAGGGGCCCCAGGCAGTGCTAGGGCCCCAGGCAGTGCTAGGGCCCCAGGCAGTGCTAGGGGCCCCAGGCAGTGCACAGGGCCCCAGGCAGCACAAAGTGGCCCCAAGCAGCACAAAGAGGCCCCAGGCAACATACAGGGGCCCCAGGCAGTACTAGGGGCCACAAGCTACACACAGGATCCCAGGCTACACACAGGGGCCCCATGCAGCATACAAGGACTCCAGGCAGTGCACGGGGCCCCAGGCAGTGCACGGGGCCCCAGGCAGTGCACAGGCCCCAGGCAGCACAAAGTGGCCCCAGGCAGCACAAAGTGGCCCCAGGCAACATACAGGGGCCCCAGGCAGTACTAGGGGCCCCAGGCTACACACAGGGTCCCAGGCTACATACAGGGGCCCCAGGCAGCATACAAGGGCCCCAGGCAGTACAAAGGGGTCCCAGGCAGCGCATGGGGGCCAGAGGCAGCACACAGGGGCCCCAGGGAGCACAAAGTGGCCCCGGGTGGCCCACTGCCTGGGGCCCCTGTAAATTGCCTGTGGTCACTTTGTGCTGCCTGGGGCCCCTGTGTGCTGCCTGGGGCCCTTGTATGCTGCATGGAGCCCTTGTGTGTAGCCTGGGATCCTGTGTGTAGCCTGGGGCCCCTGGTACTGCCTGGGGCCCCTGTATGTTGCCTGGGGCCCCTGTGTGCTGCCTCGGGCCCCCATGCACTGCCTGGGGCCCCTAGCACTGCCTGGGGCCCCTGTATGTTGCCTGGGGTCACTTTGTGCTGCCTGGGGCCACTTTGTGCTGCCTGGGGCCCTGTGCACTGCCTGGGGCCCTGTGCACTGCCTGGGGCCCTGTGTACTGCCTGGGGCCCTGTGTACTGCCTGGGGCCCTTGTATGCTGGCTGGGGCCCCTGTGTGTAGCCTGGGATTCTGTGTGTAGCCTGGGGCCCCTGTGTGCTGCCTCAGGCCCCCATGCACTGCCTGGGGCCCCTAGCACTGCCTGGGGCCCTTGTATGTTGCCTGGGGTCACTTTGTGCTGCCTGGGGCCACTTTGTGCTGCCTGGGGCCTGTGCACTGCTGGGGCCCGTGTACTGCCTGGGGCCCTTGTATGCTGGCTGGGGCCCCTGTGTGTAGCCTGGGATCCTGTGTGTAGCCTGGGGCCCCTTGTGTGCTGCCTCGGGCCCCCATGCACTGCCTGGGGCCCCTAGCACTGCCTGGGGCCCCTAGCACTGCCTGGGGCCCCTGTATGTTGCGTAGGGCCATTTTCTGCTGCCTGGGGCCACCTTGTGCTGCCTCGGGCCCTCATGCATTGCTTGGGGCCCTGTGCACGGCTTGGGGCCCTGATCTACAGCTGCTGTGGTATACGGAGAGTTATAATCTGGCCTAGGCCTGTTTATACCCCGGGGTATAGTTTGGGCTAGGCCAGAATATACCTCGGGTATATTCTGGTCGGGGGGTTAGTCTGACCTGTTACATCGGAATCTGGAGGTCTGTGAATACCTGAACTGTGCCATTAAACTGTGTGCTGTGTGAGTAAATACCTGAGTCACTGCCTAATGGTGGGTTTACACGTCCCGATATCGGCGTCCAACTCCGACCCAACTCCGACAAAAAGTCACGTGGGTCGCGAGTTGGAGCAGATATCGGGTGCGCGTTGTACTGTTTGACAGTACAACGCGATGCTGGAACGATGCCAAAACGATATCGGAGTTGAATAGCAAAGCTATTCAACTCGCCGATATCGCAAGGCCGTTGTACCAGCATCGCTGCGTGTGACAGCCCAACTCCGATGTCTACGCTCACGTCACCCATTCACTCCCATGTTAACTGGTCGTTCCTGGGTTGGTGGGCGTAGACATCGGAGGGACGTTGCATCCCGATATCGCGGCGTGTAAACTGGCAATGCGATGCAGGGAGAAACGTGCACTAAATGCGCGCTCCGCGTCGTTGCCTCCGATATCGCCGCGATTCGGGACGTGTAACCCACCCATTATGTCGTGCCGATTCTAACCACTACCTTACAGTGTAAAGTGGGTGGGAGATTCCAAATGGAGGAGGCGGCGATGAAGAAAGAATAACGTCGCCCAGCGGGGCGTGTGCTGCTGCATGGAGGAGTGCTGAATGGAGCCTGGCGCCGCCTTCTCAGTCCCCAGCCTCAGGGACTGCTGTAAGTTATAAGTTATTTTTCTGCAGTTTTATAGGGCGGATTTAGCTCAGAGAGGGATAGATAGGGAGCAGCTAGGAAGGTGCAGGGACAGGTAGTGATAGTGTAGGGGCTTAGATCCAGGTGACAGGTTCCCTTTAAAGTCAGTCTCGGAGCCCTCCCAGGCAATAAAGATGTCATCCACGTAGCGGAGAAACACCTTTATGTGCTTTTTGAAAGGGTTACTGGTGGTGTAGACCAGTTTTTCTTCAAGATGGGAGAGGAATAGGTTAGCCAGTGTACATGCCACTGGCGTTCCCATAGCGGTCCCTTCTTTTCGAAGGAACCACAAGTCCCTGAAAGAAAAGGCGTTATGAGATAGTATAAACGCGAGAGCCTCACACACGAATCCCACTAGAGCATGATCAAGATTTTCGTTTTCCAAAATCTCCTGTATTATTTCTACTGCCCGTTGTTGAGGGATCCGTGTGTATAGGCTCTCCACATCTATAGAAGCCAATCTGAGCCCTTCTCTCCACTGTAGTTCTTCTAAGTTTCCTACAAAATCACCTGTGTCTTTGACGTAAGCCGGTATGTTGTTCAAAAGGGGTCTAAGTAGCCAATCTAAAAATTGGCTCAGGGGTTCAGTTAGGGACCCGATCCCTGAAACAATGGGGCGGCCAGGGGGTGTTTTCTGATTTTTATGGATTTTGGGAATGCAATACCAGTGCGCCCTTTTAGGGTGCTCAGGGAACAGTTTTTCCAGCTGTTTTTTTACTTATTGCGCCCTGACCTACCCATTTTCTTAACAGATTTTTTAAATCACTCTGGTATTTTAAAGTGGGATCAGATTTTAATTCTTCATATGTTTGTTTGTCTCCTAGTTGCCGCATAGACTCAGCAATATAATCTTGTTTATACATTATAACCACCCCACCTCCTTTGTCGGCCTTTTTAATGAGAATTTCTTCCCATTTTTTCATTAGATTTAGTGCTTTTTGTTCGGGCTCAGACAAATTCTTTTTCGGTTGTGGATACATCAGGGCCTCTATTTCGCGGCTAACTAACTCTTCAAACAAATCAATGCTGTTACCTGGGGAGACAGGAGGATAGAAAGTAGATTTTATTCCTCCCAAAAATACAGGTTTTTCCTTCTGAACTACAGGAGTTTCCTCCCATGCCCCAGGATCTATTCCCAAAAGATCAGAGAGATCTTCAATCTCTGTTTCATTCAGGGAATCGGCTCCAAAGAATCCCAAAGGACCCACTTTAATTTGTTTGTGTGCCAAAGGCTCGCTTGTGGATTTTTTATTGTGATTTTTTTGGTTTGCAAAAAACTTAAAAAGGTGAATTTTTCTGTGGTCAGATTGAAGATTTTAATTGGATTGACATCTGAGTCCTCACACCCTACTCCCTCCATGAGACTGTTTTGTGTTTTCCTTTTATGGGACTGCTTGGTTCTTCCTCTCCCTCTCCTGATCCGCTTCCCAAAGGGGCTGGTTCTTTACTGCTTTTCTTTGGTGGTGGAGGAACCTCCTCGCTGCTGTCTTCGTTATCTGGGTCAGTGTCTTTATTCAGAGTGTCTTTGCCAGACGGTGTTGGCTTTGCAGGAATTGATGGTTTTTTCGGGGTGATTGGTGTGGCAGGAGTGCCGGGTTTTTTCCACGGCTTTTTCTTTTTGTTTTTTGGGGTGAGGGCTGGGTTGGGGTTCCAATTGAAGATTTTGCCTGAGGAATAGTCCTCTTTGTCTCAGACATATTTTTCCTTCTTTTTTGCTTTTATTTCTGCCTGGAGGGGAATCAGTTTCTCATCTAGTTTTTTCATAAAGACTGTCCATTCATGCTCTTTGGTATACCGAGACTCAAGTTCCTCTCTCAGGTTAATTAAATCATTGGTGATTTTTTCATGCTCCTTCTCGTTTTGCTTTAATACCAACTTGAGCAATTTTTCAGAACATTCTATTTGGATCGATTCTCACTCCGCTACAAAGTCCTTATCATCTTGTGATTTTTTTTTTTTTTTTTTTTTTAATTTTAGAGGGTTAATCAATATGACACAAAGAGAAGGGAAGAAAAAGAAAGGGGAAAAGGGGATGGTTTTAAAACACTTTTCTCTCTTTTTTTTTTTTTTTTTTCCCCCCCTCCCCATTGGGGAGTCAAATCTGGTTCAAGTTCTCACTTATTGTGGAAATAAAGGTCTAGGCTTAATAGGTGAATTCCGCCTCTAGGATTAATTCCCACAGACCCACATACTCTTGCCCTTTCTAACCGCACGACACTGGCGCTTCAAGTTTGGTTGCCTGGACAACGCCTGGCATCAGGGGGTGATAACCTTACTGTAAAACACGGCTGTTAGACACTGGTAGTCTGCAGCCGATTGCCCTGACAACACCTGTCGTCAGTTAATAGGCGACATTTCCGCCATAAAGTATACCTCAGCGTTGCCTGTGTCATGGCGCTGACAGAAATGGCAGTGTCCTCTCTGTGCAGCATTAGGCTGCATTTCTGCATGAAATTGTAATTACTGTGACTTATTCATGTATATACTATGGTGACATTTTTGTAAGCATGTTTTTACTTCATTCTAGTGTTTTTTTAATTGCACACCTGTATCAAGGAGGAGGTGACGTTAGGAGTTTCCCTATAAATTCTGCCATGACGTCACCTCCCCCAGACCTGTAGAAGCGGGCAAACCGCGAAACAGGACCTGTCGTCTGTACCTTCATGCACCCACTCCCCGCACCTCTTCAATAAAGAAAGCACCTACGAACACACGGTGAGTGCCGCCTATTTGTTTTCTATACTTGGACTGTAAATGCTTGACTGGCTGATGCAGGCGTAGCACCACCAGGTGGCTGGGGATAAGACAGCGGTCTGTCTTTATGGAGAAATAAGAAAGACCAATAGCCCTGAAGGTGCCCGGTGCCCCTACCTTTCTATAAGCATATAAAAATGTAGCTCTGTATCGGGCCCGAGTGGAATCACTCGCGGACAAGTGAGTTCAACCAAGGGGGAATGTGGCGCCCCACTGGTTGGTGCGCCATGGAGGGGTACTGCACCCAGACCAGTGTGTGTAGTATCCCTGTGACCAAGGGATTGGAATATTAATTTGAGGCCCTCACCACACACATTCACACACCTAGAGCCAAAGGATCAATTGGTCAACCCGTTGCTAAGGGGACCGATCACGGTGGGCAGTGTTATGTAACTAGTGAAGAGCTGGAAGAAGTCGAGTTAGTTCATCAGAGGAGAGAGGAGGACAGGGACCCTGCAAGTGACGCGTATGGAGGGCACCTAAAAGACGGTGACCCGGACTGAAGGGATCCTCAAGTGTCAGTTAACACCCTAATCCGGACCGGAATGGCACCCGACCCGGAAGGACCCAGTCCAACACCGGAGGACCGGCTCCAATGCGGTGCGGGCGTTTACCCCCGAGCCGCAAAACCAGTCCGGACGCGGGCTCTTTCAAGAAGTTGCGGCCAAGTCCTGCATATCCTCATAAGGCCTGCAGAGGGTAAGGAGTCCTATGTCCCGTAAATCCCGTGACCGGGCACCAGGCTCTGTGCATGGCAGTACTGGAAGAGAAGTAGTGAAAAGACAGAGAAAGTAAAGACAAGGGGGAGAATCCTGAAGGAACACCACTGAGGGCTTCAAAGAGACATTTCATCCCCTGGTGACTACCCAGGCCAGCTACCCGTTACTGTACACCTGTAAGCTGCCTGAATGTTACCAGTAAACCCGTGCAGAGCCTAATCAACGTGTGGTGTCTTATTGCATCTCGCTGGGGAAAACTGCATTCCAGTCTCCTTAGGCAGACTGCATCTGGCCTCCACCTGCAGAGACACCTTCCTATGTGAGCTCTCCATTTTCTATCACTGCCCCAGGGATCCTGCTCCACCTGCAGGGAGCATTACCATCTGGCTGTCTACCATAATCCCTGGAGGTCTGAGGCAGCGCTGGTAACATTGCCAGGTACCGTGGGTGGAGTCTCGAACAATTTATTTTATTATTTTTACACAATTTTCAGCAACCACCAGGGCCACGGCCACCATTGACAGCACCTTTGATCAATGCTCGGGATCCGATTATCCCACGGCCCTGGGGTGGGTTGGTGTTAAAGGGGGTTGTCCGGTCTAAAATGATAATTCTGCAGTCAGTCTGTGTGACTGAAGAATTATCAATCCTCAGGGCACACGAATTATGAACTGCGGGGATTTGCTGTTTCTAAACCGGGAATGGACTGCAGACAGGTATGCATGTTCCCTGCCACTGTGGCTGGCCCAGTATATGTTTATGGAGCAAGGCCATGCCTGTTAGACAGATGCACCCACTAGTCAGACAGGCCTGCTCCATATACTTGTATTGAGCAAGGTCTCGCCAACTTGTCTTCGTTTGCCGGGAACATGCATACCGCATAATTGCAGTCCGTTCCCGCAAAACCTTGCAGCACACACTGCGTGGATTGAAAAATTTGTAGTCACATTTATGGATATCCAAATTGCGCGCCTACTCAGACTTCTACGGATTGCGCTTGTGCACTAAAGTCCACAGGGCCTAAAACTGTTCTGCGCCTGCATGACATGGAGAAGGCATGCATGCAATTTGGATATCAATCAGAAGAAGAGGCTGTTGGATGCCAAGGAGAGGTGGAATGAACGGAGCTACAAACAAACCGATCGGACCAGAGACAGGTAACTATAATACAGGACAAGAAGTTTTTAAAATTTATTTGGTGTACAAGGGTAATCAGGCCATTGTGGCCACCTTCTAAGAATACAGCATAGGTGCTGCAGAGCAGAGGGAAAAGGAAGGCATGCACCGAAGTGGCAAATTCTTTATTTCAGGCGCTGTACAGGTAGACAAAATACATGTTGGCGTTGAGGCGATGCAGGGAGTGGGTGGGGAGAAGTGCAGGAGATGGGACTTTTAGTTTACAACACCCAAATGTAGTTACCAGTTCAGTTTAAGACAGCATTCATTTTTTGGAAGAAGCACCAAAAAGTATTGTGTGAACCTACATGTTTTAGCAGCTTTTTTGATGATTAAAATGGGGTTAATAGACCATAAACACTGCTATAATTAACATGCTGCTGCTTTTTACTGCACCAAAATCTGCTACAAAACTGCAAGGAAAAAAAAGCAATGTGGATACAGCACTTCATGATTCTCAGACCTTGTGGCTTCAGGAAAGACATGCAAAATTTGATGCAGATTTTCAAAATCTACACCAAAAAAAAGCATTAAAAAATTGCACCGACAATGCACTTTGGGCACAGGGTTTACGTCTCAGTGGCATACTTGAGGCTATTGGTTAGTCTGGAAACCAGTAATTGTGGTCTCTGCATTGTGGTCCATACAATGACCATGTGAACGTAGTCATAGCCTGAGAAACACAATACATGCAACAACAAAATATGACATTAACAGATGTGACTATTTTCAGCCTCAGACATTATCAATCTCTATCAATCCATTTATTTAAAACCTGCATTATGCTACATCTGAGTGATACTTAGGCCTGAAGCCAAACATCACATTTCCAAATAACAGATTTGCTCCTTAAATTGTACACGTTTTGGCGCAACTGATACATCTAAAGATTAATTTATATAACGAACAGGTGCAGTGCAGATTAAGGATACATGTGCATTTGTATAACCAAGTCATGAAGCCTACGCCCCATACTACCATGGATTTTATTACTTATTTATGCAAAAACAGTGTAGCAAACACATACAAAAAAAATAAATAAATAAAATAAAACTTTGCTAATTCCTTTACAAACAAATCTTCAAAATTTCTCAATTAAGATATTTAGGTCAATCACGAAGTGCTGCAAATTCTATTAACCCCATCACTACCTTGTGATTTTCCGTTTTTCCCCTCCATATTCCAAGAGTCATAATTAATTTATTTTTCCATTCACTTCGCCACATGAGGACTTATTTTTGCGGGATGAATTGTACTTTTGAATGATATCATTCATGTTATAATGCGATACACTGAAAAGCAGGAAAAACAAAATTCTAATGTGTTGAAACTGCAAAAAAATGTGCAATTCCACAATTTTTATTTACTCTTTTTACTATATTGTAAAACCAACCAGACAATAAGATTTTGCAGGTCAGTACAAGGACACAGATACCAAACATGTATAGAATTTCTTTTTAGTCAAGCAGTAAATAAATAAAATAAAATAAAAATGTGAAAAAAAATTTACTTGCATCTCCATTTTCCAAGACCTCTAATATTTTAATTTTTCAGGACCTGGGCCTGTGTGAGGGATTTATTTTTTTTTTTTACACCCTGTAATGGTTTTTCTGATATCCCACTGGGGCAGATACCGTATGTTTTGATTGCCTCTTACTGAAATGTTGCTGCAGCCAAAGTTTTCTCGCGATGCTATATATCAATCAGATTATTTTCATATTTTGATAGAGCAAACGTTTCCAAACACAACAATACCAAATGTGTATTTTTATTTATCGGAGCAAAAGAGGGCAATTTTAACTTGTGCCTTTCTTCCTGTATTTGTACAAACTTTTTTTTCCTCACTTTTACACTATTTCTTAGTCCTTTTAGGGAACTTGAAGCTCTGATTTTCAGATCACTTGTGCTATAATTATAGCTGTCATGACTAGTTATCGGCACCTTGAAATGACGTCATGGGGCGCGCCAATTGGAGTGTAGAATGATGCGCTCCCCACTGGTGTGTGTCAAATGCCACAGTTAGATTGACAGGAGCATTTCACAGGTTAACACCATGGGCAGAGCTCCTCTTGTGGCTGTTAAAGGTACATGATGGTTGATTAAATCAGGAATTATGTGACTGAAAAGGTGTGGGCTCTGTGTGCGTCCGTGCATGAAAGGCAGGGAACACCACTTTTGATGAACAAGTATGTCAAAAGGTAATGAAGGGGTTAATACAGTACCTTCTTAACTGTACAGTAAAGTGTTAAAAATGGGTCAGGGAAAATATCCAAAATTGTTGCACAAAACAGAAGAAATGTACAGGGTGGGCCATCTATATGGATACACATAAAATGGGAATGGTTGGTGATATCAACTTCCTGTTTGTGGCACATTAGTATATGGGAGGGGGAAAACCTTTTCCAGATGGGTGGTGACCATGGCAGCCATTTTGAAGTCGGCCATTTTGGATCAATTTTTTTTTTCTTCTTCAATGGGAAGAGGTCATGTGACATCAAACTTACTGAGAATCTCATAAGAAAAACAATGGTGTGCTTGGTTTTAACGTAACTTTATTCTTTCATGAGTTATTTTCATGTATCTCTTTGTTTACAGCCATTGACATGTCGCAGAGCGGACAGAAATTGTGCTGATGTCTGGTGAAAGCAGTACCCGGGTCATTGCAGCAGAGTTCAATGCAAGACACCCTACGAGATCACCCATCTCTCATGCTACATTTAGCAAACTGCTTGCCAAATTTCTTGAAACAGGTTCAGTGTTGGATTTACAAAAATGTGGACACAACAAAACTGTCACTAATGAAGAAATATCAGTGGCTGTCCTAGCTTCATTCAGCAAGAGCCCACAGTGTAGCACTCACCGCATGTCACTGGAGAATGGCATAGGTCAAACATCCCTTGGGTGGATATTAGCTACTCACAAATGGCACCCTTACAAAATCCAGCTGCTGCAGCATCTCAACCAGGATGACCCAGATCAGCACACTGAATTTGCAGAATGAGAAAAAAAAAAATTGGAACAGGTCCTTCAGTTTACACAGAACATTATGTTCAGTGATGAGGAAACTTTTTTGTGAATGGTGAAGTTATCACAAAAAACCACCACTATTGGTCTGACACTAACCCACAGTGGATAGATTCCTCCAAGACTGTTGGAACACAAAAATTGATGCTATGGTGTGGTATATGAAGTACAAAGATAGTGGGGCTATTCTTCATCAATGGAAACCTCAATGCCACTGGATATCTGAAATTGGTACATGATGATGTGTTGCCCTCTTTATGCACTGAAGATGGAACGTTCCCTGAGATTTTCCAACAAGATGGTGCCCCACCACATTATGGGAGTCAGGTCCTAGCATTCCTACATAAAGTTTCCTGAAAAGTGGATTGGTTGTCATGAGCCAGTTGAATGGCCACCAAGGTCTCCCGATCTGACCCCCTTTGACTTTTTATGTATAAATCACAATGGCTCACAGCACCCAGGTAAATATCAGGTAATGTTCCTTTAAGAATTCTATTACCCTTGGTTGGAACACCAGTCAGCCCAGGGAGTCCAGCCTGGTTACTCACAAGAAGATATATTCAGCAGAAAAGACAGCGCCTCCCGCACAGGTGGTTGAATTAATGCATCCTCTCTATTCCATCTGCCGCATGCGATGTTTTGAACCCATCTGGCTCTTTATCAACCACCTGTGTGGGAGGCGCTGTCTTTTCTGCTGAATACCCCTTAGACTTATCTTTGGGGTCATCTGAAGGCAATTATCTATGCTGTGAAGATACAAGATGTGCAGCATCTGAAACAACTACCGTAATACTGGAAGCCTGTGCTAGCATTTCTTCTGCGGTTTTGCCATCAGTGTGTCAAGAATGAGAGAAGAGGGTTGCATTCACAATCCAACACAATGGGTAGCACTTTGAACACAATTTATAATTGGTCATAAACTAGTAAATAACTCATGAAAGAATAAAGTTACATTAAAACCAAGAACACCATTGATTTTTTTATGAAATTCTCAATAAGTTTGATGAGTCACATGACCCTCTTCCCATTGAAAAAAAAAGTCGCATCCAAGATGGGCGACTTTAACATGGCCACCATGGTCACCACCCATCTGGAAAAGTTTTCCCCCTCCCATATACTAATGTGCCACAAACAGGAAGTTGATATCACCAACCATTCCCATTTTATTAAGGTGTATCCATATAAATGGCGCACCCTGTACTTTACAGAGTTAACTTGCAGTGTGCTACATCCTGCATGCTATTTACATCCAATAGCACAAAAGTTGAAAATGTTAAAATGTCTTATTTTCAGAGGGTGTCTTATTTTCTTATGAAAAAAAATTCTAATATTTTTGAACAAAAAAAAATTAAAATGTATTAACATATATACTGAACTGTGTGCATCCCATCTTCCCACTGCAGCCACTCCCATCTCCCACTGCAGCCACTCATCACCCCCCCCCCCATCATCCCCTGCAGCCTCCCATCAGCCCCCCCATCCCACTGCAGCCTCCCATCCCCCCCCCCCCATCATCCCCTGCAGCCTCCCATCGCCGCCCCCATCATCCCACTGCAGCCTCCCATCCACCCCCCATCATCCCACTGCAGCCTCCCATCAGCCCCCATCATCCCACTGCAGCCTCCCATCAGCCCCCCCCATCATCCCACTGCAGCCTCCCATCAGTCCCCCCCCACCTCATCACCCACTGCAGCCTCCCATCAGCCCCCCCATCATCCCACTGCAGCCTCCCATCAGCCCCCATATCCCACTGCAGCCTCCCCATTGCCCCCCCATCATCCCACTGCAGCCTCCCATCAACTCCCAATATCCCACTGCAACCTCCCATCAGCCCCCCCATCATCCCACTGCAGCCTCCCATCAACTCCCAATATTCCACTGCAGCCTCCCATCAGCCCCCCCCATCATCATCCCACTGCAGCCTCCCATCAACTCCCAATATCCCACTGCAGCCTCCCATCAGCCCCCCCCATCATCATCCCACTGCAGCCTCCCATCATCCCACTGCCCCCCATAACTCCATCCCACTGCAGCCTCCCATCAGCCCCCCCATCATCCCACTGCAGCCTCCCATCAGCCCCCCCCCCCATCATTCCACTGCAGCCTCCCATCAGCCCCCCCCCCCCCATCATCCCACTGCAGCCTCCCATCAACTCCCAACATCCCACTGCAGCCTCCCATCAGACCCCCATCATCCCACTGCAGCCTCCCATCATCATGCACCCATCATCCAGCAGCCTCCCATCAGACCCCCATCATCCCACTGCAGCCTTCCATCAACTCCCAACATCCCACTGCAGCCTCCCATCAGCTTCGATCATCCCACTGCAGCCTCCCATCAGCTCCCCCATCATCCCACTGCAGCCTCCCATCAGCCCCCCCCCCCATCATTCCACTGCAGCCTCCCATCAGCCCCCCCCCCCATCATCCCACTGCAGCCGCCCATCAGCCCCCCCCCCCCCCCCCATCATCCCACTGCAGCCTCCCAACAGCCCCCCCATCATCTCACTGCAGCCTCCCAGTACTTTGCAGCCT